>JAQPPZ010003073.1:1200000-1557500 GCA_028583015.1 Wollemia nobilis
TACAACCCAATTAATTAGTGGTGTGTGATGTAAAATATTTAGAGCTTTGGGGAATCAGATTCTCAACCTAAGTGTGATGAGAATTGTACCCTATCCTTACTACTCTATCTTTTGAATTTGAAGCAATTGTGATAGTAGTGAAAACCACTATTGTCATGGACTATGTTGCATAATGGGACAAGAAAGGATGACCCTTTTCACCTCAAGGTTCCTACCAAGTATGGTGTTATCCCTCTTTGACACAAGATGTTTTTAAGATGTGAAATTGTGTTTGGTTCAAGAATATTTTTGAGATCAATTCCCGATACTCAAGATTTTCTTAGTGTATATATGTGCAATGGTCCTAAAAGAACTCGACATATTTTTTGGAGGTTGCTTAAAACACTAGGAGTGGTTGAGTGACCAAAAACACCTAGAGATTCCTTAAACCAGAGACCACCAAAGAAATAAAGTGCTATGGGGTTTTATTGCAGCTATTTTTTTTTCTATTTTGACATGGTCTTATATGGTGAAATTGGACTAATGCTAGACCGTAGGTGCCCCTAATTAAGACAACAAGACTTAGTGAATGAACAATTATCTAACCTGAGTGGATGACAATTAATATGGTAAGCAACATGAATGGATGCAAATGATACGAATATGCAAATGCAATGGAAGTGGAATGTATGAATGCAATGAAAGTGGGATTGTTAATGTGATGTATTAAAAATGTAATGTGTATGAACATGTTTTTGTGTTTTATTTATTTTTATTTTTTATATTTAATATTTTTATATTTTATTTTTAGGTGTTTTTGAACTGGAATGTGACCAAAGGGATTTGGTTCCTTTGGAGCCTTTTGAATTGCATGTGACCAAAGGAGTTTTGGATCCTTTTGAACTAATTTGACCAAAGGAGTGCCTCCCTTGGAGCATTTTGAGATGAGATTTGACCAAAGGGGTTAGGTTCCTTTGGGGCCTTTTGAATGGAGTTGACCAAAGGGATACCCCCTTTGGAGTTTTTTTTTTGATGGGGAAGGTGTGATACCTTAATCATCCCCAAATTGTTTGGTGACTGGTGAGCATGGGGAAGGTGTGATACTTTGAGTATCCCCACAATGTTTTGTGCTTGGTGAGCATGGGGAAGGTGCGATACCTTGAGTATCCCCACAATGGTTCTATTGACTACCAGGGTTTTGATTGGATGTGATAAGTGGACTTTCAATGGAAAATATCCCCTTGTTGATAAGATATTGGACCACATTTTTAAAGGCTTTGCAATCATTGATGTCATGGCCCACTTGTCGATGATAGAGACAATAACGATCTTCTCTATACGATCTAGATTTATGTGTTTTGGTATCTACAGGACGTATGTCAGGTAAAACGATTGTTTTTGCATCCTGCAAATTTTGAAAGATGATTGACATGGGCTCGGATAGAGGGATCCAAGTACGGGGTTGATGATTTGGATGAGATTGGCCATGTGGACGAGGTTGATGAGGTTGTTGAGGTGGGTGAGGTTGATGAGGTTGTTGAGGTAGGTGATTTTTTATGAAGTTGATGATGACTCAATTGTAGCTCAATGCTTGTGAGGCGATTCAAGATTTGTTGTAAAATAAGCATAGTGCATTGGTGAAATGGTGGTTGTTGATGAAGAGATGGTGGAATGATGGTGTGTTGTGTTGATGGAGCACCATACATATGATTGAGTGGATGTGTGGGTATGGTTATAGTTGGGGATGCAACACCCAAGATGGATCTTGGGTGAAGAAGGTGGGGGGTTGATGGGTTGTTGATGGTGGGTAGGTGGTGAATTGCATTGTTGTTGAAGGAGGGGGGTTATGGACCATGGTGCTTATGGGTGCTATGGATGGAATGGACATAGGAATTTGTGAAACAACACTAATGGGTGCTTCATAAAGGGGGTTGGTGCAAATGACTTGTTGATTTGGTATGATGATGGGAGGTTGATTAGATGATGATGGATGGGTATGGGCTATGGTGGTAGCAGTGTGCTCAAAAAGTGGATTCGCAAAGGCTTGGCTAGACTATTGTGGGTGTGGGAAGGTGACTTCTTGATGGAATGATGGGATGGTATGGGGTGGAATGGTAAGTGGTGGTAGTGATGGAAAAACCATTCCAGCTACACTCAAATACATCCTTACGGTATCCATGTCTACAAATGTGACATGACCATCCATTGGTGTGGGTGGCTCACTCCTAGGAGTCTCAGGAATAGAGGTATGGGTAGCCCTATGCATAACATCTATGTCTAAAATGGGGGCACTACTAGAGGGCCCTAAATTTAGGCTCTGGGACACAGGAAGGGACATGCTGACTTGCCCTAGCACCGAAGTGGGAGGGGCCTCACTAGACTGAGTTGTCATTGGGGAAGACCACTAACTCTGCATCAATGTTAATTTCCTGGTCTGGCTAAGGGTCGTTACCATACGCTAATATGCAATGATGTGCAAAATGTAAATGCCAATCTATGTGAGTGAAATGAAAGCACAATGCAATACAACACACAAAACAAATAAACACAAAAGATTTTTTTTTTTGGCCCTAGTTTGTGCTAAGTTTTATTTTTTATTTTTTTTGTTTTGAAAGTTTTTGGAGGTTTTGACCCCGTTTTTTTTCAAGTTTTAGTGTGTTTTGATGTTTTTGAAGTTTTGAAGAAGTTTTGTTCTTTTTGGATTAGAATAAAAGGACTCAATCAAGATGGTGATTAGGAACACTAGCACCAAGCATGATTTCCCAAAAGAGTCTAGGGTACACCACTTAAATCCTAGTGGGGGGTTCGCCTAGCTCTTCCACTCTGATTCAACAATCGTTCCAACAGTGGGAGACAACTTGAACAAAGTGACCTATACCAACTTAAAGAGTGCTTTTATCCTATCTAAGGATGATCTAGAGGGCAATCCGGTGGAAGGAGATGAATTCCAACATCACCGATCTGAATTGGGGGTTGGTGATGAAATCCAACCTGACCAATGTTTTGATGATACATGTGTGTGTGAAGGTTTTGTTTTCTATTGTGCAATGCAAATCTAACATGCAATTCTATTTTTATGCCTAATGCAAAAAGTAGGAAAGACAGAGAATAGCAGACAAAATCATATCAGGGGTAAAATTGCAAATTCAGGTAAGACTCGGCCAAATTTTGTTTAATAGGGCTAACCATGGGTGAGCGGTTAGTTCTGGTAAACCGCGGGTACGCGGTTTACCAATCACAGGTGTGCGGGTCCTTTCTGTCAACTAAATAAAGTCAAATACAGGCCCAAAACCTGAAAGAGAAATACCTAGGTTATTTTTAACCCAGTATATGCAAGATGAATGTTCCTTATTATGCATATGCCAATTCTCATTTATTTCCCTTTATTATTTCGTGTATGAATGCAATATTTAAGTTTTTCTATTCCTAAGACCTAAATGCAAACAAAGGCATACATGACTAAGACCCTTAATCTACTTAAATGCAACCTAAAACCAAAACTAAAGAAAAATTTTAAAATATGGCACAGGGTACAAACCTGTGTTCCTTTCGCTACTCCTTCCAGCTTTCAACCGCCGGTCCATGTTTCAATAGTGCAGCAATCGCGAATGAGTGTTTCTCTAGAAAATCAACTGCCTTTGTGTGTTTTCTCAGGCCGAGACCGCGTTTGTGCATTTCTTCAATAGAAATCGTAGATGCGTGGTTTCATAGTGATAGGTTAGGTGCAACCCAGATTTGCCAACCCAAGATAAAATTCTCATGCATCTTGAATCCTCGGCACTTGTACATGCAAAAAAATATCAATAAGATTAAAAGGAAGCAAGGCAAAACAAAATGGAACCCTTGGGAGGTCCCACCATGATCTCCATTTTGTAAGCAAATTAAGACAACACCAAACAAATAATAATGAAGACACAAGCGATTGCAATGGAATAATTTTTGTATTAAATTTGTATTGAAATACACAGGAGCCTTGGCCTCCTTTTCTTTTACAATGATTTACCCCAAAGCATGAGGGGTCATATTACAATGCTTGCTTGTTTCATAATATCACAAACAAGGCCAAAGAAGAGTGGCCTCTTTGGTGCATCAATGGGAGGTGGTGTCTTTGGTCTTCTTTCGCTCCAATCCAATTGGTGAGTGGGATTTTGTATCCTGGATGTGGGGACCACTCTAGCTTCAATAGCTCTCCAAATACCTACCTCCTGCACACATGAAATTCAAACAAGAGTTAGTAGCACCTGTATACATGATTAGAAACAAGTACAAATAAAAACCCTTGAAGAAATGCTTGCAGAAAACATAGAAACTAAATTAAAAATGCCTTGCTAAAAAATTAATAAATTATTGATATCTACTACTCCAAATGTCCTAAAAATTGGTGGAGATGTTTTTGAGGATGTCATGAACCTACCCTCAAAATTTTAGCTCAATCCGAGTCCGGATGAGCGAGATATAGCCAAAACAAGTTTGGTAGTTTCTGTAGAACCGTGGGCCCACGGTTGTGACTGGGTAACCGCGGATGTGCGGTTTAGAAACCGTGGGACTGTGGTTGGGACTGTGTAACCACGGATGCGCGGTTGTGCAAAGTTGAAAGAAATCCTTGAAACTTAGATTAGGGACCTCGATGTATTTTCTAGCCCTCCTTTGCTTGATGGAATGGTGTTGCTTTTATAGCCATTTTTGGTTTTGGAGGGAAATTAGAAGTGGCAATCCATGGCTACCAAGTGGCAATCCTGGGCTGCCAAATGGAGGGAGGCAGTTAGAGTGAGTCACCCAGGGTGTCTCACTTAACTGGGGTGATGTGGGTGCAAGTTGAGTGAGGTGTAAGGGTTGTCCCATGTGAAGGGACAAAGGGGACAAGGGTGTATGAGATGTGGCAAGATGGGGTAGTGAGGTGGCTAAGACACATGTCTAGTGGGTAGGTAGGGTATCCTAGGGGGATTTTCTAGATTTATTAAAATCTGGAAAATAGGATAATGTGCAAGATTTTTATGCCTAAGTTTAGACTTAGGCATATATTATTATGCAGGATTGTGGTGTGCAATGTGGGTGAAGTGTACATGAATTAATATACCTAAGTTTAGACCTAGGCATATATTTTATCATGCATAATTATGTGGTGAATTGTAAATGCCTAGATTTTGGTGTCTACAGGGTTATCAATGCCAATATATTTATGTCTTTGCCCCATTGGTAGGCCTTGCATTAGTAAACTCAATGCAAAAAAGGATTGCTTAGGTTCAATATATTTTTCCCAAACAATTTTGAACCTACTTCTCCATTTAGAAGGAAGAGAAATCAGATCCCAACGAGCATTTAAAACAACAACCATAGGAATATGGGGAGATAACCAAGAATAACCCATATGGGCTTTATATTGAGTCATGGATTTATTCTTAGGCCAACCCCAATCAGCCCACCAGGGCTTCTGAAAGTGCTTGAAAATTTGGGGCCACAAAGAAAAAGGAGTATTAAATACCACAACATCATAAGTGACTTTATCTTCCTACGTTAGCTGATAAATATTTTTAAAATCATCCCAAGGAATCCAGTCTTTGGTGTAAAAGGAGAAAAAATCAGTGAAAGAGTTAATTCCTTTTCTGTAAAATCATTGAGCATGAATCCATTGTACTTGGGCCAAAGGCAAGGACTGAATTTGAATAATAGAAGACCACCAAACACTAATAGAGAAAATAGAAGCACCATTATTTTTCCCTTCTCCTTTCCAATTGAGCCAAGGTTTAAGAGATTCCCAGGCCTTCCATATAATTTTAACAACAAAGGAAACTTGGATTTTAATAGGAATAGGGGTTGTGATAAGAGTAGACAAATTCAATCCTCGCCAAACCCTTTTCCCCAAGGGGAGACCAGTCAAAATGCAATGTCGAAGAAGAATTTTCTAGGCTTCATTGCCATCAAGAGCTCTCACAACCCATTTTGCACACAAGGCAATTCCCTGACGGTTACAATCTAAAAGGCCCATGCCACTAGAAAGTTTGGGAAGACAACAAAAATCCCTAGCAACTCTGTGAAACCCATTTTTTTGAGATGCATTTGCCTATAAAAAATCCCTCAACAATCTTCCCAATTTCAAATAGGAAGCTTTTGAAGGAAGCCAACAGGAAGAATAATAAACATGAGTGGCAGCTAGAATCTTAGAGCAGATATGAAATATCCCTGCCAGAGAAAGATTTTTAGTGATCCAATATATCAATTTATTTTCCACTTTTTGAATGACATAATTCCATAATTGAGCAGGTATGCTTTGAAAGGCAAAAGGTATGCCTAAGAACTTGAATATTTCACAAAGTTGAATCCAATGCCACGAGTATTGAGAAAGGCAAGTAGGCAAGGGTTTTTCAAATTGCCTAAAGCAAGAAGTTTTTTCCATTGAATACTTGACCCAGAAGCAAGACAAACAGTGTCAAGGCATTTAAGGGCAGTGGACAAAGATTGTTCATCTTCAGAAATGGTTAAAAAATATTCAACACTAAAATGACCATTTACCATTTGAGAGGAAGAAGCAGGTAAAGCAATACCACGAATAGATCCTTGAGACACTCTATAAGCAAGTAAATACCCCAAAGCTTCAACTACTAGAATAAAAAGGGAGGGAGCAAAGGGAAAACCATGTCTAACAGATCTAAATAATCCAAAGGATTCAAACTAACAATTGTTTAGGGTAATTACAACAAAAGCATCTTGAAAGAGCATATTCATAGACTGAATGAAGTAAGGCCTAAAACCTAAGGACTGGAGCATGGAAAGTATAAAATACCACTCAATTTTGTCATAATACTTTTCAAAATTTATTTTAATAAATAACATATCCTATTCTGAAGAGTGAACCCATTCCATTCCTTCCCAAACTGCAATCACATTATCTAGGATATATCTGCCTTGCACAAACCCTATCTAATTAGGTCTGATAATCAAAGGAAGAATTGGTCGAAGCTTGAGAGCAATGGCCTTAGCAATGATTTTATAGCTTACATTCAACAAAGTAATTGGTATCCAATTAGTGATAATTTTAGGATCTCTAGATTTAGGGATCAACTTTATATTTCCTTTGTTTAAGATATGTCATAAAGATCCAATGATAATTGCTTCTTGATAAACTTTAAAAAGATAGGACCAACAAGATCCCAAATTTCTTTATAAAATTCACAGGGGAATCCATCTAATCCAGGTGATTTATCATTAGTCATTTCATATAAGGTCTGCTTCAAATCATCAATAGACAAAGGGGTTTCATAAAATTCTCTTTGATAAGGAGAGACCTTTTCAGGAATTACAGCCTTACATTCAGCTAAAGCTTGTTGGCAAGCTTCAGAGAAAGGTTGAGAAGCAAATTTTTTTTTATAGTGTTTGAGAAAGGCTACACTTATTTTAGGGATAGAAGTTAACCTCTAGTCATCAACTTGAAGAGCAAAAATCTGAATAGATTGAGAAGGTGGCCTTAATCTCTAAAAAAATTCTTTAGAAACTTTGTCCCCAATTTTCAACCAATTCATTCTAGCCCTCAACTAGGCTTCTTTTGCTTCATACAGGTCAACTTTTTTTATTTCATGACGAAGAGAAGCTACTTGGGCTTGTAAAACAAAGCTAAAAGGACAAGCTTCAAGATGAGCATAGGCTCTGTGTAACTCTTGCTTAAGAGCAACATTTGCAATTCTTCATATTTTAGCAACCTCACCACCAAGAGAGCGTAATAGATTAGTGGTGCAAGAGATTTCATTACTCCACCAAAAGATCCAACTAAGGTGACCATCAGTATGAGGAATGATATTCCAACAACGAACAATATGAGCTTTCATATGAGAATTTTGCAGGAAAGAGACATTGAAATAAAATTGATTATGAAACTGCCGAGGCTGTTGTATGACATGGCTGATGTTAAAAACAATAGGAGCAGGTCATATAAGGTCATATCAGTGATAGTATGCACATAGGGAGAAGAAGAATTCATACACTAGAAAAAAGGTGTGATTCTCTATAATCATGGCTCTATCTAATCTTTTTAATATTTTGGCAAACCCTACTAGGGAGTTGGACCAGGTAAACCAGGCAGACTCAAAATAATCAGCAGGGAAAAAACAATAATCAGGGTCTAAAACTCCAATCTTATTTTTCATAGAAAACCACTCTTCTTGCTCTCCTATATTCCAAAGCATTGGAAGTTGCCCAATCTTATCAAAGGGTTTTTCAATCATATTAAAGTCCCCACATAAAACCTATATAGTAGGTAGCAGAGAAAAAGCAAGTTAACGCCAAAGTGTACATCTTTCAGAAGCATAATTGGAGGTATAAATATTAACAATTCCAAAGTGTTTGCCATTAACTTCTAGCAGAGATCAAATAGCTTGATGTGAAGGGTCAGAGCCCCAAGCAACAACATTACCCCACCATTTAGAAGCAATAAAAGTGACAACACCACCTTTCCCAGAAGGATGACTTGCAACATGAAACCCACCATGTGGCCATAAAAAGTTATAGGTACAATTAAGAATAAAGTCAAAAATCTTGACCTCTTGAAAACAGATAAAATCAAGCATACCAAACATGTGAACAACTCGAGACAACTCATCACGAACCATATATTTTTGAATTGGATCCGTCAACCCTCTAACATTCCAAGAATAAAAAATCATTGCGATCTGTCGAGGTGCATGTCATCCTCAACGACCTCTTTATCACCTAAGTGGCCCAAAGATTTATACGAGTTAGAAAACTATCCATTATTCGACTAGATTCCTGAAATCTGACGTCTAACTTCATCCATATGGTATCGTTTATCAAACAAAAAGTCCATCCCCCCTCTCAGGGCTACGGGAGTAGTAAAATTTTGGAACTTGAGAATCATCAACATCATACTCTTTTGTAGAAGAAGAGGAATGAGGAACACGAGTTGGGGGAGCTTGAGCAACAACAATGGCGAAAGAAGGACCAGATGAAGCTGTAGGAGAAGCTAAAGAAATTTGAGGGGCAGGGGGAGCTTGTTGTTCTTGCATTGCAGGGATAGGTTGTGGAGTCGGTTGCACTTGAGATGCACCATTGACTATCTCTTGACTAGAAACTGAGGGTTTAGGCACCCTCTCAAATTGTTTGGGTTGACGGTTTTTTCTGTTATTGACCACCACCCAATCATCTTGCCCTCTTTTCTCAGAAGGTGGTGGAATGGTAGAAGTAGAAGGAGGAGCCTCACACGGTTTGAAATTACCAGCCATAAGAGGATAATATTTAATCTTGTGAGTCACTGATTGACAATGATAACAAGTATTAGGAAAATTGATATACACAACATGTTGCCTAAGGGTGTGTTCCCTGCACTTGATATCAATAAACTCATGCATATATTTTTTCATATTGACTTTGACACACACTTGTCGAGAGGGATGAGGATTGAAAAATTTTTCAGGTTCAAGACACACAAAAGTCCCTAAAGGAGCAGCTAAAGATTAGACGAAATGCCATAAGGGAATAGGCAAACCTGGGAACTCCACCCACACTGGAACTTCTAGAGAGGCTTCATCACTAACCGTAATAGAATGGTTATATGGTTGTAAGATAAGCAAAGAACTTCTAACAATCCAGGGGCCTATTTTCAAAGCCTTTTCAACATGATTGGGATCAACAAAAGGAAACAAGAAAAAACCTTTTGTCAAAAATTTGTATATTTTCAGCTTTAATACCATGAGGTTGCCAGACTTGCTGGACCCAATTTCTAACCAGGGTATCATTCAAAATATGACCAAGAAAGTATCCAACTAGATGAGTTTGTTCATACCAGTTACATGCATTCTGAAAATCTTCAACAGGAAGAAGAATCTCAGGAACAGGGCCATTACCTCGTGGAATACTCTCAAAACAAACTTGCGAGGACATTTCTTGGGTGCCATTATTTGCTCCAGCATCAACTAAAGCTGCTTGATGAGTGGCGGTCATAAAAAGGGTTGCTAAACACCGCTCAAGGTGGTGTTAGTGAGAATTAATTACAAGATATGTGGAAAAATCTCTCGCACAATCTCCAATAGAGATGGCGGTATGACGATAGTATGATGCAGACAAACCCTAGAAACCCTAGATTGCGTATCAAGATTGTTTACCTTAAAGGAGTTTAAAGAAAATTTTAGGAAGCTAGGAACAATTAAGGCTCACATGTGGAATATTTAAAATGTAAAATAAAAGAATTAACACTACAAACAAATAAAATATGTAATGATATTATTCAACATGGTTTTCAAATGGAGTGAAAACAAGATATATCTCTTTCCAAGAGTGGTGGTGTTAATAATCATACAAATTACAAAATCATTATGGTACATCCTCTATTTGTAACACTATTATGAAATATGGTTGAACATCAATTCAACAACTAGGTAAAAAAGAGGAAAAAAGAGCAAAAAGTCAAACAATATTCCAACCAAAGCAGTCAACCTAGATTATTGCATCACATTGAGACATCTCACTAAAAAATATGGAATGAAAAAAGTGAGTTTACTATTTTTTTTTGAAGCCAAAAAGTTCTTTGATATAGTTCTTGGAAGTAAATTTGAGTAGAATGGAGAAAACATATATACTAGAAAATATAACATGGTAGTTTATAGACTTTATGAGGAGGTCCAAGTCAAAATTGAAACATAAGCAGACCTTTCATAATGCTTTTATAGTGAAACAAAATTTGAATAAGTTTGCCTATTAACCCTTGCTATATGTGATTTATGTATTTATAAATTACAAACATGGTTAAATATGAAATATGGAGATAGTATCCAATTGAGAATATATGTAGCAAAGCTTGTTTACATGCAAATGGTATCATTTTGTTTACAAGGACAACACATGGGTTGAAAGAACATTTAAAGACCTTTACAAAAGAATAAACATGTAAATTCTAAAAAAATTAAGATCTTAGTTTTTCTCCATCCAAAATAAAAAGATACAATTGAATTTTGTTTTATGGGGTATTCTAGATGGAATAAAATATAAATATCTTGGGATAGATTCAATAGTGAGTTTAGTAGGAAATCATATATAATGAAAGGTGCTTTAGGTGGATGAAGAGTAATTTTTTCATTAATATTAACATATTATATGTATCTCATTTAAGTTATTTTTGGTTTCAATGTTGCTTTATGGGCATGAAGTATGGGCTAGTAGCACATCATCAATAAAATGAAGACTAACAAAGAGGATTTAACAAATTGAAAATAAAAACTTCAGTTCTATATTACATACTTTTAGAAGAAACTTTTCTATAGATGTAGTTATTATGATTTATCTTCCAAATTATTTTAAAATGATTAAAAACATAGACACAAACAAATGGCCATAGGATATAATATGATATTTTTAGAACAAATAAAATAATTCATGGATAAAAAAAAATAATGACTGGATAAATAAATGGGATATCAACTTAAATAGATATATAATAACAAAGATATATAGGTCTATGTAAAGGAAAAATTTAGGGCAACTGTGTGGACAAAGGATTTAGGGGGGAAGATAGAACACTACCTTGTTAAATTTAACCTCACATGTGAACACCAACAAAAAGCATATATAGGGGTAAATGTTAAATAAATATCAAATATGCTTATGTCCTATTAAGGACTAGCCTACATCAAAGATATGGAAGAGACCAAAATAGAAATAGAAAGAGGGTATGTAACTTTAGATATATATGGTTTTCAGGCTACTATTATTGCATAACTATTTTGATGGTGGTTGTTTACTAAAGCAAAGCAAATTTTATGATGAATAAAGCTAAAATAAATGTAGAATAGAATAGCTTCTAAACATGACAATATCCTAGGAAGTCAAATAAAAGAAAAACAAGCATTTTAAATACAATTATAAAAATTTCTTAGTGTTGGACAACAAATTAACAATTCCATTGAAAATTCAATTCATTTAGGAGGAATATGATACCATGAGACCATGATAACAAATTTCAATGAATAATTTATGAATTGGAGTTGAACCAATCCTATCAATAAATTAGACACTTGTTATGTTGATTGACGATGTTTACATGACCCTTGAGGTTGTTGGAAGATATGGTAATCTAATTTACTGGCCAAGTTTGGAATACTAATAATGTAATTCTATGGGAAACCCTTGATGTAATCATATGAGTAATATTGTTGTATTCATCCCTTTTGGGATTGGTTAATCCACTTGCACATATATGTGTTTTACCCCTTACAAGATTGGTTAAACCACCAAGATGGTTAACCTTAATTAAAGGTTTAATTAACTTAACCTTGAGCCTTATGACAAACTTGGTTAATTTTATTGTAATTGTAATTTGGATAATAGGTATCTAGTGTAAATTTCCCCCAACAATTGATCCATTATATCAATTTTATTAGTGTGAAGTGTAATATTTTTATGTAAGCTCTAGTTGGGGGTGCCCACCTTGGGTAGCCAACCATCCTATTTTGTCTTATTGATATTTTCTATCTCTTCTCTATTCTCTTGCATATGCTTGTCATGAATGTTGTACTTCATGTGATTATTGAAAAGTAATATGAAATCCAACATGGTATCAAAGTAGGGTTTTATCTTGAAAAACCCTAGTGGGAGATTAGATCACAATGATATCTTATGCAATGGTGGTTTATTGGTTGACAGGTTTTATATTTCTCTCATTTAACATCTAATACATTTTGTTGATTAGTTATTTTTTGAAGGATGATTCTAGCAATGCCCTGAAGAAGCAATTTTTGCTAAATTTGGTGGATTGAATTTTTAAGGGTTTCGATAAACCTAGTTGCCTTTTATAAATTTTTATAAAAAAATATGTTTCCTTTTCTACTTCATATTTTGTTTTGGCAAATAAGAGTTTGAATATTTGACATGTTACACTTAGTTTTTGGATGATCCTTAGGCAAGATCTAATGCATGGCAAAGAACTCCAACCCATTTAATAGGTATTTTGTTTGGTCTAACAACTTTTTGTGCTTCTTTGGTGAGAGAGGATTGCTTGAAACTAACAATTTAGAAAAAGGTTGTATAGGGGAAACCATGGTAGACATGGATGAACTATTAGTATTTTTGGATTCTTTGTGAAATTTCAAGGGGTCTTAGTTCAACACTTTTGTTTATTTCATCATTTTTATGCCTACTATTTCTTTTAATAAGTTATGTATGGCTTCTATTGGGGGCCACTCTCATTGCAAAGATAAAATATTACATTGCTCTCATTACATTTCTAACAAGTAAATTAAAGCATACCCATATTTGCCTTTCTATAAAAGATATTCTCCATCTTCCTCAAACTGCTAAGTTTCCATAATCAACTCTTTTTTTTAGGAATTAATAACAAGAACAACCCTTACATGACACATAACTCCAACATATAGAAGGAAAACAAACATAACAATCATCCATCAAAGAGGAAATTAGTTCAATTATTTTTCTTTTGTAGCAAAGGTTCTTCCTCCTTTAGAGTGGTAAGATCTAAGAATGCATTTTTGCACTTCAAGCTCTTGAGGTAATATCTAGTTGTAACACATTTTGTAGGATCTTCATTTTCAAAAAATTGATCGTCACCAATTATTTCATAATTAGCTTCAAGAATACTATATGAGGTGCTAATCTTTTCCATGGAATCGTTTGGATGGTCTTTAGTAACCATTTGGCTTTTATCAATGATATGATTCAAATTCTCCTTTTGGGGTTGAGTCTTCTATTGCTCACATGATTCCTACTAGACAATTGGTGCATTTGGAGGATGAGCTTTTTTATTTTGAACTGGGACATTTGAAGATTTTGAATCATTCATATGTAGGACCTCCTCCTCCACTAAGGAGGAATCAGAGCATTATTAGATGATCAAGCATCTCTTCTTCAGGTGGCCATATTGCTAACAACCATAACATCTTAGGAAAATTTTTCATATTCAATATTTTGGATTCATTCCCCTTTGATTGAGGAGATAGTAATGGATTGAGGTCTAGGAACTTAAAAATCCATCCAAACAACCAATCTTGCTTTACTCATGTTAATTTTACTAGATAAATTTCCTTTGTTTGGGCATCCCTATATTGGAATGCACCAATGCAATTATCGATTTTGGTGAAATTTTCTCTCCCAAAAAATCCATAGGGAGAGTGTAAAGATTCACCTAGATTGGGAAGCCATTAAATTCTTTTGTAAAGGGGTTGAAAATAGGAGTTCAAGGTCTTATATAGACACCACTTTGTTTGAAAAACCAATTTTATCTATAATCCATTACCCTATCTCTATCTTCTAAATTAGAAAAATAAATAGGAAATAAATTTTTGGGTAGGAGAGTTACTCAGAATTTTGTACTGGTCCACCAATATTTAATGTATCCTTTGAGCTACTCCAGGCCTAGTATTTTACCCTTGAGTTTCCAGATAATTGTTCGGGCTTCATGATCAATTAGATCCAACCTAAATTCATCCTTCGAAATCATGATAGAGGGTAGAGGTTCATCCACCCACAAACCCAAATATCCCTAAGAGATATTTCTTTTGATCGAAGAGGCTTTCTCACAGACTAAAGAGATGGTCTATGAACAACCCTCTTCCTTCAATGCTTGACTGCACCTAGGGTTTGCATACCTTTTGCAAAGACTTTAGCTGTAGCCAAAATATCAACATTATTTTTTTGATGCCTATTCTTGCATCCAAAGGAATTTTCAAATTTGCCACCAAAAATTAAAAATTCAAATTCTAAATAAAGAATATTTTTTCAAATATTATCCTTTTGGGTGATACACAAGGAGTGGTGCAACTGAGATGTGTGGACAAAAAAATATGCCTTTGGTGCATGGATCATATTTTAATTTATCTAGGGTACTCATGTTTGTGGAACATTAGTAAGGTACACGAGCGATGAGAAGCAAGTCGGGTTTTGATTTGTATGGCCATGTGGATGGTGGTAAAAAATAATTGAATGCCTTTGGAGAAATCTATGTGGCATATATGGTATATTGGTAAGGCAAAAATCATGAGGTTGGTGCATTGGGTATATCGGTTATTTGAATCTATGTAGGGTATTTTTTATATTTATTGATAGTTGATGGCACAGTGGTAAGGCACCCAATGACATTCCATAGGTTATAGGTTTGAAATGTCATGGCATATTTTTTTTGTTTTGCATGTGATATTGAACATGTAATGGATTTAATGTGGCCATGTTAGCT
Organism: Wollemia nobilis; assembly: GCA_028583015.1. NCBI lineage: Eukaryota > Viridiplantae > Streptophyta > Pinopsida > Araucariales > Araucariaceae > Wollemia > Wollemia nobilis. The sequence goes on from JAQPPZ010003073.1 coordinate 1,215,164, forward strand.
ATCTTTATTTTATTATCTTAGGCCCCAAGTTAAGGTAGTAAGCCCTTGAGCATTAGGGTTAATATTGATTTAGTCTATAAATAGGAAGAGCTATGTTGTCGTTATACTCATCTTTCATATTTGAATCTTAGTCACCTTTGTTGTTCATACGAGACTTTTCCCCCTCTAGGTGACTAAGAGAATTTGCCCTCTCTAAGTGGCTAGGATTTGTATTGATTGAATTTAAAATATGATTTGTTGCATTCTTTTATTTTTTGGCATTGAATATCAATTTATTATTCTAAGTGGATGTTTATTATTGTGTATTATTGAATTACTATTGCCATTATTGTAATTTTGAAAGTTATTTCAATATAAATGGCATCAGAGCATAGATCTTGGATTTTTATAGTGATGTAAAAGTGTGACAGAAGGGCATGTGAACCATTCTATAAACTCTATTGAATAATTCTACTTCTTGTCTCCTAGTAAACTTTTATCAAAAAAAATTTACTCATCTTTCGATGCATTTATCTTCTATAGTATTGTGAGTTTGTTGTTGTTAATTCCTTTTTTCTAAACCCAATTAAAAAAAGAGAGTAACATGTGTGCCAATACCCTTTCAAGAGACCTATCCAATTGTAATTGTCTCTTTGAGCCAATAAAAATAAGGTTATTTCTATTGACACTCTTTTGTGAATTGGATATGCCAAAACCTTTGCAAAGGACCTATCTCATTGTAATCATCTCTTCAAGAAAATCAAAGTAAAGGGTATTTCTCACTATACATTTTTAGAAGTTCTCCAAATGATTATTTTGGATTTTGCAATTGCCCCTAATGGATGAACAAACTTGTTTCTCTTATTAGTTGGTTATGAATCAATGGTCGATTATAACACATTGGTCTTTCAGAGGATGTGTGCATGAGTAGAAAGAAGCACCAACCTAGAAATCTTGGTAATCATCACAACACTTATCTAAGTATCAATAGTTTTGACTAATGTGTTCTTTCTTCCTTAAAAGCCATGGCTTCACCTCCTCTTATGATATGGGAACAATCCCAAATATGGAAACTAGAATTCCTAATGTTTATTAAATTTGTAATCTTATATAGGCATATTAATGCCTAAGTTACAATATTTGTAATATATTCCAAATTGCAATGTGGAGTGCTATTTGGAATATCAGATTGCATCATGAAATATTAGAGCTTAGAATAGCTTAATTGAGGCTAACTTGAGCATAAATTTAACTTAAGCTAATAGTTAACAACTAACTTACGCTAATAGCCTAACAACCTAGAAACTAACACAGGTTTCTAGAAAATTAACATGATCTAAAGTGTATGCTCACGGTTTACATAAGAAAGAATAATAATAAAAATAATAAGAATGACTAAAAATAATTCTTATCATTCCTCCCCACCATAGAAGCCGTGGACTCTAATGCTTGTACAAGAAAGTGGGAGAGAACATGTGTAAGTGTCCAAAATGCAATACTTGAATGTGATGAAGAAGAGAGAGAGCCTTTGGAAAGCTTTGCTTGATAATAGAGAGAATGCAATCATATTGAAGTTTTGCTCGATCATAAAGAGCATACAATCACCCCAATGGAATGGAGAAGGGACTACTACTCCTACAAAGGGAGTACCCATAAGCAAACAAGGCTAAAAAGGCTAAGGTAGTAAGTATTTACAACCATATTCACAAAATACTACCTACTCCTTACATCATTCATGCTTCAAAACTGGAAGCATGCACCTCAAACTAATAGTGTATTCACATTCCTGCCATGTAGGTGCCTCAAAATTGTAGTAGATTCATTGTGAGGAAAATTTGTAATAGATAGAGGAAAAAGGCACCATTCATTGTGATCCAAGACAAGGTATAGAATGAAGTGTCGAGTACCACCATATTACAAATCCAAAAGTAATAGTGGATACATAAATTCTAAAATACATAAAGTCCAAAATAGGACTTGAGGCACCTTAATACAAAGGTTGTGGAAAACTAATTAATTAATTCAAGATAATTAAAAAGGTGCAATTGTGAATTAATTAATTATTTTAGTTTAATTAATTAATTTTTTTTTGCTCGAGAACAAGGGGTTGTACTCGAGTTCCTCACCCTTGACAAATCACAAATTTCTTCTTTAGAGGTTGAGAGTTTACAAATAGATTCACTTCTCATCTCAATTGAGATTCTATAGCTAGAAACCTAAATCATTTTACATAAAATGTTTGAATTCTTGATTTTCATTTTTTGGATTTTTTTAATTTTCTATGTGAATACAAATATTCCAAAATTCAACATCCTTCTTGACATTTTCCTATGGCAACCTTCAAAAATTCACTCTAACTATCTATGCATTACCTCTTAGTAGAGTAATATTTCCAAAACATCGCACTTTCATAGTCTACTTTACCAAATCTAGATTGCTAGTTTCCTTCTTGAAGCACAAGTGCAACCACAAAAATTATAATAAATAGTTTATATGAAAACACATTAATGTTATAAAATAAAGTAGATATTACCAATGGAAAATATTGAAGTAAATCTTAATCATTATTTGATTTAGGTAGTCAACATTTTCTTGTCGACTTTAGCTAAATTTACTACTTCCTCTAACCATGGAAAAGAGAATTTAAATTCACAATCCTCAATTAAAAATCCTCTATTGACTAGTCTATATGCACATTTGTTTCCTTCCCTTAACGTATGTGTAAACCTAATTTCTTCAAAATATTTAGCAAGATCTTGAATTTCCACAATTATCTCTTGTATGTTCCATGGATCCTTTGCTTTCCTCAAAATTGCATTTATTAATGAGTGAATCACCTTCCATCCATACCCAGTTCCATTTCATTTTTGTTCATATTTTTAACCCTTCTAAAGATGCCCAAGCTTCAACTTCATTATTTGTCTTAAATCCACTATTGAAAGAGTAAAGAGAAAATATATCCTCTATTATTTGTAGTTATTCCTCCTCCTCCTAATGGTCTTGGATTTCCTTTAGATGCTCCAAAATTCAATTTGATCAACTCCACATATGGTGGTTTCTATTTTATCTTATTTTCCTTCTTTTGTTTCTCTTATACCCAAAATCATAATTCCATTTGATAACTTGACTCCATATATCAAGGCTCTCTTCTTCCAAATTAGGAATTGGGTGAGTTGATAGGGTTGGATTAGACTCCTCTATGGCTAAACATATCTTCCTTTTCATTACCTCTAAACTGCTTTCCTTTCCTTTAAATATTCTTCTATTCTTTTCTAGCCATACAATCCAAAGTATTGTATCTTTTGATATATCCCAGATTGTTTGTAAAGCCTCACTTTTAAAAGTGCTTTGCCATTACTTTAACCATTCTTCAATTCAGCCATTCATCACCATGCATTTACCAAACATATTAAAAATCCACTACCATAGTTTCCAGACTATTGAGCAATGCCCCAAGAGATGGTCTATACTCTCCTCCTTCTTTTTACAAAGAACACATTGTGAAGGGCCATGAAAATCCCTTTTCATAAGGTTATCCCAAGATAAAATTCTTCTATGACCTACTAGCCAAAAAACATTTTGACTTTAGGAATGCTTGGGCTATCCCAAATATCTCTCCATAGTCTTGAGATATTCCTATTTTGTTGGTGCTTTACATTATATCCACTTCTTGTTGTGTATTCTCCTGAGCTATTCAACTCCCAAATCAATTTATCCTTGGTTCCCCTCAATAATCCCTATTGTTATCTTTCTACTCAACTGCCTCCTAGCATCAATATCTTGTATACTTGTACACAAACCTTCTTTCCATTTGTATCTTCCTTTATAATCCTTGTACAAAATGTTTGAAACCCTATCACCATATTTGTCTTGAAGTAATCTCATCCAAGGTTTCAAAATTGGATATAGATTGAGTGGTTTTTTATCACATCAAGTATCCATCCAAATAAAAAAATTATCCAATTCCCACCACCCATATTAAACCTTTAATCACTAGATCAATAGATTTTTTCAAACCATTCCAAAGTGCAGAACCATTTGGTAGAGATAATGTAGTAAATATTAAGCTTAGGTCATTGGGCTCAACATACTTAGAAAAATTCTTGCCCATTGTCTTTGAATCTCTTTATACAATTTCCAAATTACTTTTCCCCTAAGAGCTAAGTTTGCATCCGTAAGAACTCTTAAACCAAGACCTCCCCTAGTTTTATCATCACACACTTTGCTCCATTTCACCAAAGGAAATTTCCTTTTATCATGTAATCCTGACCATAAAAAGGACCGCATAATATAGACTAAACTTTTTTCTATTGATTTTGACATAGTATACAATGACATAATATGTTGGAATGGCCTGTATGACTGACTTAATTAGTTGCACTATTTTTGCTAATGATAACCATCTACCTTTCCATGTTTATAGTTGATGCAGAGGCATCCAGTTGTGGGAAAGCCACTTCAAAAGAGTCGGCTAAGGAAGAAAAAGAAGGCAAGAAAAATTTTTCTAAGGCAGAGGAAGAAGAACGTCGCGATTTCGCGATGTGTCGCGAAATCGCAATAGAAAAATGCAAAGGAGGCGTAGTGGGAAAAATGTCGCGATTTCGTGACATGTCACGAAATCGTGACATGTCGCGAAATCGCGATAGCAGAGCGGTGGCAAAGCGAACGCAGAGGAGAGGTCACGATTTCGCGACATGTCGCGAAATCACGACTGTCGCGAAATCGCGATAGCGGAGCAGCGAAGAGGCAAAAGCGAAGAATTGTAGCGAAATCGCGACGTCACAAAATTGTGACGTTAGAAAGGTGAAGGCGAAGGTAGAGGTTTGTGTAGCGAAATCACGATGTCGTGATTTCGTGATGTCGCAAAATCACGACGTCAAAAGAGAAAGTAGTGCAAGGTAGAGGACGATCGCGATATCGCGACGTCGTAACGAAATTGGGAAAGAAAGGCTAAGCGACAAAACGATTGCGATATCGCGACATCGTGATATCGCGACATATTTTGAAAATGAAGGCTCAAATGCTGAAAGGTCGCAATATCGCGACATGTCGCGATATCGCGACCAAAACTGCAAAGAAGTGTAGGGAGGCCAGAACGTCGCAATATCGCGACATGTCGCGATATCGCGATAGAGAGAGAAAAATGCGAGGAAAGAGAAAGAGATGGCAGGAAAGCCACGACAGGCGGTATTTTCGGGGATCATTCTAGAATGACACGTGGCAGCCAGGGAGCAGTTAAGGCGGACAAGAACCAAAAAGCACAAGGAACAAAAAGGATGGTCGCGCAGAGAATCTGACAGGGAGTGGCAATGACAGGGCCGTGCAGAGTGGAGTATTAAATCGGGTTGGTGTCTCGATTTTCATGTCTTTGTAATTAATCGGGTTGGTGAACCCATTTATGCGTAAGTTGTCTCAGAGGATCGGGGCCTCTATAAAAACCCAGTTTGATGTATTAGTCGGGGGTGGATCGGAGAACGCACTTAGAGCGTAGAAGTGAGAAGAGAAGACCAAGCCGAGCGCTGGTCATTGTAAAAGCCTGCGGGCTGTTTATTTCTGCATGTAATTTCTAGATTTGTTAATGAAAAAGTAGGGTTTGAAGAAGTGTGTTTTTTCGTTCCGCCATCAATAGTTTATTATAAACTTTATTTATAATTGTATTCCATAGTTCTATCCTCATTATCCCCTCAAATAAGGGCATTCCTAGATAAGTTGCTAGAAAATTTGCCTCCTCCATTTGAAGTAACCTACAAATCCTTGCTTTGATTTTAGTTGGAGTGTTTAGGAAGTAAATTTTGGATTTTGTCCTATTAAATTTTTGCCTTGATGTTCTTTCTTATTCCTTTAATAAGTTATTCAAAGCTCCGACCTCGTTTATCCTTGCCCTCCCAAAAGGGTTGTATCATCTACAAATTGTTGATGGGTGATGTTGTCGATATTATTACTAGCCTTAATTCCACTTATAAGCCTATATTTGTTAGCCTTATTCAAGTTTCTACCCAAAACCTTTGCCATAATAATAAGTAAATATGGTGATAGAGGATCTCCCTATCTAAGACCTCTCTTGGTTGTAAATGATTATGTACTAACCCATTGACCAACATTGAATATGAAACTATAGAGACACAAGCATTAATACATCTAACCCATTTCTTCCCAAATCCAAAATTTTCTAATACTAAAACAAGAAAATCCCATTTAACCCTATTATAGACTTTACTCTTATCAAGTTTTAAGATCATTGATTTCTATTTTCTTGAAGTTGTTGAATGCATAATTTCATGAGCTACTATGATCTTGTCTAGAATCTATCTCCCTTTCACAAATCCTCCTTGCTATTTTGAAATAATTTTGTCTAACAGTGGTCTGAACCGATTCATCATCACTTTGGAGATAATATTATATGTTGTATTACATAGGCTTATGGGTCTAAATGAATTAGACAATTATGCATCCTTCTTTTTTGGAATCAGGGTAAGGTATGTTGCATTTATTTTATAAGGTATGTATTATTTTACCCTAGACTGTTCCACTGCCACCAATAAACAATCCTTCACTATATCCCAATCATGTTGATAGAATGCTGCAGAAAGCTCATTTAGACCTAAGGATTTATCCTTATTAAAAGAGAAAATATCTAAATAAACTTCTTTTAGAGTTATAGGCTCCATCAATTTCCTATTGTCTTTATTTGTTATAACTAAAGGTACTTATTGAATTTTATTGTTAAGAACTTCAAACTCCTATGATCCTAGAATATTATGATAAAAGACCTTGCTTCCTTTCTAATTTCACTATGGTCTTCAATCCAAACCACCTCTAATGATTTAATTCTACTAATTCTATATGTTGATCTCTATACTATAGTCATCCTATGAAAAACCTTTGTATTGTTGGAAATATGAGCAAGTATTGTTGTCATTGATGTCAAGAAGAGAGCAAGGTTTGTCATCATTAATATCGTGAGGATGATGGCCAAGTTTCAATGTCATCCATGCATTCATATCAAAAGGTTGATGTCCAAACTCCGATGTTATTAATGTTCTCCAAGTGGTTTTTCTAGCAAGGCAAAGAAGCAGGTTAATGAAGATAATAATATTATAATATATAATATTATAATATTTTCCAGTTATAGTTTGGTGTGAAGAGAAACAAAGGTTGTGGAGTGATAAATTTATTATTTTCCAAAAGACCCATGTGAAAGTTTATAATGCCCTAAGTTTTAAATTATTTAAATTTAAATATTTTACCTAAAGGTAAAATTTAAATTTAAATTAATTTAAAGGGTCATAATTCAAATTAAATTCAAAATCAAATTATTTCATTTACCGATGTGTTTGAAGATATTGCCATGCATATAAAAGGAGGTAAGAACCCACCTTAGTAAAATCATCCATGATATCGAGTAAATGAAAAACAAATTCGTGCGCCAGAGGTCTGAAGGGAATCACATGTGTTAGAAGTTTTAAGGAGGCATACTAAGGCATAAGTATTAGTGGAGCGCACTTCTCAAACGCAAAAGTGCTAGCAGTGCAGTTGGCAGCGAAGGTAGTGGTAGATCGCTCGCAGGTGACAGGTCATGGGTTCAAATTCGTGCGACAGTGGTTTGGGTAAGGCAGAGTTGGTTTTCATTTTGTTTGCACCATCGAAGGAAGCTTAAGAGGGAGGTGTGAGCCTTGTTCATTGCTTGTGGGCACGTAGCCCACTTGGTGGGTGTGCACTGTGCAAAGGTGCTTGGGAGAGAGGGATCGACGGTTCGAATCCCGTCGAAGTCCTTTTGGGTAAAATTACAAGGTATGCGCCATATGCTAAGGTTTGTCATTGCATCCAAAAATTGAAAAGGGTGGAAATTATTTTTTAATTTCCTAAGGTCTTGTTAATTAAAATTTGCATAGTTAAAAGGGTTTATGAGTTATAAAGGGAGATAAAAGGGTATGCAAATTTTTAATTTGGGTGTTTGATTTTTAAGTGGTTAAAAGGAGTAATAAGGTGTGCCAAGGGTGTTAGATGTTTTTGTTGAAATGAAGTTATGTTATAAAAATTGATTTGAAAGGAGAAATAAGGCATAGTTGATCTTTGATATTTTGACTTGGTGAAATATTGTTGAAAAAAATATTAAGGACAAATTTTTGCTATCTAACCTTTAAGATTGGCAAAAAGAGTGAGTGTGATTGAGACAGGTTTTGAGAATCAAATCTTCTTCAAAACAAAGGTATGGACATATCTTCCTTGTGAGTGAAATATTGTTGGATGTTATGAATGCTAAGTTGGAGTGAAAAGGATTGTTTGATAAGCATGTTGAGTTTGCTTTTGAGAAATCCAATGTTGATTGATGTGGGTTTTCTAGAATGAAAGTTGATACTAAAAACCTTGTTTGATAAGCATTGTTGGAAATATTGAGTATCATTGTTATGTGAAGTTGAGAATTATCTTGAACTAGGAGTTGTGAAAGATCATGAGTATCATTGTTATGTGAATTTGAGAACTATCTTGAACTAGGAGTTGTGAAAGATCATGAGTATCATTGTTATGTGAAGTTGAGAACTATCTTGAACTAGGGTTTGTAAAATATCATGAGTATCATTATTATGTGAGGTTTGTTTGATAAGCATTGTTGACTAAGCTTTCATTGAGTGATTGGTTGAGTGGATTTGATTGGGCTTAGTTGATTGGAAGTGTTGGAGTGATAGTTCAATTTCTATGAAACAAATTGTTCTTTGTTCTTAATTGATTTGAAGAGAGTTTGGAAGTAATTGAGTTTTGTGTGAGAGTGAAACATATTGAGTCTCTAACCATTCTCTATATGTTTCTGTGGCAAAATAAGAGAGATTGAAATTGTTGGAAATTTTGAGTATTAAAAGTTAAAATTGTCATTAATGTCAAGAAATGAAGTCAACATTAATATCAAGGGTTTTCGTCAAGGAACAAAGTTGTCAAAGTTATTATTTGATATCCAGGAAGAAGGCCAAAGGTCAAGAGATTCAGTGCAAAGTTAAAAAGGAGATATAATATTTTTATAAATTATTTAAATTGAATAAGAATTTAAATTTTATAAATAAATATTATTTACACCATGGAATGCAATGTAAAAGAAGGGTTTAAAAATTAAATCTTATAATTATAATTTATTAAATTTAAATTCTTTAAAATTTAAAATATTTATAAATTATTATTAATGCTGACGTCATCCAATATAATAAAGCACCTTGTATAAATTATATAGTGTTTATAAAGGCATCAACGTCGTTGAAAGAAGGGAGCACCGACGTTGAAGGAAATAAATGTTTGTGTATATAAGGTGGCCTCCAAAGATATTATTGCTCATCCCTTGAATGATTGATATGTGCCAAGGTTAAAACTTTGTTTGCGATTTCGAAAGGTTCGTTGAGGAAGAAGACAAAAAATATTTTCGTCTTAAGCGCCAAGGATAAGGTGAAGGGTTGGAGTTTTTGAAGCACGTTGGACATGGTGGTCCAAGTGGCAGAGCGCAAATTACGAAAGCGTTGGAGGAAGCAAGTGCCCGCGTTCAAAACTCGTTGGTGGTAAGCGTCAAAAGGAAAATATTTTCGTACATTTTCATTGGGCACAAAGATTAAAGTGAAAGTAGAGCATTTTGGCTATTAAACATACCTGTGGTGCATGTGGTAATGGAGCCCGCGACTAGGTTGCTCACAGAGGCAGAGGTTATAGGGTCGAAACCCGTCGGTGGCCAAGGTAAAACTTTTAATTAATTTTATTGCCTAAGGTTTCAATAGAGAGTGTTTGGAGGTATAAGGGTTGTTAGTGGAATTGTTTAGAAAGGGTGTTTGTTGGATAGTGGTGGTAGTTGAAAATTATCACTTGGAGTAATAAGGAAGTTTTGGTTTTAATTATTTTTTATAAAGTCTTAAATTACTATGTTGGCATGTTGAAGGATTAAGAATTTTGAGTGTTGTTTAATTTTAATAAAGGTTTTTTTTGTGTTAAAGAAGATTATTGTGAAGGTATTGAATATTATTTGAGTTGGAGTGATAAGGTGTAATTTTGATATCATTTTGCATTGTGTTTTGTTGAGGAAATTATTATCTTCTAATCCTTATTGAGATTGGCAAAGAAGTAATTGTGAGTGTGGTAGATTTGTGAGATCAACTCCTTGTCAAGCAAAAAGGTATGGGAAAATTCTTTCTTGGTTGAGTTGATTAATTGCTTACTAGAAAATAAAGTTTGAAGTGAAAAGGATTTGATTAGGGTTTCCTTTTCAAAAGTGTTTGATTTAATGCTTCAAAGTTTTCTAGAATTAAGTGTTGTGATTGAAACCTTGAGTTATAAGCATTGTTGTTGAAGTGAGTTGTTGTGCAAAGAACTTGAACTAGGGTTTTAAAAGAACATGAGTATCATTGTTATGTGAATATTGAGTTATAAGCATTGTTTTTGAAGTGAGTTGTTGTGCAAAGAACTTGAACTAGGGTTTGAAAAGAACATGAGTATCATTGTTATGTGAAGATTGAGTTATAAGCATTGTTGTTGAAGTGAGTTGTTGTGCAAAGAACTTGAACTAGGGTTTGAAAAGAACATGAGTATCATTGTTATGTGAGATTTGTTGTTGAGCAATTATTGAAAATAATTTGAGTTGATTGATATATGCTTGGACTAGGGTTTGTGAGAAAGGGGAGTTTCATTAAGTAATTGGTTGAGTTGAGTTGGTTGAGCCTAGTCAAGTGGTTGTATAAAGTGATTGTTCAAGTTCCATAAAACAAACTATTCTATATTCTGATTTGAGTTGTGAAAGTGATTGTGCATTGAGAGTAGAACATATTGAGTCTCTAACAATTCTCTTTATGCTTCTATGAGATTGAGAAAATTGATAAAGTGATTGTGCATTAATAGTAGAACATATTGAGTCTCTAACAATTCTCTTTATGCTTCTATAATATTTGGACAAGTTTTGTGTGAGCTTGTTTAGCAAATTTGGACAAGTTATGTGTGAGCTTGTTGAGTTGATTTCGACAAGTTCTGTGTGAGCTTGTTGAGTAGATTTGGAAAGGTTATGAGTAGACATGTTGAGCAGATTTGAGCAAGTTCTGAGTAGACCTGTTGAGCAGATTTGAGCAGGTTTTGAGTGGACCTATTGAGCAGATTTGAGTAGGTTTTGAGTGGACCTATTGAGCAGATTTGTGCTAGATCGACTGGACTGTGTTTAGTGCAGATTTGAGTGAGCTTGTTGAGCAGACTTGTGCTAGACCGACTGGATTGTGTTTAGTGTAGAGTTGAGCAAATTTGTGCTAGATTGACTGGACTATGTTTAGTGCATATTTGAGTGAGCTTGTTGAGCAGACTTATGCTAAACCGACTAAACTGTGTTTAGTGCAGAGTTGAACAGATTTGTGCTAGATCGACAAGACTGTGTTTAATGCAGATTTGAGACAAAACTTTGGAGGTGACAGAGTAGAGAGGAAAATAGTCTCCAGTGGATAGAGATGCATCAGCCAGGGTAGTGAGGATAGGTCTTTTGAGTGGGGACAAGAGTCTTCAGTGGAGAGAGATTCACAAGCCAGTGTAGTGGAGGCAGTAGTCTTCTAGAGGATCACCAACTAGAGTAGAGGAGGAGTTCTCATATGGATAGATATCCACAAACCAGATTCAGGGGATCAACATATTCTTTGGACAAAGGTACATAAACATTGTAATTGGGAAGGATTCCAAGATATTGATTGAGAAAATTTTAGTGAAAGATTTTCTCCGTGGAGTAGCCCACATTGGGTGAACCACGTAAATTGTGGTGTCTCTATTGTGTGTGGTGTTTTGTGCATTTATTTGATTATTGCTATTGATACTGCTATCTATACACTGCATAATATTGATTTGAAAATAAAAGTAAAAAGTACTCTTATACTGTTCACCCCCCATCTCAGTATAAGCTTATGTTCTTCAGAAATGATTGAGTATTGTTGTGAGTGTGAAGCATATTGAGTCTCTAACCATTCTCTATATGTTTTTGTGAGATTAAAACAAGATTCTGTGTGAAGCTTGTTTGTGTGATTGAAGAGGTTTATGTAATAGAGTGAGTTGAGTTGAGTCAGCTTTTGTGGAAGCTTACAATCAAATTGGACAGATTTGAGGTAATTCTTGGTGAAGACTTGTTGGACAGATTTGTGTGAGCTTTTGTGGAAGCTTACAATACAGATTTGAGATAAGTCTTGGTGAAGACTTGTTGAGCAGATTGGGCAAGTTCTAGTGTGGACTTATTGAGAAGATTTGAGACAAGTCTTGGTGAAGACTTGTTGAGCAGATTGGACAAGTTCTAGTGAGGACTTGTAGAGCATATTTGAGGTAAGTCTTTGAGAAGACTTATAAGCAGAGTTTATTGATTGGTTTGTTTAAATCTTGAGTTAATATTTGGGGCAGATCTCACATAGTTGATTTGTGATTGAGTCAAGCTTTGTGTTAAGGCTTGAGGACAAATTTGAGGATAGAGTTTGGTGCATATTTGAGTATAGATTTATGCCAGACCAAGGACAGAGATTGAGCATATTTGTGCTAGACTGAAGGACTGTGTTTATTGTAGATTTGAGGACAGAGATTGAGTAGATTTGTGCTAGACCGAAGGACTGTGTTTAGTGCATATTTGAGGATAGATATTGAGCAAATTTGTGCTAGACCGAAGGATTGTGTTTAGTGCATATTTGAGACAAATATTGAGTAGATTTGTGCTAAATCGAAGGACTATGTTTAGTGCATATTTGAGATAGATATTGAGAAAATTTGTGCTAGATCGAAGGACTGTGTTTAGTACAGATTTAAGACAAATCTGAGAGTAAGCTTTGAAAGTGATAGAGTAGAGGATAGTAGTCTCTAGTGGATAGATATCCATAGCCAAGGTGGAGAGGATAGAGGTCTTCAGTGGAGAGAGATCCACAACCTAGAGCAATGGAGGTAGTAGTCTTCTAGAATATCACCAGCCAGAGTAGAGGAGGAGTTCTCCTATGGTTAGAGATCCACAAACCAGCTAAGGGGATTGGTGTCTCCTGTAGATAGAGATCCATGAACTTGATTAGGGGATTGGTGTCTCCTTTAGACAAAGGTCCATAAACATTGTAATAGGGAAAGGTTTCCCAAGAGATTTGTTGAGAAAATTTTAGTGAAATATTTTCTCCGTGGAGTAGCCCACATTGGGTGAACCATGTTAAATTGGTGTCTCTATTGTGTGTGGTTATTTGTGCATTGCTTTCATTACTACTGTTGACATTGCATTGATATATTGGATTATATATCTTGAGTAAAGAAAAGTAAAAAGTGGTCTCATACTGTTCACCCCCCTCTCATTATAAGCTTGTGTTCTTCATGTATTTTTATCTCCTTTTCACCAAGTTTGTCTCAGTTTTAATCTCCAAAATTTCTCTTCTATGCTCAAAATATTATGATATTTACTAAGAAACTCCCTTTCCTTTGAGCTTGGATTATTATGATCACCTTTTTGGAATTTTGAAAGTTTATCTTAAATTCTTCGTTCTTCTAAAAAATGTTTTCAAAAGTGTTATTGTTCCATTCTTTTAACTAGATTTTATTGATTTAATTTGTTTTAGAAGTGTATACAACCCATTGTATCTTGAATAATTCTATGTTTGTGTTATCATACCAACAAATTGAGGATGGTCTTCCCACATCTATTCATATTTAAAATATAATATTTTTTAATTCACTTACTATCATTTTAACTCTTATTAGCCAATGATATGAACCAATTCTGGTCAAGGTATTAGTTTTAGCACAAGTCCCATCATCTAGCTAATGATATGAGAGTATGCATCTATCTAATATTTTTGCTATTAGGTTTTGGCCTCTCTTATTTTTGGTCCATGTATAGTTGTATTCTTCAAACTCAACCTCCCATTGATTATTGTTTTGAATAAAATTTGAGAAATATCTCATACTTTGGATTAATTTTCTAATTCTCCCAAATTTTCCATCTAGCTTGGTTATGGCATTAAAATATCCTATGATCATGAATTAGGTTTCTTGGTATTTACTTTTCATGAAGGCTTCAATACCACTCCAAACTTCTAATCTGCCTAACTGAGTTGTAGGTCCATAGACATTGATAAGGATGAAATGAATATATGCAAAGCAACATGTGACTAAGGAAGCTAACCAATGCCTAGTTTTATGAATGGTTACATAAGAGGTTCTAATAGGATTCCAAAAAGTTAGAATATCCCTATCTCTCCTTCAGAATCCATAGCATCCCATTCACATAATGCCCATACTGCTTTCATAGTTTTAGAAACTTCTTCTTTTGTCATTTTAGTTTTTCAGATACAAAGAATATTAGTCTTATTACTTACACAAATGTCCCTAATACACCTTTGCTTTAAGGAGGCATTAGCAGCCCTTATATTCCATGAGTTGATAATCATGTCTCATTAGAGGCTATTGGCCCCACCTGAGAATTACCAATATCATTTTGTTGTTCGGTAAATAGAAGTTCAACCAACTTATTTTGTGTTCCTTTCTCTATGTTTTCTCTTACTTTCATGGATATTGCTTGATAATTTGACGGTTTTCCTCTTTTTGCCTTGCCTATATCAAAAATAGGTCTTATTATTCTATTTCTCAACATTATTTCACAACTTTGTTTTTCATCAGATTTATCCTCTCCTGGCTATACTACAAAAGCTTTTGACTTGTCCTGCTTATTTACTGGTATTTTATAATTAATGGTAGAGGTATTAACATCTAACACTACATTTTATTTACCATTTTTTCTACTAAATGGTAGAGTTAAAAACCATCTTCATCCATATCCATTTGTAAGTTTCTCTTACGGTTTTCTAAATATGATTTTGTTGGGCTCTTCTTAGGGCATGATATCTCAATATGCCTAACCTCATAAAATATTCTATGTATAAAATAAATATTTTTATAATCTATGGTTTGGATCCACATCTTATCCCCATACTTAAGAATGATTGATTCTAGTAAAGCTTTACTTATATCAGTCATGACCAAAATCCAAGCATAAATAGCCAATAATCCATATTTTGTAGTATCTGAAATCTCAATAAATTCTCCTAGAGTGCTGCCTATTGCCTTGAAGGTATTTATTTCCTAAAATTCAATGGACAACCCATACATCCTTACCCAAACTAGTACTAGGGATAAATTTACATTTTCAGGTGAAAAGCCTTCATACTAGCAGGTAAGGAAAAATCCTAATCTTCTCATAAACCAAGGACCCCCTTTTAGAATTCTATCTATTTCTTCCCTAGAATAAAAAATCGATATGAAGAAACCTTTGGGAGTAAATTATAGAATCACTCTTGGGGACTTCCAACTCCTATCAATCCATTTTCTCAAGGTTGAAGCCCTTGATCAATACCCATTAAATTTATCAAAAATTACCCTATCTTAGAGTAGTGAGGATTGACCCTCTATATGCACTCACTAAAATTTACCACTAGAGATTATTTTAAGAATTTAGCTATTAATTGATCCATGGAAAGGAAACTAGAACTTAAAATCTACTAAAATTTACCAGAATATCCTATGGGGAATATAATATTTGATAAAATATTTACAATAATTTGCATGCAAATTTTTAAGATAAATAAGGAAAAATAAACTTAGATAAAACATTCTATGCCTAGATAGAATGTCTTGCCACACTGAAGTCCTAGCCCTTCATTGCTCCTCCCATCATCCAAACCCTAACTAACAAATATTTGCAATTTTATTTTTATGACTTGAAAAATCATCACTACCCTTGTTTCGGATGGTTGAATTCATAAGTTTGTAACTCCTTCAATATTGATTAGATTCCATAATATGACCAATAATTTTAAAGCTATTAAAATTTTGCACAAGTTGGTCCAAGAATTAGCTAAATCAGATAACCCTTTTCAAATATATGAATATTCAAAGATGAGATGTTTTTTTAGAACAAATGCCCTAATCCTTCGTGAAACTATTCAATAAATTAATATTATTTTTAGTTTTAAGTATATTGATCAAATTATATTTTAGCACCTAAAATTATTTAAAAAAGACTATTTCATTTGTGTGCATGGCGTTCCAGGTTGGTTTTAATTGTTAGTGGTGGTAATAGAGTCCTCATGGCCAAGGATCGGTTTTATATCGGGTGGCCTATAACTCCTTGATCATTCTTGCCATATTTTGTGCCTGATTGTTTGCCTCGTCTCCTCCAACAATCCTCTAGGAGGTATATTTTAGCCGGTGGTCTCAACAATGCTCTTCATGTTCATGAATTATTTTGTCTAAGTGACATCCACAAAATACAATTCCATCTTGAGCAATGGTCACATCCAAAAACACCAAGTCTTTTTGAGGACTTAGATTCAAATGAATATTCCATAAGGCACATTTTAGTTTATCGATGTGTGGGAACATCATTTGGCTAAGAAAACACTTTTACTAGAGCCATGCTATCGATCACTTACGTAGTTGATTTATGCATGCTTAAAAAACCCTTGATGTTTATCAGTTCTATCACCATAAGCAAAGTCAATGTCAGGAGTGGCTTGAGTCCTAGTTGATCATGAATACCCAAAAACATCCAACTAGAAGGCTATTTATGTGATGTCTACTTTAGATTGCCAAAAATATCTAGCTGGAAAATATCAGAGAGATTCAATGTAATTGAGCTAGAGGATTGATGTTGTAGATGACGTCAAGAGGAAATGGCATGCAGATCTAGCAGATTTATGAAGGATGTCTAGATGGTTTAGATGAAACTATTGATATGTGTATCAGATCGGGTAATCAAAAATATCATTGATGTCACAACGTGGAATGAAATAGAAACAATCAACTCACAATGAAGCTATTGATGTGAAGCCAAACTCAAAAAATATTTTATTACTCCATAAGTGCTTAAATAGCACATTTACAACCATAATATTCTCAAAATAGAAGATGCTAACAAGAAAACTATGACTAAGCTAATAAAAACAAATTTTCTAACTCTAAGAAGATAATAAATCAAACCCAATGACTATGTCATCCAAATGTGTCAACATTTACAAGTTGGAATAATATTTGTAATTATTCTAACTTAGACTTAGGGCATTTTAGGTAATAGATATAATTCTATGCCTAAATGATATCCACATCATACCTTCCCACCATAGAAGCATTAGACTTTAATGTTTTTACAAGAAGGTGCAAGAGATCAAGTACAAGTGCTCAAAAATAAAATCTTTGAACAAAATGAAAAAGAGAGAAATATCCCTATGGAAGTTGTTGCCCAATTATAGATAGCATACAATCATATCTAAGCTCTTCTCAATCACAAAGAGCATACATTCGTCGGAGACTTTGCTTGAGAGCAGATGACCATATTTAAGCTCTACTTGATCACCAAGAGCATACGTTCATTGGAGACTCTACTTGAGAGCATACAATCATCTATAAGCTCTGCTCAATCACAATGAGCATACATTCATCAGAGACTCTACATGAGAGCAAATAATTTCTCCAATGGAATGGACAAGGGACTATGATTCCTAAAAAATGGAGTACCCATATCAAACAAGGCTATAAGGCCATGGTACTAAATATCTTCAATTATCTTCACAAAATATTGCTTGTTCCTTATATCCAAGGTCAACTATAGTTCATGACAAAAGTCAAATTTTCACAACGAGGGTCAACAAGCTTAGTAGAGTCAACATCAACAAGTTGCACATATCTTATTAATGGTAAAGGTATTAACATCTAATACTGCATTTTATTTACCATTTTTTCTCTTGAATGGTGCATGGTACTTCAAGAGAGTCTTCAAAATATGATGAGACACATTCCTTAGGTTCATCAAGAATGTTCATCCCTAAATCAAGATCATACTAAATAGACGATTCCTTGTTAATATGTTGAACCTATTGTACTGTGTCGTCTAAGATTTGATATACTTTTTCTTCATAGGCTAAAGCCTCAAAAGAGTTGGTATTTCTTCCAATATCCTTCTTTACTAGTCTCCATTGTTTATTTGCTTTAATTTTTCTAGATATATTTTTTGGAAGTTAAAAACCATTTTCATCCATATCCGTTTGTAAGTTTCTCTTACGATTTTCTACATATGATTGTGTTGGGATTTTCTTAGGGCATGATCTCTCAATATACCCCACCTCATAACATATTCTATCTCTAAAATAAATATTTTCATAATCTATGGTTTGGGTCCATATATTATCCCCATACTTAAGAATGATTGATTCTAGTAAAACTTTACTTATATCAGTCATGATCAAAATTTCAGCATAAATAGCCAATAATCCATATTTTGTAGTATCTGAAATCTCAAGAAATTCTCCTAGAGTGTTGCCTATTTCATTTAAGGTATCTATGTTCAAAAATTCAATGGGGAACCCATACATCCTTACCTAGACTAGTACTAGGGATAAATTGATATTTTTAGGTGAAAAGATTTCATACCAGCAGGTAAGAAAAAATCCTAACCTTCTTATAAACCAAGGATCTCCTTTTAGGATTCTATATATTTCTTCCCTAGAAAAAAAATGGATAGGAAAAAACCTTTGGTAGTAAAGGATAGAATCACTCTTGGGGACTTTCAATTCCTATAAATCTATTTTCTCATGGTTGAAGCCCCTGGCCAATACCCATTAAATTTACCAAAAACTGCCCTATCTTGGAGCAACGAGGATCGATCCTCTATGCGCACTCACTAAGCTCTATGACTAGATATTATTCTAAGAATTTAGCTATAAATGGATCCATGAAAAAGAAACTAAAACTTAAAATCTACTAAAATTTACTAGAATATCCTATAACGAATATAATATTTTTGATAAAAAAATTATAATAATTTGCATGCAAATTTTTTAATATAAATAAATAAAAAATAAACTTAGCTAAAACATTCTATGCCCAAATAGAATGTCTTGCCACACTGGATTCCTAGCCCTTCATTGCTCCTCCTATCGTCTGAACCCTAGCTGGAAAATATTTGTAAGTTTGTTTTTCGTGACTTGAAAAATCATCACTGCCCTTGTTTCAGGTAGCTAAATTCATAGGTTTGTAACTCCCTCAATATTTATTAGATTCCATAACATGAACACTAATTTTAAAGCTATTCAAATTTTGCACAAGTTGGTCCAAGAATCAGCTAAATCATATAACCCTTTGCAAAGATATGACTCCTCAAATATGAGATGTTTTTTAGAAAAAAATGTTGGAATATATTACATTATTTGGTACATGTTAATGTACCACCTTGAGTACATCTTTAGATTAGGAGAGTGTCCTATATTAGAGTGTGAGTATTTACTTTATGTAATGTAATAAATGCACAAGTATTATTAGAGTGTGCAAAGTATTTTGGTAATGTAAATGTGTATAATAGTCCATGTGCACATGAGTCCATAGAATAGGAAGATGAAGAGCCTCTAGAAGAGTGAAGGCCAAGAGTGCTCCATATGAAGAGTTACATTCCATTATATATGTAACTATGAGTGTGAGTGTGAGATATGGATATGTAGACAAAGTGTCTGTAAGTATGGTTTTTTATTCAATGAAGATACAATTTTTGTGAGCATTTTATAATGGCAATTCTATAAGTTATTATTGAAGTTATTTATGAGGTTTATATGATTAGAATATTACCATTATCTTATATTTCATATTTCAACTTTATTTTAGATATTGTGATCATTTTATCTTAAGTATTTAGCATCAAAAGCTAACAATGGTATTAGAGCTACAACAAGGTTTTGTCTTGCACAGGTTTTAAAGTTGCAAAGGAGATTTCCACTAGTTAAGGAGAAACCAATGAAGTTGAAGAGATTACCTCTGGAAAAATAAAACCAAGGAAGATAGCATTTTTACTATGTTGAAGGAAAACCAGTGAAGTTCGAAGATTTACCTATTTCAAGAGAAAATTTGGAATAGAAGAAAATTTATAGGTCTTGAAGATAGACCTTGACATTAATGAGATTAACAAGGTGAAGAACACAAGCTTATACTGAGAGGGGGGGGTGAACAGTATAAGATTCTTTTTAACTTGATTTATCACTACAGCTTTCAAACCATTAACAAGCAGAATAAGATAGCAGTAATGACAGCAATACAACAGTGCACAAGAAGCAATCCGTAATGAGACAACAAAATAATCCACGAATAAAAACTTTTCTTCTAAAAGTTATATCAAAACCTCTGGGAATCCTTCCCGATTACAATGTTTATGAGCCTCATCTCAAAGGAGACACCTTCCCTAATTCAACTTTGCTAGTGATTCTCTAGAGGACCTCTATCTCCTCTACCCTTAGCAAGTGGAACTCTTCCCATAGAAGACACCTGTCTTCCCTGCTACGGCTGGAGATCTCTGTCCTTAACTTTGTCACTGCAAAAACTGGTTCTCAAACTTACACTAAACGCAGTCCTTCGGTCTAGCACAAATGTCCTCTTTCTGCCTCAAATTCTGTCCTCAAACTGGTGAAAGAAGAACGGTTCACAAGCTCTTCAAATGCTTGCTCAAAGCTACCTCCAAGTCTTTATTGTTCTATTACAATCGTGTTTGGTCGAAACCAACTCTCGCCCAGTTCTACGCAGTTACGGCAGTACACAGCAGTACACAACACTTAGGCTGTATAACCCTTCACTTCTACGTGCTATCTTTGAATGTTGCAACAACAACACCTTCTACTCCTTTGCGCATCCATCGTAGAACTGTCTTCCCTCTCTGTGCAACCACAACAGCACACAGCAGTACACAGCACTTTGGCTGTCGAACCCTTCACTTTTGCATGCTGTCTTCGAATGTCACAACACCAACACTTTCTATTCCTTTGCACATCCACCGTAGTATTGTCTTCACTCTCTGTGCAACCACAGCATCAAGACTTTGCACACTCAACTTCTTGACGATCAGACTTATCTCACGCACTTTACTTGTGTAGATCGCATTACGAACGCACACTTCACACACACACAAAAATGCTCAAATAGTCTTCCTTTAATATTCACAATCTCAAGAAGACATCTTTGATCTTTAATCGGCTTGTTCAATCTTCTACCACGTCGACTGTAAGACTTTATACTTTGTCGACAAAGGTTAACTTCATCGGCTTCAAATGCTTTTGCAATTCTATGGCTTTTCTCATGCGACACTCAAACATGTCGCGATATCGCTACGCCTTGGTCTGTCGTACACCTTGCATTACACGCTGTCACAAAATCACGACACTACTCCTGTCGAGCGCCTTCTTTGATTTGCTGTCACGAAATCACGACACTACAGCCTTTGCTGATGTCACCATGTATCTTGTCACGATATCGCTATGCCTTGGTCTACCGAACACCTTCTTGGGCTTGTTGTCATGAAATCGCTACACTACAGCCTTTGCTGATGTCATTGTAAACCTTGTCATGAAATCGCGACGCTCTAGACTTCACTGCCTTCTTCTTCGTTGTTGTCATGAAATCGCGACGCTATAGCTTTCACTGACGTCATCATGAATCTTGTCCCGAAATCATGATGCTCTAGACTTCATTGCCTTCTTCTCCGCAACTGTCATGAAATCGCGACAATTTTGCCTCTTGCTGACGTCATCATGATTTTGGTTGCGAAATCATGACGCTCTAGATCTCAACGCCTTCTCCATAACTGTCGTGAAATCATGACACCTTTGCCTTTTGCTGACATCATCAGCAACTCTGTCACGAAATCATGACGCTCTGGACCTCAATGCCTTCTTCTCCACAACTGTCGCAAAATCGTGACACCTTTGCCTTTTGTTGACGTCATCAGCAACTCTGTCGCGAAATTGTGCCACCTCTTACTCCTTCATCCTTTTCTTGATTTGCACTAGCGATAATGAAACATGTCGTGAAATCATGACGCTTTCTCTACCTTAGGATTTTTCTTGCCAACTGCTCGTGAAACTAGAACATGTCACGAAATCGCGACACTTCCTGCATCCATACAGCTTCTTCGAAACTTGTCGCGAAATCGTGACACTTTTTGTCTGCTGTGCTTCTGCCTTCCTGCATGTCACGAAATCGTGACAGTTTCGACCGAACTTTCTCTCTCCTCAACCATGTCGCGAAATCACGATAGTTTTGGCCAAACTTTCTCTCTCCTCAAACATGTCATGAAATCGTGACACTTTTTCCAGCTTTGCCTCTGCCTTCTTGCATGTCGTGAAATCGTAACAGATTTGGCCAAAATTTCTCTCTCCTCAACCATGTCGCAAAATCATGACTTTCTCTCTCCTCAAACATGTCGCGAAATCGCTACAGTTTTTCCAGCAGCCTGCAAACTTATTCTACTTAATCTTTTTTTGGATTTTTGGCAACTGGGCTACTCTGATCTTCTTGGAGACTTACTAACCAACTGAAACCTTCAACAAAAACACATCCTTGGACATAAAAACAAGTTGCTCCAAAAGTTCCTTGACATCAAAAACAACATCTATCAATAGCTCCTTGACATCAATGACAACAACTGATCTTAGGCAAAGGCAATTTACTCAAGGTACCCAAAATTGCCAACAATCTCCCCCTTTGTCATTGATGGCAACCCTTAACTAAAACACATCTTTCAAGAGCCAAAACTGAATTCAATCTCTTCAAGTTTTGCTCCCCCTGAATTGAAGCTTTCCTCTTCTCTTGAAAACTCTCCCCCTTACTTAAATCTCTCCCCCTTTGTCATCAATGGCAAAGGGTCACCTTTGGGGCTTGGGACTAAGAATGAGCCTCTTAGCTTAGTCCCTTCCCCATCTCCTATTGAGATGATTAGAATAGGGTTGGGAGTGATACTCCCATTAAACACTCATCATCATTAGTGTCCAAGATTTCTTTGTCGGGCCTTCTTTTGAATTCTTTTCTTGTATTTTTGTTCCTGTCACTGTTTTGATCCTTGGACCTGTTAATACTATTGTTCCTGTTTCTTTTATCTTTTCTGTTCTTATCCATACCTTGATCCTTGGACCTGTTCATATCATTTTTCTTATTTTTGTTATCATTCATATTTTTATCCATGCTTTGATTCTTGAACTTGTTCATGCTGTTGTTTCTGTTCCTGTATCTCAGAATATTAGCTCTACACTATCTAGCTAGGTGTCCTTCATTGTTGCATTTATAGCAGGTAACAATATCAGTCATGGCTGTTCTTTGAATTCGCCTGTTCTAACTAACCCAGTTCGTGTTATTTGTCTTGCAAAAAATTGCCTTGTGCCCGAATTGTTGACAAGAGTAGCAATACCCTTGAAAGAAGTTACGTCTCCTGAAACTGTCATTTACTCTCTGCATTTGAGTCATGCATTGTACAACCATGTGACCAAATCTGTGACACACATAACATCTGTCGTGAAATTTTCTTTTGTTCGACTTCATGGCTCCCGAAAACTTCTTCTCAGTCTGAATATCGTTCTCTATTTCTGCGTATTCATCACTTACAGACTCATGATCTGAAGTATTTTATTCAACAGGACTCTCTTTCTTTTGAAATATTTTGCTAGATTTACCAACCTGTTCCTTGTGCGGCTTAATAAAACCGAGACCTGTTTTGTCTGTTGGTTTTCTCTGTCCTTCGATGAGAAATTTAACCTTCTTGGAGCTATCCTGAAATGTGTAGAGCTTATCCTTATACTCTTTATTTTATTTTTTCAAAGAAGCTATTTCCTGTTCTAGCTCATTATACTCCAGAATTTTAGATTCTAACTCATTTTTGAGTTCTTGTGTCTTAGCCATAGATACTTCAAGATTTTCTACAAGTTCATCTATCTCCATACAACATTCATCAACCTTAATCTTGAGTCTATCATTCTTCTTTCTTTCCTTTTTCAAAACACTAAGAGCATTATTGAGTTCGCATTCAAGATCCTCTATTTGATGGCGCTTTGAATCATCACAACCTTTTTTAGATTTCTTATCACTAGAGGTGCTACCTTTTTCAAAAACCATACATGCATCTTCATTGGGGTTTTCTGAAACATCCTCATACATACTAGCAACCAAATCATCATTTCTGCAACCATCCTCAAGGTGCCCAAAATTTCCACATCTAAAACATTTCATGATAATGAATTTGTGTTTCGGTTCTTCCTCTTTTTTTGAAATGAACATCTCATTTTCATCATCACTAGAAGAACTGTCACTTTCACTGCTAGAACACTTACTTGCTTTGTCCAAGTAGAAGCTCTTCTTATTCTTGTGAGAATGCCTCTTTCCATGATTGCTGTACTCATCTTTGCTTTTCTGGTGATTGTTGTACTCATTTTTGTTGTTTCTGTAATACCTATGCTTTTCAGAATCCTTGCTTTTAACATCCTATATATCTTCATCACTTTCATCTTTAGAAACAGTACAGTCAGTAGCATAATGACCAAATTTTCCGTAGTTGAAACATCTTATATTTTTCTTGATTTTGTGCTTTCTGGAAAACTTGCCTTTCCTACTGTAATATGCCTCTTCCTCTACATCAACTTTCACTTGAGTCCTCAATTCAAATGCTGCAAGAATACTATGGAGCTCATCCTTTTTCAATTTATCTAAATCTTTGGCTTCCTCAATAGCATAAATCTTTTCGCTAAATCTATTTGGAAGAGATCTTAAAATCTTATCACACCCATCATTTTCAGCAAGTTCAAGACCTAAGTCTTTCATAGAATTAACAACTTCATCCATCCGGAGCATGTAGTCACTAATCTTTTCATCATCATTCATCTTGAGTTGTTCAAAAATACCTTTAAAATGTCTTAACTTGGCCTTTCGAACATTTGTGTCACCTATATGAACAACCTTCAATTGATTCCACATTTCACTGGCTGTCTTGCAGTGAATAACTTTAGTGAGATCTGCCTTTTGTAAACCCTTCAAGATTGCATTCATGGCTTTTGAATTGTTGTGATGTAGAAGTCTATCTTCTTTAGTGTAAGGACCATTTGTAGGAATGGTATATCCATCTTCAACAACTTCCCATACCTCATTACCGAGAGCCATTAGATAGACTTTCATTCTTGCACTCCATAGACCAAAATCTGATCCGTCAAGAATAGGTGCTGCATTGCTACTCGAGTAGTCCATTGTGTTCTTTGTAAACTTTTCCTTCAAGCTATTTAAACTTTTCGAAGGCACCTGCTTTGATACCAATTGAAGAACACAAGCTTATACCGAGAGGGGGGGGTGAACAGTATAAGATTCTTTTTAACTTGATTTATCACTACAACTTTCAAACCATTAACAAGTAGAATAAGATAGCAGTAATGACAGCAATACAACAGTGCACAAGAAGCAATCCGTAATGAGACACAGCAAAATAATCCACGGATAAAAACTTTTCTTCTAAAAGTTATATCAAAACCTCTGGGAATCCTTCCCGATTACAATGTTTATGAGCCTCAGCTCAAAGGAGACACCTTCCCTAATTCAACTTTGCTAGTGATCCTCTAGAGGACCTCTATCTCCTCTACCATTAGCAAGTGGAACTCTTCCCACAGAAGACACCTGTCTTCCCTGCTCTGGTTGGAGATCTCTGTCCTTAACTTTGTCACTGCAAAAATTGGTTCTCAAACTTGCACTAAACGCAGTCCTTCGGTCTAGCACAAATGTCCTCTTTCTGCCTCAAATTCTGTCCTTAATCTGGTCCTCAAACTGGTGAAAGAAGAACGGTTCACAAGCTCTTCAAATGCTTGTTCAAAGCTACCTCCAAGTCTTTACTATTCTATTACAATCGTGTTTGGTCAAAACCAACTCTCACCTAGTTCTACACAATTATGGCAGTACACAACAGTACACAACACTTCGGCTATAGAACCCTTCACTTCTACGTGCTATCTTTGAATGTTGCAACAACAACACCTTCTGCTCCTTTGTGCATCCACCGTAGAACTATCTTCCCTCTCTATGCAACCACAACAGCACACAGCAGTACACGGTACTTCGGTTGTCAAACCCTTCACTTTTGCGTGCTGTCTTCTAATGTCACAACACCAACACTTTCTATTCCTTTGCGCATCCATCGTAGTATTGTCTTCACCCTCTGTGCAACCACAACATCAAGACTTTGCACACTCAACTTCCTGATGATCAGACTTATCTCACGCACTTTACTTGCGCAGATCGCATTACGAACGCACACTTCACACACACAAAAATGCTCAAATAGTCTTCCTTTAATATTCACAATCTCAAGATGACATCTTTGATCTTTAGTCAGCTTGTTCAATCTTCTACCATGTCGGCTGTAAGACTTTATACTTTATCGACAAAGGTTAACTTCGTCGGCTTCAAATGCTTCTATAGTTCTATGGCTTTTCTCGCGCGATGCTCAAACATGTCACGATATCGTTACGCCTTGGTCTGTCGTACACCTTGCATTACACGCTATCGCAAAATTGTGACACTACTCCTATCGAGCGCCTTCTTAGATTTGCTGTCACGAAATCGTGACACTGCAGCCTTTGCTAACATCACCATGTATCTTATCGCGATATTGCTACGCCTTGGTCTGCCGAACACCTTCTTGGGCTTGTTGTCGTGAAATCGCTACACTACAGCCTTTGCTGACATCATTGTAAACCTTATCATGAAATCACGACACTCTAGACTTCACTGCCTTCTTCTTCGTTGCTGTCGCGAAATCGTGACGCTACAGCTTTCGCTGATGTCATCATGAATCTTGTCGTGAAATCGCGACGCTCTAGACTTCATTGCCTTCTTCTTCGCAATTGTCACGAAATCGTGACACTTTTGCCTCTTGCTGACGTCATCATGATTTTGGTCGTGAAATCACGACGCTCTGGACCTCAACGCCTTCTTCGCAACTGTCGTGAAATCGTGACACCTTTGCCTTTTGCTGACGTCATCAGCAACTCTGTCGTGAAATCGCGATGCTCTGGACCTCAACGCCTTCTTCTCCACAACTGTCATGAAATTGCGACACCTTTGCCTTTTGCTGACGTCATCAGCAACTCTATCGCGAAATCGTGACACCTCTTGCTCCTTCATCCTTTTCTTGATTTGCACTAGCGAAAATGAAACATGTCGCGAAATCGCGACGCTTTCGTTTCCTTAGGATTTTTCTTGCCAACTGCTCGCGAAACTAGAACATGTCGCGAAATCGTGACACTTTCGGCATCCGTACAGCTTCTTCGAAACTTGTCACGAAATCGTGACACTTTTTGTCCGCTGTGCTTCTGCCTTCCTGCATGTCGTGAAATCGTGACAGTTTCGACCAAACTTTCTCTCTCCTCAACCATGTCGCGAAATCGCGACAATTTTGGCCAAAATTTCTCTCTCCTCAAACATGTCGCGAAATCGCGACACTTTTTCCCGCTTTGCCTCTGCCTTCCTGCATGTCACGAAATCGCGACAGTTTTGGCCGAACTTTCTCTCTCCTCAACCATGTCGCAAAATCGTGACTTTCTCTCTCCTCAAACATGTCGCAAAATCACGACAATTTTTCCAACAGCCTACAAACTTATTCTACTTAATCTTTTTTTGGATTTTTGGCAACTGGGCTACTCTGATCTTCTTGGAGACTTACTGACCAACTGAAACCTTCAACAAAAACACATCCTTGGACATAAAAACAAGTTGCTCCAAAAGTTCCTTGACATCAAAAACAACATCTATCAATAGCTCCTTGACATCAATGACAACAACTGATCTTAGGCAAAGGCAATGTACTCAAGGTACCCAAAATTGCCAACAAACAGACCCAAGAAGGAGGTCCTATTGAAAAGTTTGATAGATTGAAGAAGATTATGTATTGCTATTTGGCTAGAATCTTTCCAAAGGGTTGAAGGAAAACTCGTGAAGACTAAGATTCAACATATATTTCTTTCCACTAGTTTTGAGAGTAACTAGTGAAGTTTATTGATTTTAGAGTTTTGGAAATTTGAATGTATTTGGTTGCACTGTCTAAGTTTCTTGTTTTAGAAAATTAGTTCTTAGTAGTTGAGAAGCTTCCTACAATGGATAGAGAAGAATTTCATCTTCGATTGCCTGAAATTATATATGCTTTCCTCATGCAGGGATTAATTCTTTGTTGCAGTAAAAGTATAGACATTGAAGATTGAGGAGATCCACGAAGGAAGTCCAAATTGTAGATTGAAGAAAGAAGATAGAGGAGTACTAACGAAAGGTCCACTTGAGGAGTTGCAAAATTTGAAGACCCAAGAAAATAGGTCTCAAGCAAAGTTGGAAGGAGAAAGAAGAAGGCTAGAAAAACCCTATTGAAGAAGTGGCCATTGGAGAAGATTTGAAGAAAGTGTTGGACATTTTGAGTCCATAAAGTTGTCATTGATGTCAAGGCATGAGGTTATCATTGATGTCAAAAGGTCGAAAGGAGCAATGCAAAAATTTGATGGCAAAAGAGCTTCATAATATTTATTTTTGATATTATAGGAAGCATAAATAAAAGGTTTTATTAAAAACCATGGATTAGCAAAATAAAAGGTTTTATTAAAAACCATGGATTGGCAAAATAAAAGGTTTTATTAAAAACCATGGATTGACGAAATAAAAGGTTTTTCATAAAAACCCAAGGAGGCTTTTTATTCCAAATTAAAAAGTCCAAGGAAGGTTTAAATATTTAATTTATAAATATTTAAATTCAAATTGAATTTAAATTTTATAAATAAATATTTATTTATTCGAAATAGAAAAACCCTAAAGCTATTCTGCCAATGTGCAAGTTGAAGATTACCCCCATCGACGTGTTGGAAGAAATAGCAAAGCAATATAAATATTGCCTTTGCTAAGGCAAAAATATTATGCATTTTTGAATTCAAAAAACATGCTAAGGGAGAAAATTCGTGCGCTGCAAAAATTCAAATTTCGGGGAGTTTAAGAAGATATGGTGCATAGCTACTAGCACCATCCGGTGGCTAGCTCAAGTGGCATTTGGCTTGGCGCTTGTGGAAGGAAGGTTATGGGTTCAAAACCCGATGGCAACAATTTTTCGAAGCCCTTTTGGTTTTCATTTTCGGTGGCAACGGAAAGGAGAATAGAGTGCTTGGGCACTCTAGCTCACACATGAGTGCTAGCTCACGTGGCAGCCAAGGCCATGGCTAGAGCGCTTGGGAGAGGCAACGTCGTGGGTTCAAAACCCACTAAGGGCAAAGGTACAATTTTTGATTTAATTTTTGTTTGCCCTAAGGTTGTTGTGAGAATATTGGGAGGTATAAGGTGGTAATTAAAGTGGATTATTTACCTATAAGTTAAAGTGATTTTTGGGCATGGTAAAAAGTTATTTTTGATAAAGTAAAACTAAGGTAATTAATTTTTACCTTAGAAGAATAAATTGCATTATTTTATAAATTATTTTATTTGATAAGTGCAATTTAAGAAAGGAGTTATAAGTAGAAATTGTGTTATATTTTATAAGAGGGTTTTTGATGAAAATTATGATGTTGAAATTTATTATTAAGATGGAGTGATAAGGTGTATTTGTTTTTGATATTATTGTGTATTGTGAGAGAGAGATTATTATCTTCTAACATCCTTGAGTTTGGCAAAGAAGTGTTTATGATTGTGGCAGATTTGTGTGGTCTACTCCTCATCAAGAAAAAGGTATGAGCACATTCTTCTTTGTTTGAGTTGATTGGTTGGTTTTCTGGAAAACAACTTTGGAGTGAAAAGGACTTGATTGGTTTCCTTATTGAGTTGTTGAGCTATATGTGAAGATTTTTTTATAAGCATTGTTGAGTGTGTTTTGAATTAATGCTTCAAGGTTTTCTAGAATAAAGAGTTGTTGATAAAACCTTGTTTTATAAGCATTATTGTTGAAGTGATTGATTGAGTGAAGAACTTGAATTAGGTTTGAAAAGAACATGAGTATCATTGTTATGTGAGATTGGTTGATAAGAATTATTGGAAACATTTTGAGTGAGTATTCATATGCTTGGACTAGGGTTTGTGAGAAAGGATTATTTCATTGAGTGATTGGTTGAGCCTAGTCAAGTGGATGTGTGAAGTGATAGCTCAAGTTCTATGAAATAAATTATTCTATATTCTGAATTGATTTGAGAAAGTGGTTGAGTGTTGATGAGTGTGAAACATATTGAGTCTCTAACAATTCTCTATATGTTTCTATGATGAGAGAGAGATTGGAAGTGATTGAGAGTTTGTGAATGTGAAGCATATTGAGTCTCTAAAAATTCTTTGTATGTTTCAAAAGAGTGATTGAAAGTAATTGAGCATTGAGGTGAATGTGAAGCATATTGAGTCTCTAAAAATTCTTTGTATGTTTCTGAAAGAGTGATTGAAAGTAATTGAGCATTGTGTTGAATGAGAAGCATATTGAGTCTCTAACAATTCTCTTTATGTTTCTATGAGATTGGACAAGTTCTAGTGTGGACTTGTTGAGCAGATTTGAGATAAGTATTTGAGAAGACTTATGGATAGATTTGTGTGAGCTTTTGTGGAAGCTTACAATACAGATTGAGAGCATATTTGGATAAGTTCTAGTGAGGAATTATTGAGCATATTTGGACAAGTTCTAGTGATGACTTGTAGAGCAGATTTGGACAAGTTCTAGAGACAACTTAGTGTGAGATTTTGTGGAAGCTTACAAGGCAAATTTGAGACAAGTCTTTGATAAGACTTGAGAGTAGAATTGATTGATTTGTTCAAACCTAGAGTTAAGGTTTGGGTCAGATTCAACAGAGTTGATTTGAGATTGAGTCAAGCTTTTTGTTAAGGCTTGAGGATAGAGATTGAGGACATATTTGTGCTAGACTAAGGACTATGTTTAGTGCAGATTAGTGGACAGATATTGAGGATAGATTTGTGCTAGATCGAAGGACTATGTTTAGTACATATTTGAGGACAAATTTTGGTGCATATTTGAGGATAGGTTTGTGCCAGACTAGAGACAAAGATTGAGAATATTTGTGCTAGATTGAAGGATTGTGTTTAGTGCAAATTTGAGATAAATATTTGAAGGTGATGGAGTATAGAGGACAACAGTCTCCAGTGGATAGAGATCCATTAGCTAGGGTAGTGAGGATAGGTGTCTTCAGTGGATAGAGATCCATTAGCCAGAGTAGTGGGGGTACCGGTTCTTCTAGAAGATCACTATTTAGAGCTCAGGAGAAAGGAGTCTTCCTGTGGATAGAGATATACAAACTTGATTAGGGGATTGGTGTCTCCTTTGGACAAGAGTTCCATAAACATTGTAATAGAGAAATGATTCCCAAGAGATTGATTGAGAAAATTTTAGTGAAATATTTTCTCCATGGAGTAGCCCACATTAGGTGAACCACGTTAAATTGGTTCTTCTATTGTGTGTGGTTATTTGTGCATAGCTTTGATTACTGCTATTGATATTACTATGTTTACACTACATAATATTGATTGGAAAGAAAAGTAAAAAGTTATCTTATACTGTTCACCCCCCCTCTCAGTATAAGCTTGTGTTCTTTAGAAATTTAATGATAGAATAATTCAAGCAAGGATAAGAATATGATAAGAAGGATTTGGGACAATTATCGCCATATAAAAACAAGCCCAAAAGGAAGAAGGATTGGGTAAGAAGTTTGCCAAATTTTGGAGAAGATTTTTGAAGATCTCAAGACATTCAAATTCTTGAGGAAGAAGACAATGGAAGATATCAGATTTGAAGTTAGAAATTGACAAGAATATTGAAAAAGGAATTGACTATAAAATTATAGTTTTTGGGCAGCACTAATAGCAACAAGTTTTAGAGTTCGAGAGAACAAACTTTGAGGAGATTTGAAGCCAAAAAAATCAGATTTCTTTGGACAACATTTGAAGAAGAAAAGAGAGCTGCATTTTGGAAAATTTCAAGGTAGTTTTGAGAAGAGTTTTGGATAACAAATCAAAATACAAAGGAGCTACAAACTCCACCATTTTGGGAAAAAAACTTGACAAGCAAAAGGTAGCTATAAAAAAGTGTTTTTTGTAAAGCATAAAGAAAGTGTTTTATTAGCTACATTTTCAAGTTTTAAAGTTATCAAAAAGGAAGTCGAAATAGAGTGTTTCCAAGATAAATAAGGAGATGTTGTTGCCATATTAGAATCTAAAAATATAATAGCAAAATATAGGAGTTAGATATTGCATAAAGAAGGAGTAATAAGGGAAGGAATATATTGTTTTAAAAAGCATAATTTAAATGTTGCTTTTGTAAGCATTATTGAAGGTAGAACCAACAAGTAAAGAGGCTACAAAAGAGCACTCAAATATTGTGTAAAGCTTATATGTTTTTGAAGGAGGTTAAGCTTGAGTTTCATATTCAAACCTGCACAAATTTTATAATCAAAAGTTAAAAAAATAGTGTCAAAATAGGAGCATAAGCATTGAAAAATTGTGCCAAATAGAGTGGAGAAGCCGAGTAGCATTCTACCAAGGTAAGGAGAATAGTTGCAGGTTCAAGAGTGACAGTCAAAGAACAAAGGAATAAAAACCATCTTAAGATAAAGGAGAAGTCACTAAGCAAGTGGAAGTGCCACTATACTAAAGAAAGAGCCACTAAAAAACAAATGTTGAGTGCCATAGAAGAGAAATCAAGGTGACGTAGAAGCACAAGGGAGCAAGCATCCAAGTAGTACCTAGAAGAAGAGCCACCATATATAGGAGAAGAGCCATTGTAAAGAGCCATCCAATGAGCATTTTTTAGAGAGCCACCGTTGAAAGGTGGAGCCACCAAACCTAGGAGGAGTAAAGAAGCACCAAAGTAGAGAAAATCCACCATTGGAGAAGAAGAATCACCAAAAAGAGACAACATTCAGATATTGAAAGGTAAAAGGAGGAAATCAAAGGTCTAGGTTTTACAACTACCAAGAAGAGAAGTGAAGAGTTGGCATTCATAATTTTCATTGTAGAGAAGACAACGTTGCATTGCTTTGTTGGTAAGGTAAAATATGTTACACAGGCAACCAAGTGTTAGGAGATAAAGAAGAACACAATCAAAGTGGAATAGAACATTACCAAGAGAGTGAAAGTTTGAAATCATTGCTCATAAGGTTGGATTGAGTGCCATAAGATTGTTCATGCCATTTAGCACGTGGAAGGAGGAATACCATAAGTCATTAAGGAAGGAGAATTATTTTAGATTGCATTATGAAGTGCATACACAACTATTGAAGTCAAAGAGAGATATTTGGCACCATTTGGCACTCGATATTCAGCAAGCCAATCATCATTGGAGGAAGGTGCAACATCTAGGAGTGCTTATTAAAGCATAGGCTAAAAATAGAGTCAACACCACTACCATTACCACTACCACTACCATGAACCACTACTATTACCACAACCAGGTTAACGTATTTGAGCACCTTGAAAAGCTTGGGAGGATGGTTGACCAATCAAAGAGGGGAGACATAGTTGATATGAGTAAAATCTCCATACGTACAATAGAGAAGGAGCACCTCAATATTGGAGGTAATTTATTTTATTTGAAATTAATTATATTCCAAGATAGGAGTTATAAGGTTGGAGGAAATTATTATTTTCTAAGGTTAAAGTGAAATTATTTTATTTACTTGATTATTGGAGAGATAAGTTATTGAAGTAATATTTGAAACCTTAGAAACCTGATTATTGCTATTTGAAAGTTTTATGAAGATTTGAAAATTGATTTGAAGAATTGAAGGAATTAATTTGAGGTTTTGTAATTTGATTATTTGACTTTACAAAACAAATTAAATATTTGCAATTTGATAAGTTTGGAGAAATAAGGTTTCCTACATCAACTTAGAAATACAAAACTTGCAAATATATTTTTATAGAATTTCTAAATTTGGAGTTATAAGGAATTTAACATCAACATAGGATTGAGAAATTTAGAATTAAAGAAATTATATTTTTTGAGATTTGGGAGATAAAAGGAATTCAACATAAGTTTTTGAAAAACTAAAAATTGCATTGATACTAAGTCAAAAAGTATTATTTGGCAAGTCTAACTAAGGAGAAAAGAGTAGAGAACTTCAAGAATTGAAAATAGTAGTTGCTCATTTAGAAGTTGAAAATATTTTATCAAGAAAGACAATATATTCAAAACTAAGGAGATATAAGTAGTCTATAAGTGATAGTTATGACAATACACATTTTTTCCTTTCAAAATCTCAACTACTTAAAGGTCTATTGGCAATTTTGCATTTTTCCACATTGGGAGTTTTGTTGGGAAATTTTGATACAATGTTTTGATTGTATATGGCGGCATTATTTTGAAGACAATTTTATATGCTCCTAATTCGCTTACATATGTGTTGTATTTTATTTTTGATGATTAAAATGAAGTGTCTGTAAGTTTATGAAAATCAAAAAATAATGAAGGACTTAGTTGAAATATTTAAAAGAAAATGAAAATGTATTCGTGTTTGTCCCAAAGGAGGGGCGAACACCTCAATCACCCTTTGTAAGGACAAACAAATTTCCAAGATCCAATGTAGGTAAAGATTAAAATATAAATGTGTTCACCCTTGTTTTGAGGTGAACGCGTCGTTCACCTTTTCTATAGGTGAATGCGCCCCAAAGAAGAACATGATCATAATCGCCCAAAGTCGATGATAACTTGCATTCACCTCAGTCAAGGGGTGAACATTCCATTCACCCTTCCCATGGGTGAATGAACCTCAAGAGCAATACAATGTCATGTCTCTCATTGAGGGGTAAACATCCCGTTCGCCCTTCTGATAGGTAAACATGTTTTAAAAGAAAAAGCTCATGCCCACGCACAAGGAGAATTAGGTGAAGCATGTTTTTGAGGCGAATGTGATTTTTGGGCAAGAAGAACTATGGTCAAAGGTTCAAAGGCACCATATTTATGAAATATTAAATAATGGTGGCATTGAGTAACTCATATTGTGGATCCCAAGCATGGAAGAGACTAAATGAGAAGAATGGAAGAATCTTCACAGTTTCCAAAGCATTAAGGCGCTCCTAAAGTATTTAATGACGTCCTAATTATTTGTGCACCGACGCCCAAGTTGCTGATTTTTTGGGAGTTGTTTCCTAAAAGAAGAATCATTGTTCTAAAGCAAAATGGGGTTTTAATGATTTTGAGGAGGAATTTCCTTGTTTTTGTTCTTGATCACAAAACATTTTGTTCTCTGGTGCATTAAATGAAAGAGGTGAAAACCTCTATAAATACTAATAAAATTTCCATTGTAAAGGAAGGTTAGACATTTTGTGGGAATACTCTCTAAGTTCTATGCATTACTACAAGAAATTAAGCTTCTGAATTTGCAAGTGATCTTGTGTGTAATTACTTTATGTACTATGCACTTCTATTTTACATTCATCTTTCTTGTTTGTTGTTAAATTTAAATTCTGCATTTGGATTTAAATATTGCTAGTGAGGGAGTGAATGCTGGAGTGTTATTTTGGAGGTTATTACTACAAATTTGCAAGTGAATTATTTTGCTTTTCCTCTGTTAAATTCTATTTCATGCTTGGGGGAATTTCTTGCTGTTAGTCTGCCCCAAATCCCGCACTTTGGCTTGTGGCCATATTTTCGATTTCTTTTCGCATATTTCCAATTTCTTTCCTGCATCCCTAGTTTTCTACTAGTGTAGGATTTAGTTCGGGAACCGGCCCTCTCTGGATATTGGCATGGGGGACATTTCTTTCCTCTATACTTTCAATGTTGGCCGTATCTAGGGCGTACAAACACAGTGTTTGTTTATTAGGCAGATATTTAACCAACAAGGTCCTAATTACACTTCATAGAAAAATAAAGTGAGATCAATATTGGTAGTAGAAAATATTTGGGATATATTTAAAGGAGCAAAAACTAAACCTACTGAAGATGCTATGGAAATTCAAAAGTAGGAAGAAGATGAATCAAAAGCACTCATGATAATAATATTTGCCATTGCAGATGATATAAAACCATACATTAGTTCAGAAATAAATTCTACAGAAGCTTGGAATACTTTAGCCAAGATATTTGTAGGAAAGTATAGAATTAATAGACTCAATTGCATTCTCTAAAAATTAATAGTGGTGAAAGTATAGAATTTTTTCTAAGAAAAGTGACAGATATAAAAGGAAAATTATTAACCTTAGGAGAGAATATAGAAGACAAGTTTCTTGTTCATTTAATTTTAAGAGCACTTCCTGAAATCTAGAAGCATCTAGTTACATATTTATAAATTCTAAGTAAAGATACATCATTTGATGAGTTAGTCAATATGCTACAAGAATATGAAGTGGAGAACTTAGTCAAAGATAAAATGACTAACAATGCCTTAGTATCAAAATATAATCCACAAGGAAATATCACTTCATTCTCAAGAGGTAGATCAAAATGGAATAATAGATATTGTCAAGTATGCAGAAAGAGAGGACATAGTACAAATTATTGTAGATTCAATCCAAGTAATCAGTATCAAAGGAATCAAACAAATTTTGGGAACCAATCAAATAGGTTATTTCAACCAATATAATATCAGAATCAATATAGTCCACATCAACAACTATTCCAGCATCAGAATCAATATATTCAACCTCAATTGCAATATAGAGAAGGTAAACAAAAGGGACGCTTAGCTCAAGAGATTTAAGAAATTAAAAAACTAGAAGAATCTACAGAAGAACATGAAGCTAAAGCACTTTCAATGAATATAGTATTTTGTGAAGATACTAATCATTTTATTGACCAAGATACAAACAAAGAGCAGAATGAAGAATATAGAAAAGAAGAGCACAAGTTTTAGATCAAGGACTAATACCATATTGAAGACTAAAGTCTTCAGTAACCAAATAATGTAATACATAGGGTTGTTGGAATATATTACATTATTTGGTACATGCTAATATACCACCTCGAGTACATATTTAGATTAGGAGAGTATCCTATATTAGAGTGTGAGTATTTACTTTATGCAATGTAATAAATACACAAGTATTATTATAGTGTGCAAAGTATTTTGGTAATGTAAATGTGCATAATAGTCCATGTGCACATGAGTCCATAGAATAGGAAGATGAAGTCTCTAGAAGAGTGAAGACCAAGAGTACTCCAAATGAAGAGTCACATTCCATTATATATGTAACTATGAGTGTAAGTGTGAGAAATGGATTTGTAGATAGAGTGTCTGTAAGTATGGTTCTTTATTCAATGGAGATAAAATTTTCTTGAGCATTTATTAATGACAATTCTATGAGTTATTATTGAAGTTATTTATGAGTTTTATATGTTTAGAATATTATCATTATCTTATATTTCATATTGCAACTTTATTTTAGATCTTGTGATCATTTTATCTTAAGTATTTAGCATCAAAAGCTAACAAAAATTACCTAATCCTTCGTGAAACTATTCAATAAATTAATATTATTTCTAGTTTTAAGTAAATTAATCAAATTATACTTTCGCACCTAAAATAATTTTTAAATAAATAGTGCTAATTCATTTGCACACATGGCATGCTAGGTTAGTTTTAATTGTTAGTGGTGGTAATAGAGTCCTCATGGACAAGGATCGATTTGATATCGGGTGGCCTAGAACTCATCAACCATTCTTGCCATATTTTGTACTTGTTTGTTTGCCTCATCTCCTCCAACAATCTTCTAGGATTTATGTTTTAATCGGTGGTCTCAACGATGCTCTTCATGTTCATGAATTATTTTGTCTAAGTGACATCCACAAAATATAATTCGATCCTGAGCAATGGTCAAACCCAAAAACACCAAGTCCTTTTGAGGACCTAGATTCAAATGAAGATGCCATAAGGTATGTTTGAGTTTGTCTATGTATTGGAAACAATGCCTAGCTAAGAAGAGACTTTTACTAGAGACATGCTATTGATCACTTACGTAGTTGATTTATGTATGCTCAAATAACCCTTAGAGTTTATCAGTTCTATCACCATAGGTAAAGTCAAAATCAAGAGTGGATTGAGTCCTATTTGATCATGAATCCCCAAAAACATCCAACTAGAAGGCTATTTATAGGATATCTACTTTAGATTGCCAAAAATATCTAGATAGAAAATATCAGAGAGATTCAATGTAATTGAGCTATAGGATTGACATTGCAGATGACATCAAGATGAAATGGCATGCTGATATAACAATATTATAAGGGATGTCTAGATAGTTTGAAAGAGACTATTGACATGTGCATTAGATCAGATAAACAAAAATATCATCGATATTACAACATGGAATGAAACAGAAGAAATTAACTCACAATGAAGCTATTGATGTGGAGCCAAATTGGCCAAATATTTTATTACTCCATAGGTGCTTAAATAACATGTTTACAACCATAATATTCTCAAAATAGAATATGCTAACAAGAAAACTATGACTAAGCTAATCAAAACCAATTTGCTAACTCTAAGAAGATAACAAATCAAACCTAATGACTATGTCATCCAAATGTGTCAACATTTACAAGTTGGAATAAGATTTATAATTTATTCTAACTTAGACTTAGGACTTTAGAATTTTAGGAAATAAATCTAATTCTATGCCTAAATGATGTCCACATCATACCTTCCCACCATAGAAGCATTAGACTCCAATGCTTTTACAAGAAGGTGGAAGAGATCAAGTACAAGTGCCCAAAAATGAAATCCTCGAACAAAATAAATAAGAGAGAGAGACCCCTATGGAAGGTGTTACCCAATAATATATAACATACATTCATCTATAAGCTCTACTCAATCACAAAGAGCATACGTTCATCGAAGACTTTGCTTGATAACATATGATCGTCTCTAAGCTCTGCTTGATCACAAAGAGCATACATTCATTGGAGAATCTTCTTGAGAGCATACAATCATCTCTAAGCTCTGCTCAATCACAATGAGCATACATTCATCAGAGACTTTGCACAAGAGCACACAATTTCCCCAATGGAATGGAGAAGGGACTATGACTCTTGAAAATAGAGTACCCATAGCAAACAAGGCTATAAGGGCCATGGTAGTAAATATCTTCAATCATCTTCACAAAATGTTGCATGTTCCTTATATCCAAGGTCAACTATAGTTCATGATAAAATTCAATTATTTGCAATGAAGGTCAACAAGCTTAGCAGAGTCAACATCAACAACGAGTCACACATCTTATTAACGGTAGAGGTATTAAAATCTAACACTGCATTTTATTTACCATTTTTTTTCTCTTGAATGGTGCATGGTACTTCAAGAGAGTCTTCAAAATTTGATGAGATTAGGTTCATCAAGAATATTCGTCCCTAAATCAGGATCATATTGAATAGACGGTTCCTTGTAAATATTTTGAACTTATTGTACTGTGTCCTCTAAGCTTTAATATAATTTTTCTTCATAGGCTAAAGCCTCAAAAAAGATGGTATTTCTTCCAATATCCTTCCTTACTAGTCTCCATTGTTTATTTGCTTTCATTTTTCTAAATCTATCTTTTGGAAGTTAAAAACCATCTTCATCCATATCCGTTTGTAAGTTTCTCTTACTATTTTCTACATATGATTTTGTTGGGCTCTTATTAGGGTATGATCTCTCAATATGCCCCACCTCATAACATCTTCTACATATAAAATATATATTTTTATAATATATGGTTTGGATCTACATATTATCCCCATACTTAAGAATGATTGATTCTATTAAAGCTTTACTTATATCAGTCATGACCAAAATTCGAGCATAAATAGCCAATAATCCATCTTTTGTAGTATCTGAAATCTCAAGAAGTTATCCTAGGATTTTGCCTATTGCCTTGAAGGTATATATTTTCCAAAATTCAATGGGTAACCCATACATCCTTACCCAAACTAGTACTAGGGACAAATTTACATTTTCAAGTTAAAAGCCTTCATACCGTAGGTAAGAAAACATCTTGATCTTCTCATAAAGCTGGGAACCCCTTTTAGGATTCTATCTCTTTCTTCTCTAGAACAAAAAATAAATACGAAGAAACCTTTAGGAGTAAAGGATATAATCACTCTTGGGGACTTCCAACTCCTATCAATCCATTTTCTCAAGGTTGAAGCCCTTGGTCAATACCCATTAAATTTATAAAAATGCCCTATCTTGGAGCAACGAGGATTGATCCTCTATGTGCGTTCACTAACATCTACCACTAGAGATTATTCTAAGGATTTAGCTATAAATTGATCCATGGAAAAGAAACTAAAACTTAAAATCTACTAAAATTTACCAGAATATCCTATAGGGAATATAATATTTGATAAAACATTCACAATAATTTGCATGCAAAATTTTTAAGATAAATAAGGAAAAAGAAACTTAGCTAAAAAATTCTATGCCTAGATAGAATTTCTTGCCTCACTAAAGTCCTAGCCCTTCATTGCTCCTCCCATCATTCGAACCCTAGCTAGAAATTATTTGCAATTATGTTTTTCACGACTTGACAAATCATGACTGCCCTTGTTCTGGATGGCTGACTTCATAGGTTTGTAACTCCCTTAATATTTATTAGATTCCATAATATGACCTATAATTTTAACATAATTTGCACAAGTTGGTCCAAGAATCAACAAAATCAGATAACCCTTTGTAAAGATACGACTCCTTAAGGATGAGATGTTTTTTAGAAAAAATGCCCTAATCCTTTGTGAAACTATTCAATAAATTAATATTATTTTTATTTTTAATTAAATTAATCAAATTATACTTTAGCATCTAAAATGTTTCTATAAAGAAATAATGCTAATTCATTTGCACACATGGCGTGCTAGGTTGGTTTTAATTGTTAGTATCGATAATAAATTCGTCATGGCTAAGGATCGATTTGATATTGGGTGGCCTAGAACTCCTCAATCATTCTTGCTATATTTTATGCCTGATTGTTTACCGCATATTATTCAACAATCCTATAGGAGGTATGTTCTAGTCAGTGGTATCAATGATGATCTTCATGTTCATGAATTGTGTTGGTTAAGTGACATCCACAAAATGCAATTCCAGCCTAAGCAATGGTCACATCCAAAAACACCAAGTCCTTTTGAGGACCTAGATTCAAATAAAGATTGCATAAGGCATGTTTGAGTTTGTTTATGTGTGGGAAACATCACCTGGATAAGAAGGGAATTTTACTAGAGCCACACTATCGGCCAATTACGTAGTTGATTTATGCATGCTCAAAAAATCCTTGACGTTTATCAATTCTATCACCATAGGCAAAGTCAATGTCAGGAATGGCTTGAGTCCTAGTTGATCATAAATCTCCAAAAACATACAACTAGAAGGCTATTTATAAGATGTCTAATTTAAATTACCAAAAATATATAGTTGGAAAATATTAGAGATTCAATGTAATTGAGCTAGAGGATTGATGTTGTGGGTGACATCAAGATGAAATGGTGTACTAATCTAGAAGGCTTATGAGGGATGTCTAGATAGTTTGGATGAAAATGTTGACATGTGTATCGTATTGGGTAACCAAAAGTATCATCGATGTCATAGCGTGGAATGAAATAGAAGCAATCAACTCACAATGAAGCTATTGATGTGGAGCAAAACTAGCTAAATATTTTATTACTCCATAAGTGCTTAAATAACATGTTTACAACAATAACATTGTCAAAATAGAAGATGCTAACAAGAAAACTATGACTAAGCTAATCAAAACCAATTTGCTAACTCTAAGAAGATAACAAATCAAACCCAATGACTATGTCATCCAAATGTGTCAATATTTACAAGTTGGAATAAGATTTGTAATTATTCTAACTTAGACTTAGGACTTTAAAATTTTAGGAAATAAATCTAATTTTATGCCTAAATAATATCCACATAATACCTTCTCACCATATAAGCATTAGAATTTAATGCTTTTACAAGAAGATGGAAGAAATCAAGTACAAGTGACCAAAAATGAAATCCTCGAACAAAATGAAGAATATAGAGAGACTTGTATGGAAGGTGTTGCCCAATAATATATAGCATACAATCATCTCTAATATCTACACAATCACAAAGAGCATACATTCATCAGAGACTTTTCTTGAGATCATACAATCATCTCTAAGCTCTTATTAATCACAAAGAGAATATGTTCATCGGATACTCTGCTTGAGAGCATACAATCATCTCTAAGCTCTGCTCGATCACAATGAGCATACATTCATCAAAGACTCTACACAAGAGCACATAATTTCTCCAATGGAATGGACAAGGGACTATGACTCTTGAAAATAGAGTACCCATAGCAAACAAGGCTATAAGGGCATGGTAGTAAATATATTCAATCATCTTCACAAAATGTTACTTGTTCCTTATATCCAAGGTCAACTATAGTTCATGACGGAAGTCAACTTTTCACAATGAGGGTCAAAAAGCCTAGGATGGTCAACATCAACAATGAGTTGCACATATCATCACCAAGTTGACTGGTTGGTTGTCTTCCTTTATAGGCCTTGCTCCTTTTTAATACCTCCAATTTCTACTACACAGTAGATGTGAGATTAAACCCTACAAATTTTAAAAACAAACTAAGCAAAAACTTGTTTAACGTGAAACTAACACTTGTAAGTAGTAGAAATCCTAAATTACTATGCCAATCAAAGCAACGATGGTGCAATGATGGGACTAAGGAGGTGCTATGACCATGTGTGCCTATGCCAGTGTAATGCTTATTTTAAATAGGTGAAACACCCTTCTCATCCTACATGTGGGACTAAACCAAGATTGTTGTTGTCACTATGTTCATCGATAACTCATCGAAAAATATCTAAAATTGCAAGAAGGCACCAAAAAACCATGTGAAGACATCGAAAAATATTTGTCTGTACCAAAAAGTGTAGGAAATTTGTTTGAAAATGTTTGATTTGGTCAACAAATGACCTTCCACTCGAGGGGGTAGGAGTCATTGGTGATAAGGTTGTCAAATCTTGTTGCAACATCAACAGAGAAATTGCTTTTCTTGAGGATGTTATAATGTCACTCATTATTGAGGAATTATCACATGCTACTCTAAAGCTTGATCTAGCTCGGTTGACACATGACCTTTGAGTCTCTATGGTGGTTGGTGTTGAAGGTCTCTAGAAAATGGTTAACAAATGACCTATTCAAAGAATCATTGGGCTAAAGGTGGCATGATTAGTTTGTTAGGAAACAAGGGCACCAGTGGATTCATTGTAAGGGGTACTAATGGCTTCATCCATAGGTGGCCACTGGTTTCTGGCCAATTGTGTCTGACCACTGTTGGTGAGTGAATCATGGTCAAAAATGGCCTTGGAGGACCATAGGAGATGCTATCAAAAAATCAATCAGGTAGTGCGGTTTAAATGCACTTGATATACCATTTTTTAAACCTTAGGAGCTAAAATATTAATATTAATATTAAATTCAAGCCTTTATCCTTAATACAATTTAAAATTTACCCAAAACTTGGAGTAAACAACTTTTAAATTGCCCAAATTTTATGCAAGGAGGTAAAATGACTCAACAAAATAAACAAAAGGGTCAATTTGGGATCTGCAACTTAGGAATTTAATGGAAACTTCACATGGATTTTATGTACCTAATCTTATGCAAACTAATGGCTTCCTAGATAAACTAAGAGCCAAACTACCACAAGCCTAATCTCAAGCTCTGATACTAGTGATGTGGAGCCAAACTAACCAAATATTTTATTACTCCCTAGGTGCTTAAATAACACGTTTACAACCATAATTTTCTCAAAATAGAATATCCTAATAAGAAAACTATGACTATGCTAATCAAAACCAATTTACTAACTCTAACCTAATAACTATGTCATTCAAATGTGCCGACATTTACAAGTTGGAATAAGATTTGTAATTTGTTCCAACTAATACTAAGGACTTTAAACTTTTAGGAAATAGATCTAATTCTATGCCTAAATGATGTCTACATCATTTATTTAGGTAGAAAATATATTTTTATAACTAGTTAGATCCATATTGATCCCATTTAGATCAATCCACACTATTATATCAACTCTTGCTAGAGGAGAGTGCTAGAAGTACCAAAAAGAAGGAACTTATTTAGAATCTTTCTCTCTTACCAACATGCTCAATAATGTGGACTTCAAGATCTGCCACAATGATGCTAGATTTGATGCTCCTCGTGCTTTTGATTCACAACCTTGAGCTTCTTGGGGACCTCAAGTCACATGGTGCCCAAGCACACTTGAATTATAGGCTAAGAATTGAAGCCCAATCACTCTAGATTTGACCTCTACATGCTGTACTGATAAACATAAAGATGTTCAATCACCTCTACAATGATAGTTGAGGGGACATTGTATTCCATACCACTAAATCTCTCTCAGACAATAATCACACACATGGAATGGTAATGGAAATGGGAACAAGGAATTTGTAGAATATTAGAGTATATTACA
Organism: Wollemia nobilis; assembly: GCA_028583015.1. NCBI lineage: Eukaryota > Viridiplantae > Streptophyta > Pinopsida > Araucariales > Araucariaceae > Wollemia > Wollemia nobilis. The sequence continues at coordinate 1,259,384 of JAQPPZ010003073.1, forward strand.
TCATTTGGGTCATGTAAATGTACCACACTTGGTACATAACTATAGTAGTAGATTACTTTAGGGGATAGTTAGTTAGTTGCTTCAAGTAATATAATAAATGCACAAGTGTCTATGTGCAAGTTGTAAATGTGCAAGGTGTCCCCTTGTACAACTAGGTAGAGTGTTGGCCAAGCAATCCATATTTCTATATAAAGGGCCTCATAGTGAGTGATTATATATCGTTGTAGGTAGTAGTAGGTTTACTATGTGGATCACCATATAGATTGGTGATGGGATACATTGTAGTTCTTTAGTATCTGTTCTAGAGTGTTCACTTCCTCCATATTGCATTGTATCATTTTCATCACTTTCCATTAATAGCATATTTTTAGCATCTTACATTTCTGCATATTTCATATCCTATGATTGTATTCTCCCTTGGCATACACTATCAAAAGCTAACAGTGGTATCAGAGCTATGGTAGATCAAGATAGGAATAGGGAGAGCCACTAGAGACCACCATTACCAATATAGGTCTGAACTCTCATATTTGCAAACCAAATCTACCATTGCATTGCAAGGAATTGCTAAATAGGAAAGTCACAAGAGAGATTGTGAGGAGAAGCAAATCTTAGTTCCAAATTTTGAGATTGCATTTGGCTAGAGTCTTTCCACAAAGTTGCAAAAAACTTGTGAAGACTAGGACTCAACATTCATTCCACTAGATTGACAAATCAACTAGTGAAGATTCATCATTGACAAGATTTATAATCATCTTACTAATATCTTGTTGAAAAAAAGAAACTAAAGGAAGCCCTATTGTAGACCTACACATTGTAGAAGAGAAGGCCACAGAAGCCTCATTGTAGAAGAGAAGGCCACAAAAACCTTATTGAAGAAGAAAAGGCCACAACAACCTTATTGAAGAAGAAAAGGCCACAACATCCTTATTGAAGAATAAAATGTCACAACAACTCTATTGAAGAAAAGGCCATAGAAGCCTTGAACCTGAAGAAGACTCTAGAGAAGAGTCTATGAGAAATAGAAGAAAGGAGATTGGTGATCTCCATTGAAGACTATGAATTGTAGATTAGCTAGAGTCTTTCCACAAGACTGTGAAGACCAAGACTCAACACATAACTCATACCACTAGTTTCAAGAATAACTAGTGAAGTTGAAAAGGTCTGAGAAAAGACCCCATTGGAAATAACAGATTGAAGATCTATTCTAGAAGAAGCTGAAGAAGACCCATAGAAGATCTCATTGAAGAACTTCCAATATTGGAATATTGAAGAAGGACTAGCAAGGTCCTATACCTGATTTTAAAAGTAGCAAACTTCAGAGATCCAAGAAGAAGATCTCATTGCCAACACTTCCACAATAGAAGGTTGAAGGAAAGGTCTCATTGAGAAGACCAAAGAAGCTGCAAGATTGAAGACCTTGGAGAGGTCTCAAGGAGAAACAAGGAAAAGGCTTGGAGAGCCTTATTGTAGAATTCGTTGAAGCTAGCAAAGAAGTTCCTAGAAGAACTCATTGGAGAAATTCACTACAAATATAGTGAAAGATTTGGGACAATTATCACCATCCGACAACAAGCCCAAAAGAAGAAGAATTTGGTAAGGAGTGCCAAATCTCGAAGAAGAATATTGAAGACCTCAAGACCTTCATATTCTTGAGAAGAAAGCTCTATTTGAAGAAGATCTCAGATAGAAGAAACCTACCAAATCCAAGAAGATTTGGAGATTGTCCTTCATAGCTAAAGAAGGCACATTTCAAAGAAAGATATTTATTAGATTCACAACAAAATACTGAAAGGGTTCTAGAAGGACAACATTTCAGTGAATAGATTGACTGCTAGAGAACAACAATCAAGATAGCATTACTAGCTACAAGACTTTGGAGTACCGGGCTAGATCCTGAAGGAGAAGCTAAAATCATCTACTACAATTTTAGAGCAGTAGACTAGAAGCATTCACAGCTGCAAGCAACCACCATTCCAGACAAGAGATTTGGTGAATCAATTCATCAAGATATTCATCATCAAAGGTAAGCAACTTAGGTGCAAAAGGTTCATTACTTGAACACTTAATTCGGATTACTACTTAACTTCATTAAGCACCTTATTAGAATTCAGAAAGTTGCAAATTAGAAGGTTGCATTTTAAGTCCTCAAAAGTGCAGAAGATAGTTTATGTTAAGATTCATTACCTGCACATTAATAGGAGTTAGATACATTCTTCCTATTATCTAATTATTGAGAAAAGGACTACATTAAGAAATTAGCAATGATCATTAAGTGCATTTGAAACTACTTTGAGAGGTTATTTATAGGAGCAATAAGGTGAGATTATTGTTATCTTTAAAGTGCATTAAGTTGAAAGTATTATTGATTCATTGCACTATACTAGTTGTTCATTAACTAGTTACTCTCAGAGGGTTATTTTGTGTTATTGATTGTTAAGATCAAGGGCACAAAACCAACATATTATCAAGTGTCTAGAGACACTATTTGGTGCACAAAACCTGTAGCACTTCATGGCCAAAAGAAGCCATCAAAGAGTGGAGAAGGAATCCACCATTAAAATCCTTGAAGGAAGCTTAAAAATCGAGACTTGGTGAGTCTCAGATTCAAGGAATATATAAGGGTTTCATTTAAAAGTAAGTGCAGAAATCCTTACTTCAAAAAGGAGCATATTATGTGCATATTATTAGCTTGGATCTATTCTTACTAAACTATCCAAGCAAAAGGATTAGTGAAGGCAAGGAGCAACCTCATCAAAATCAAAAGGTATTTCAGAAAAGGGAGACATTCGGTCCATCATATTGGTGCAAATATAACCATTACAAGCACCACTTTTGTTCCTTCAAGAAGGGCAAAAGATCTCATATTACAAGAAAAGCTCGATCATCATCCCAGTAGGTATAAGGGTAGTATTCGAGCAAGAGAAGAGAGCCACCGAAGAGCTCATATTGCTCAAGATTCAAGGTGCCTAAAGACACCATTGCTCCATGTCAAATCAAGTGCCCAAAAGCAAACATCCACCTGCAATATTACAACCAATACAAGAAGGCTATCATCTACGAATATCTACATGGAGAAAGGATAACATTAAGGTCTACATTTGAAGGTGCTTATCTACATAAATCAGCATCAAGATACACATCTATCTACATGGATAGGACAACATTATTAAGCCGAGTGCAAGGAGCCATCACAAAGGCATTATCTACATCAAAGAAGCAATACTCAACCGACACATTGGAAGCATAAGAGAACAAGGGAAAAGGTGCTATACCCAAAGCTATAGCTTGAAGAAGAATGTCCACCTAGGAGAAGCACTCAGACCACCATTTGGAGCTCCATAGAACCTCAAAGTATCACAACTAGAGCCACCCATCATCTTCATCAAAACAACATGCAAAAGAGAGATTGCTTGTTATCCAAGAAATGAAGCAAGCCAACAAATAACTCGAAGGTTATAACGTTCATCCTTGGAGCATTAAAGAAAAGGTCTACATGCAAATACCATGAGTGCCACTTGGCACAAATATTCTAAGTACCATCTCAGTCCTCAACGCTCAAGGAATAATCTAACACCTACTTTGTGGAGTTACAAAATCATCAGGGAGGTTACTTATCTAAGTTCTCATCGCACAAAGAAATGAACGTTGAAGGAATCTCAATGCCTATCTTCATTGTAACTCCTAGGACACTTGTCCAACGTCAAGTGATATCTATTCTATTTAAGGCATCAAAGCTCAAGGAGAATAGTGCGTTCATAGCAAGCAATAGAGTACAACATGTAAGAGGAGATAAGAGCATTAAAATCTCATGGTCAGGGAGAGTCAAAGCAGCATAGATTGAGGCATCCGATATCCAAAATTGTAGTCAAATCCTACCACCATTATCTACAATAGTGATAATACCCACTAATTTAAGAGAAGCATTAAAGTCTATTGTCATCACCTACGTCCATACATTGAAGAATACAGTGCCATACAGTGAAGAACATAGCACCCATACGATTGGAGAATACAATGCTCACAATATTCATACATTGAAGAATACAACATCATACAAGTGAAGAACACAACACTCATACGATTGGAGAACACAACGTCCATACATCAGAGATCATAGTGCTCATACATCGAAGACTACAATACCCATTTGCAACATTATAAAGGTAAGGATTTACCTTAATTAAATTTTCTTTCATTAAGGAGTTATAAGGGGTATATTATAAGGTTGAAACCATAGAAAAATCAACCATATTTGAAAGCATTATCTATACACCTAAATAGATCAATATTTGCAATTTATAACGTAGGAGATATAAGGATTTCCACTTGGAAAATTAAAACTTTATTTGCAAATATTATTGTTTTCTAATATTCCAAAAAGTAGGGAGATATAAGGCATACTACTTCAAACTATATACATATAATTGGAATTTAGAAACTATTGGAAAGAGTAGCAAATCAATTGCCTACATATAGAGTTGGAATTAATTGGTAAAAATTATCTCATACTCATTCTAAGGAGACAAGAAGAAATCCAACTATCAAAGCATACTCCATTGAGAAATATTAGGCAAAATTAAAAGTTGATTATTCTCAAAATATTACAAAATCAACTTAGAAGGTGAACTAAATATTAGGGAGATATAAGGAAGCCTACAAAACCTAATTCTAAGAAGGTTTTATCAAAATTAGTTCACATATTTTAACTAGGGAGATATAAGGAATTCTACAAAACCTAAAAACTAAAAAAAGGTTTTACATCTAGAGAATCAATATGACCACAAACAAATTTCTCCTTACAAAATCTCAACTACTTAAGGGCCCAAATTACTTCTCATGGAAAAACAAAGTGAGAGCTATCCTAACATTTGAAAATCTTTGGGACATTGTCAAAGGGGCAAGAACTAAACCAACTCAGGGAGAAACAGAGATTTAAAAATTTGAAGAAAGTGAGGCTAAGGCACTTATGATAATAACCTTTGCCATCACAGATGAAATACAAGCTTACATTAGCTCAATAGGGACATCTACAGATGCATGGAAAATATTAGAGAAAATATTTGAAGGGAAAAACAAAGCCACTATCCTAAATCTTCAAACTCAACTGCATTCCCTAAAAATGAATAGTGGTGAAAGCATAGAATTATTCTTAAGGAAGATAGAAGATATTAAAGGAAAATTACTAACTCTAGGAGAAAATGTTGAAGATAAATTCCTTGTTCAAGTAACCTTGAGAGCACTTCCAGATAGCTACAAGCATCTAGTTACATCCTTATAGGTTCTAAGCAAAGATACAAAGTTTGATGAACTAATCAATATTCTTCAAGAATACAAGATAGAAAATACTATGAAATATGAAATGACTAACAATGCATTGGTCCTAAAATATAATCCATAGGGAAACATTGCTTCATCATCAAAAGGGCGAAGACTATGGAATAACATATATTGTCAGATATGCAGGAGAAAAGGGTATAACACCAACTACTACAGATTCAATCCAAGAAATCAGAATCAAGGAAATCAGATGAACTATGGAAGCCAACCAAATAGGGCATTCCAACCAAGGCAATATCAAAATAATCCCTAACAACAACAATCCTAACATCAAAACTATTATCCACAATTGGAATATCGAAAAGGGAATAAAAAAGGACATCTAGCTCAGAAGATTGAAGAAATTGAAGAACTGGAAGATACGACAGATGATCAAGGAGTCAAAGCTCTTACAACAAGGGTAACATGGTATGAAGACACTAACTACTTGCTTGAATAGGATACAGGAAACAGAGAAGAAGATCCATATTGAAGACTAAAGTCTTCAATACCCAAATAATGTAATACAGGGGGTGTTAGAGTATATTACATCATTTGGGTCATGTAAATGTACCACACTTGGTACATAACTATAGTAGTAGATTACTTTAGGGGATAGTTAGTTAGTTGCTTCAAGCAATATAATAAATGCACAAGTGTCTATGTGCAAGTTGTAAATGTGCAAGGTGTCCCCTTGTACAACTAGGTAGAGTGTTGGCCAAGCAATCCATATTTCTATATAAAGGGCCTCATAGTGAGTGATTATACATCGTTGTAGGTAGTAGTAGGTTTACTGTGTGGATCACCATATATATTGGTGATGGGATACATTGTAGTTCTTTAGTATCTATTCTGGAGTGTTCACTTCCTCCATATTGCATTGTATCATTTTCATCACTTTCCATTAATAGCATAATTTTAGCATCTTACATTTCTGCATATTTCATATCCTATGATTGTATTCTCCCTTGGCATACACTATCAAAAGCTAACACATAAGGATAGGGGTAATTTACTCGAGGGAAATTCCCCCTCATAGATAAAGAGCCAAAAGGCTCTAATACCAATGATATGGGAACAATCCCAGATATGGAAACTAGAATTTCCAATTTTTATTACATTTGTAAGCTTATATGGGCATATTAATGCCTAAATTATTATATTCACAATATATTCCAAATCGCAATGTGGAGTTCCATTTGGAAGATTATATTGCATCATGAAATATTAGAGCTTAGAATAGCTTAACTGAAGCTAACTTGAGCATAACATTTAACTTAAGCTAATATTTAACAACTAACTTAAGCTAATAGCCTAACAACCTAGAAACTAACATAGGTTTCTATAAAATTAACATGAGCTAAAGTGTATACTAATGGTTTATATAAGAAAGAATAATAATAATAAGAATGACTAAAAGCAACCCTTATCATCCTAACAACACTCCTCCTTCCTCTCATCCTTCCAATAATCCTTCCCTATCACTCTTCTTGTTACCCCTCCAATTGGTAGTACTATTTTCTATACAATTGAATTGGGTCTACATACCTCTTGAGAAATAAGAAAGAGTGTTTAATTCCATTGTAGTCTCTCAAAATAATGTTAATATTGCCCTAACAAACATATAAATATTTCTAAATATTACCTCTGCTATACATTCCCTTTATCATAAGTTTCAACAAGTCATTATCCACTAATCACCAGACATTTAATATGCATAAAATTCAAAGGACACAAGAATCCATTAACAACCACCATTTGATCACAAACCTCTAGTTTCTTATGGTAGTCACATAATTCCCTATGCTACTAGAGGTACTATTCTAGGTATGGATGGTTAAACCTCATACTTTGCTTCTAATATTGATTTTTTTGTAGGATGTGCTTATAGTTTTCTTTACTAGCCTCATGATGTTCCTATACCACACATCAACATCCCCACATTTGAGGGTGTTGGTCCAAGTGGATAGTTGGCCAAGATGGATATCATCATCTAGCTACACCATATTCCTAAAGAAGGTTGTGTCACATTAGTTGCTACTAAGTTAGGAACCCATGATCATTAGTGGTTTTTATGGGAGATTATCCAACTAGGGATCTCTATTTTATGGATAAAGTTTAAAGTGTGACTCCTTTGAAGGTTTTACAAGGGATCTTCCATATTGTATGTAGTCATTTGATATAAACCAAACAAATAGGATCAGTTGAGGAGCATTGCACATAATTCATAAGTCACCTATACCTACCAATTACATCTAGTTGTGGTGGTCTTAGTATTTTGTTGTGGTATTAAAGATGAAATTTGACTATAAGTCAACATGCTTAATCCCTATATCCTCAAGGATGCTCAACATACAACTTTTATAGTAGAAAAAAATCTCCAAGTGCCCTATCCCCAACCTCTGTGTAAATTTTACCCTTGATAACCTTACATTAATAACCATAATAAAGAGTGCGCTAATTGATTTTCTATTTTAAATGTCATCTACACCATCCATGATATCATAAATTTCAAGTGGAAGGTGAATAAGTGGCAATGTTAGAAGATAAAGATTCATTACAAAAGGAGCAACCAACTAAAGTAGATGATGTTGAGCATGAGGATAATAACATGGATATTTTTGCTTATGCTCTTATGGGGCTCTAAGCTCATCATAACATCAAGGTCTATGGTTTCATCAAGTGACAATATGCCAATGTGTTGATTAAGTCAGGTAGTACGCAACTTTTTGATAGTAAGACAACAATCTTTGGGCTTGTATATCAATTATTTAAACCAGGGAAAATTTTAAGTATTAATTGTAAATGGGGGTACTACTTAGTGTGTTGGTTGAATGACTAAGGTTAACATCTAGATGAGGGATTATACTTGGCCTGACAACCTATTGGCCATGAATATGGATAGTGCATATGTCATCTTAGGAGCACAATAGTTATCTCAGCTCGATGATATTACTATTAATATGCAATGATTATACACCAAATGGATGGAGAATGAAAAGGTCATTTATCTCTAAGGAATCTAACCTCCTTCCTCTAGGGTGGTTAATTTCCACAACATGGAAAAGATATTGAGGACAAATGACCATGGATTCTTCACCCAAGTCAATTGCATTGAAGTTTAGTCTTAGGAACCACATCTTCTAGCTCTTACTATAGGATTGCAAAACATCGTTGATCACTATGTGAATGTCTTTAGTGATACCAAGGGCCTTTTCCCCTAAGAACACACATGATCATGCCATCCACCTAATTCTAAGAAGTCAATCTATTTTCTTACCACTATCGCCAACCCTAAAATTTTGAAATTGAAAAGCTTGTAGGAAATGTTGGATCAAGGAATCGTCCATCCAAGAATTAGTTTGTATTTCTCTCTAGTGGTTATGGTGTCACACAAAGACACTTATTAGTTCATGTATACCTATTTGATGCAATGACAAGTAGATTATTTATTGGATGAATTACATGGTGGTAAATACTTTATAAAATTATACTTGTGTTATGAGTTCCATAAAATTAGGGTTATAGAAGAGGACATCCATAAGACTAATTATATTATACATTAGGGTCATTATGAGTTCCTAGTCATAACATTTGGTCTCACTAATATTTCTTCCACTTTCCAAAGTCTCATGAATTCTAACTTTTATCCTTTCTTCTGCAAGTTTATCCTAGTCTTCTTTGATGATATTTTAATTTATAGAAAGTCCTAGAAAGATCATCTAGTTCATGTGGACCAAGTTCTTCACCTATTATAGAATGAAAAACTCTTTATCAAAAGGTCCAAATGTTCCTTTGGGTTCCATAAGTTTGAATATTCTAGCCATATAGTATCTTAGTAAGAAGTCAAGGTAGATCCTAACAAGATCAAAGCTATGCAAGAGTAGACCTTGCCCAAATATCTTAAATAACTCATGGATTTTAAGGTATTACAAGTTCCTATAGGAAATTTATCTACAATTATGGTAAGATTTTTGCTCCTATCGCTTCTCTCACTAATAAGGATACCTTGGCTTTGTCTAAATTAGCTTCCTAAGCCTTCCAAGCCCTAAAGGAGGCTATTTATACGACCCTTAGTTTGGCCATCCCTAATTTTAGCAAACCATTTTGCATTGAGTGTGATGCTTTAGGCATAGCCACTAGAGTTATTTTAATTCAAGATGAACATCCATGGCATTTGAAACTAAGTAGCTATCTAGAAATAATTTGGAATGATCCATTTATAAGAAGGAAATGTTATATTTTCTACATGCCATAGAGAAATGATGGCCTTATTTTTTGGGGCATTGTTTTATTATCAATACTAACCATAACAACCTTAAGCATTTCCTGGAACAATGTCTCTCATATCCTAAATATGGTTGGCCAAACTATTGGAATATAATTTTCCTTATTGAATACAAGAAAGCAAAGGATAATTTGTTGGCTAATTTTCTATCTTACAAAAATGAAGTTATTTTTGTTGTTAGTGCCATACTTAGTCCTATTTCATTATGGTTTTCACAACATCAAGAAAACTAGCTTTCTAGACCATAGTCTAGTCAAATTATTTAGGAAGTAGATTCTGGCTCCTTACTACCTTTCTTTTTCTCTTTATGTTGATGGGGTTCTATACAAGAAGAATTTTTGTAACAACCCACCAAACCAACCCGAGGAAGAGAGACAATTTTTTTTACAAGGAAAAACTCACAAGAAGTCCCAATATTTTTTAGCATTATAAGGCATAATCATATTTTGATTTTAATGTTGCTTCAAATGATACTCAAGTGGACAGGAGTGCCAAAAATCCTATATTTATAGGGTTCACCTTTCTAAATCTCATTGTTTATAAAGGATGCCAATAGTGTTTCCCCCACCTTTTCTATACCCTCATAGGTATAAGACCACTTGACAATAGTGGTTCCAAAATTTTGTATTAAGAGAGGAGGATCTAACTAGATCAAATGTAAATATACCTATAACTGCATATATTGAGGAAGGAATCATTGTCTACCATGGTTTTAAATTTTTTTAAGACCCATAACATTTAAAGAGGGACACCATTTTCCTAATCCTACATAGGTCTACCTATGTAGTATTATTCAGGTATAATGTCTTAGTGCTTAGTTACCATACCTCTATGGACTAACTAAGGCCATTACCACTCACTAGTAATGAGCATGGTCACCCAATCATCACTATTCAAGATATCACCACTATACTATCTTGTGAATGATTCCAAAGACCTCACCACTTTCAGACACTTGAGCCTCACCATTCAAGGTGTATCATTCATAAATATTTGGTTATTACATCACCGCAACATATCCTAGATTTGTAAATACCTGGTTATTACATCACTACAACTTCTCCCAAGATTCACAACTACTTGGTTATTGCATCACTGCAACTCCTCCTAGGATTGGGTTATCTTCTTGACAAGGCTTCTAATATGGATCTAAAATCTTTTCCAAGTACCACAACCTAAGAGTCATATATAATAAAACAATAACATCTCTCTCCAATGGAAATAAAGTGTGATTACCTTTGTAAAATTAAACATAGTACATTGATAAACTAGTAAACTCAAGTACTTTTCAATTCGTAATACTAGCATTTAGCAAATTCTTTACTAACAATGGATTGAATAAAACATCTAAAATAATTATAACCATAACCTAGGAATTATATTCCACCATTATTTTTGCACATATCCAAATATTCCAAAAACTTACATAAAAGAATTACGATATATAATCTTTCATTTTTGATGAAGTCTTACAAAATATCCTTTCTTTCCTCAAAATTCTAAAACAAATACTTTCTAAGCATAAGCTCCTCTTCAATAACATTATTACACAAACAAACTCAATTATCCATAGATCCATATTTTCTTTAGAGGTCCTTTGTTTGAAAGATTAAATAGAAGTTTAGGGATCAGGACAACTCATGAATTGTTTATGCAAGTCTAACATGCACTAAGCAATAAAACATGCAATTATGCAAAATATTTCCATGCAAACAAGGAGAGAATCCCATACTTCTCTCAATAATGGATTACTTTATCTACTCAAGCCTCAAGAAACCATTTAAAAAAAATATGCTCTTTTCCAAATAAATAACTTCTCAATCCAAAATACTAATCCATTAGCTATAGTTCTATTTATTCTTCAAACAATATTTAAGAACATAATCCTCCACTCTCTACACCATACCATAACTAATTATTACCAGTAAGGTTTTAATTAGAAGCTTTCAACATCATTAATAAAAAGTCTTTATATATATATAAGAAGCAATTATCTATAAATAAAATAAAGCCATATTTTTTCATTTAGTAACATCCATTAGCTACTATCTCAACTTCAAAAGCTAATAGCAAGAAAACTTACTACCATTTAATATAAAATAGGCTTAATCCATAAAATGAAGAGCATGGATAGAAAAACAATGTGCCAAGGCAACGTTAAAAACTTAGATAAAAAATTAGACACTAAACTTAGCTATCTACCACAATGAGCAAAACGAAATGGCCATGGATGCTCTAATATGCTTGCAATCTCTAAACTTAACCAAAATTTGGATTAACACTATCTAAGGTTACAAGACGATTAAACCACATAAAAAAAAATCCAAACATACTAGGAGAAGTAAACTAGACCAAAAACACATCCATGATTCAAAACCAAAAATACTAACACCTCATAGAAAAACCAATGACTTTCCTCAATCGAGCAAGAAGAGATAATAAATTCAAAATGATAGCTCTTAAACACAACCTAATAACATAAATATTTAATTGGCTAATTAAAATTGGGATCAACTTAGAAATAAAAGCTTAAGGTAGAATAATACGATTATCAAAATAAAGCTTCCATAGGCTAAGCCCATCTCGAGAGCCACTATGCCCACTTAAACCCAAATAATAACAATACAAAAATCAACAACTTAAGCAATAAACTAACCATACTTCGGATAAAAACAAGGCACTCGACATACTCATCTCATGTATAAAAATAATATTATCCAACATAATATAAACAATAAATTATCTAAGAAAAAACCTTGGAGGCAAATACCTCTACTAAGCACTACTAAAGATAGTACTTCTTTTGCTCCCATTCTAGATCCTTTCTCCAGTTGGCTTCCAGATTGCAAAAATCATCCATTGCTCTTTTGAAGAAAATATAAAAACCTAGCCTTCCTTACCTACTTCTTCTATTAAGCTCATGCATAATGTTGCCAACGTCTTCTTTAACTCCCAATGTTACCAAAGACTCCATGAATTCCTATAGAGAATATTTTGATTACCATAACATACTTCCACTTAAATATGCAAATTATTATACATAAATATTCAATATAGAACATGGAGAGGAGATTAATTATATTATTCGTTGTCGCTCTCAAAAATGAATAATAATAACCTTAGCATAGATTATTTATTTGATCAACAATTACCTTTCTTTTCAAACCAAAAGCATCCTCCTATATTTTTTTGTTTGTTTGTGGAAAACACCTCAAATGGGATACCACTTTCGATTAAGTCCCAGGGAGACAGGGGTATCTATTCTGCCAAAAAAACCTAGGGCTTGCACCTGGCATCTCCCTTTGGCACACTCAAAGAGCATGCCTAAAACAACAAAAACACAAAAAACCACAAAAAACACAATAACAACACACAAAATTAAAAATTAAAATAAAATAAAAACACAAAAACAACAAAAAAAACAACAAAAAACATAAAAACAACAAACAACAACAAAACACAAAACACACACAAAAAACCATAAAAAACAACAAAACAACACACAAAAAAAAAACACAAAACACAAAAAAGTCAAAAACATAAAAAACACCAAAAACCATACAAAAACACAAAAATAAAATAGAACGAGAACAATACAAAACAACACACACACCGAAAAACTAAAAAGAAGGAAAAACAAAAAAATAACTTTAGCCTTTCTAGGCCAAAAGGCTATACAGGCAAGAATCAATAGAGGAAACATAAGAATGATCAGTTTGAGCAAGGGAACTAAAATATCCTAACCGAACCAAAGAGAAGCAAAAACAAAGAAAAAAGGAACTAGGTACCTTTAGTACTAGAGCCATCCAGAGAAAGGATAGAAAGAAGAGTTTCCCTTATTTGCGAATCCCACCATCTGGGAGGGTGGCCATAGTAAGTAAGATCACCTTTGTCTAAAGTCCAATTAGCTAAAGAATCAACACTCCTATTTTGTTCTCTGACCACATGATTGTATTCAAATTTCAAAAAGCCCATATGGATTAATTAAATATTCTCAATAATTATTTTTATTCTCCAATCAACCTTATGATTCTTAGGAGTCTTCAACATATTAATCATGACTTGAGAGTCGAATTCAACCAACACCTTTTTCCATCCAACCTTAGCATCCTCTCAAAGGCCTCTAAGGATACCATACCCCTCAACAAGGTTATTGGAAAGGATACCCAAATTCTCAATAAAAGTAAAAACCAGGGAACCATCTGAAAGTCTTCCAATTCCTCCCACACTAGCTTTTCCAAGGTTCACCCTAGAGGATCTACCGGTATTGACTTTTACAAAATCCTTAAGAGGAAGTTGCCAATTCCTTGTTCTATCCATATTTTGATTACTCACATTCCCTTTAAGTTGGTTGCCATTAAAAGAGTTAATATTCAATATTTGCATCACTTGATCCGATCTTTGGTAGGAGTTCTAGGGGTGTTTAAGGAGTTATTGGATTGATTCAACTAAGTTGATAATGGGCTTATTCCATATATAGTGAATGTCCTTCCTTTATTGATTGAAAATCTAGTTGTTTCTTTCCTTCCAAATATTCCAAAGTAGAATGGTAGAACCCATCCAAACTAGCATAATAAAATTATCAACACCCTCATAATTAGGCCAATCCCTCCAAAATTGTTCAAAAGTGAAATATTAGACCATTGTAAGCCAAGTAATATGGTCATTATTCTCCATATCTCAGAGGCTAATGTACACTCAATAAAAATATGGCTGAGATTTTCCACATTCTCTTCATACATCTCACATCTAAATGGGCCATGAAAACCACGTTTCATAAGTTACTCACCAGTAAGCAACCTACGATGCAATAAAAACCAAGTAAAGAACCTCACCTTAGGCCAAAGCATTTGGGCCCATAACTGAGTAATATATCATATGATTGATTGTGATTATTATGGCATAAGGTCAAAAAACCTTGAGCAACTAAATACTCACCCTTAGTAGTGTTGTTCCATCCAAAACAATCTTTATCATGAGATCAAGAGAGAGATCTCATATGAAGAATGCTTTGGATATCTTTTCTTTGCCTTTCTAGAATTTGAATAGGCCATTTCTCAACAAGGATCCAATATATACCAACCTATTAATCACCAATATGGTATCGACAATAATTAGCAATATCCAGTTTTCTCGATGAAGCTCCTCCATCCAAGGCCTCCAATCAAGAAACTAAGTTATCAAAGGCTGGTGACCATCCCAAGAATCTATCCAAAAATTTACCTATTGACCATTATGAATGATCCAAAATAAATTTTACTTAATAAAATCCTCACCAGTCTTAAGAACAACTAAAATGGGAGAACCTTTGGTAGGCAATTGATAATGAACAATGTCTTCATGACTTTTGTTCTCAACATATTTAGCATGAAGATTATTTGCCCAAAGAGCATTGGGATTATGCATAATCCTCCAATAAAATTTAGTAGCTAAAGCCTTATTGTTATTAATAGCAGACCAAAAACCTAACCCCCCTTCATTCTTGGGGAGGCATAAAGTATCCCATTTCACCAAGGCCCGTTTTATTTTCTCCTTAGTATCACTCTAGAGGAACCAATGATTGATTTGATCTAATTCTCAAAGAACAACCTTTGGGATATTCAACACAATAGAAACATAAATAGGTATAGCTTGAAGGATAGATTTTACCAAGGTAAGTCTACTCGCAAAATAAAGCCACCTATTGGTCCATTTACCAATTTTCTTCTTAACTCTATCCAACAACCAATTCCAGTATTTTTTTCTATCTTTGGATATTGAGAGGAATGCCTAAATAAGTGATTGAAAGGGAATTCTTCTTATGTATTGATTTATACAAGACCATGGATTCCTGTCTAGGAGAGCAGTGAAAGAAAATGACTTTAGATTTGTCTTCATTGATTAATTTCTTGGTAGCATCAGAAAAAAGCTAATGATTTGCTTAATTTTAGAAGCTTACTTAACTATAGCTTTACCTAACATAGTAGAGTTATCAACAAATTGAATATGAGAAGTACGCCTAGCTCCATGAGTAATGGTTACTCCATCAAGGGTTCTATTTTCTTTGTTTTTGGTTATAGACTTTCCCAATCATTCAACAAGAATGATGAATAAATAAGGGGAGAGGGGGTCACCTTGCCTAATACCTCTAGAAGCATGGAACAACTGAGAAGGCCTAACATTGATAAGAACAAAGTAAGAAACCAAAGAGATACATCATATAATATAGTCCATCCAATCTTGAGATAAGCCAAATTGCCTTAAAACTTTGACAAAGAAGTGCTAATCCACTCTTTCATAAGCTTTAGATAAGTCTAAACAAATGAACATAGATTGAGACTTTTGCATTTCCATGGAATGGATGGCTTCCTAAGCAAGAACTATCTCATCCACTATTTTAGGCTCTTCCACATAACCCCCTTGTTCAAGGGAAATAATCTTATGCAAAAGAGGCTTAAGTCTTTCTGCCATAATATTTGTAATGATTTTGAGAAGATCATTACATAAAGTTATAGGTCTAAAAGCTGAGATATGATTTACCTCTTGAGATTTTGGGACAAGATCAATATAATTTTTATTGAGAACCTTCAAAATATCTTTGGCTTTCATTTCTTCTTCCACCACCTTCAATAAATCATCATGAAGGATATCCTAAAACTCTTGATAAAACTCAATGGAAAAACCATCAGAACCTGGGGTTTTTCCTTTTTGAATTTTAAAAACCACTTGTTGAAGCTCATTGATAGTAATTGGAGCAGTCAAAATAGAGTTCTCCTCAGAAGTGATAAGAGTAGGAATTACTTAAAGAATATTTTGTTGAGAAGTCGAGTCAAGAGGTGCAACAACAAAAATATTGGAAAAGTAATTGACAACAATAGAGTTCATGCCATTCCAAGTGTAGAGAACATCTTGAGAATCAAATTTCAGGGAAGAAATAAAGTTGTGAGATCTTCGAGCTAGAAGAGATTTGTGGAAGAAATTTGTGTTTCAATCTCCTTCTTTGAGCCATTGGATCCTAGATTTTTGCTTCCATAAGGGTTATCTTTTTTACCATTCCTCTTAATAAGTTGTGAGTCTAATTTCATCTATACTTCAACTATATGTGAGGCCATCCAAATGGATATTCTTATTCAAATTTTCAAGTTGAGCAATAATTTTATGTTTTTGTCAGACATCTCCAAACTCCTTCTAGTTCTAAATCTTGATTTTGGATTTAATGTATTGCAACCTTATGGCAAAAAAAAATATCTTAGTACCATACCTTGGTTTACCTTCCTTCCACCATTACTGCACATGGGGTTTGAACGAAATATCTCTAATAAAAATTAACTGAAATAAAAAGGCAAGAAACTCACATTGGTTTTCCAAATTTCCACCATGACTGGCCATTGATCTAAACCAGAATTGTTAAGAGTCTTCACCTTAGGAATGTGATAATGGATTAAGAAATTATCAGAGAACAAGAACCTATCCAATCTCACCATGATACAAGCTAAGACTTGCCTTTTGTTAGACCAAGTCATAAGGCCGTTATCTTGTTGGATGTCCACAAGATGAAGATTTGCAATATAGTCACTCATGAGGTCAGTGCTTTTGTTCAAATTTCTATTTTCCCCTATTTTCTCATCCAAAGAGAGGATGGTATTGAAATCTCCTCCAATAAAGATCCAAGATTTAGGAAAATGAGAGATAATATAAGTTATATCCTTCCATTGTCTTCTATTTTCCTCTAAATTAGTTGAAGCATAAACAGTAATGCAAAACATAATTTGGTTAAAATGTCTACTTTGAATAGCTATAGACAAAATACCCCAGTTGCCAACCATATGGTCAATAAATACCTCTTTTTAGAGGCAAGCAATGCCACAAAAAGTTCATTGGGAACTAAGGGAAGAAACTCTTCCAACTGGCCAGATTTTACTAGCAATTGAATCCATTTCCTCTATTGACATCTTTGTTTCCTGAAGAAAAACAAGATGTGGATGGTTTTTCTGAATCATTCTTCTAATTTCATTTTGTTTTGAAATACTCCCTTTGAGTCCTCTAATATTCCAAGTGATGATATTCATTAATACCAGGGCTAAATTTTTTTTGTAAGGGCATTAATCTTACCTTCATCTACAAGATTTTCACCTTATTTTACCATATGATGTTGATTGGTCTTACGACCTGCCTTTTGGTTGGAATCCATGCTTAGTTTTTTTTCCCTATTTCTTGACTTATCTCAATTGAATCTGGGATGGCTTCTAACCTTGAAGAATGCATGTACAAAGCCAAAGTGTTACTGTAATATTCAACAGAGTCTATCTTGGGACATGTATTATTTGAAGTCTCAACATTTAAAATATTGTTTTTCTTGTGTATATTTCCTCCTTTTTTTCCTGTTGAAAACATTTAATTTGTTGGTTTGTCTTTGAGTCCTTCCCTGCATATTTAAATTGCATTTCTCATATTTTCATTTCCATTTTTTCCTCTTCCTCACCTGGGACATCATTTGTGGAAAGAATTTCAAACATTATAGATGATACCTTTGATTGATTCTTCACAACTAGTTTTTTTTTGAGTGTTGTTCTTCTTAGGCATTTGAAAACCTGCTAAGTTTGTATCTTATGGTGAATAAATACAAGGTTTATTCCATCAGTTACCTTGAGACATCCTATTCTGAATGATGCCCATATCGAGCTTAACAATTAGAGTTCCATCAGTTACCTTGAGACATCCTGACTCAGTTTTCCTAGGATCAATATTAGGCATTCTCAGAGGTTTAAAGGAAACCCTAGGATTAATGTTAGCATTAGGCTGAGGCTGTCCACCATGAAGGGCATCCCTAAAATTCATTTTTGGGGTCTATTCTTTGAAATCCTTACCCTTGAAAGGGGTTTACATAGTGGATTTTTTTTGGGGTGCTCCTTAGTGTCAGATTCACTTGATATTTGAACCAGCTTTTGATCAAATGCTTGAAACTTGTTTCGATATCTCTTTAATCCATGCCTTGGATGCTGAGAAAAGGCATAATTTTTACTTTTGTTTTGTGTAGCAAATTGGAAGCCATTGTAAATCAAGTTCACAACATGAATATCTCTTGAAGGACATATTTCTAACCCATCTTGGATCCCTTGCAACATTGCTAAAATTAGCTTTAATATTTAAATAATAATCCCTTCATTTAATCCATTTTCTAATGCTACCTCCATTAGAACAATAATTAAATTAATTATTTACCTAATTAATTTAATTAATACTGATTGTTAATATTAACCATTAACATTAGAATTACCATTTTAGATATTACTAATACCAACATTATTATTAATACCATCTAGGTAAGATTTATTTGTCAAACAATTTTTATGCATCCAAAACACATGGACAAATGCATCCTGAAGGTAGATTGCAAAATCTAAAATACCAATTAATAATATGCACAATCCATGCTATTTACTTAAGTAGGAGGTTTATGATAATTGCAATGTTATCAACCACCCACTAAGGATGACTCCTTTGATTAATAGGAACCTCCTTACTGATCATATATTTTTAAATCAACATATGTAAATGATATGCATTTATATGAGGGTATCCATTTAACCTTGATTTGTCGATGATAAAATTCATCCATCATTTATTTTTCTTTCAACTCTAGTGGTTGTCCCATACCAATCCACTCATGAGAGTACCTGGTCCCGCAATCACAAATTTTATTAGCAATACCACATTCCAAAAGTAGTATTTCCTAAAAATAAAGCATATATTTCATTCAAACAAATATGGGAATTGCTTTCTCATTTCCTCAACATCTTCCCAAGTTGCACAATTTTTAGAATAATGGTCCCATTAGACCTTACATTGATCTAGGGTTCATTTTCTCAAGATCTTAGAATGAAACCCTAGAATCCTTATCGGTCGCACCTCAATGGCTGAGGGATCTACCATCTATAATTTTGAAACATTCCAAACATGAGAAGGATCAACAACATACTTCCTAAGCAGGGATATGTGGAAAGTATCATGGATCTTTGATAGGTTGGGTGACAAGGCGAGCCTATAGGCTACTAGACTAATCTTATCAATGATCTCAAAAGGCCCAACAAAATGAGGATCCAACTTAGTTGACTTGATGGAACTTTTCATGGGTCTTACCCTCAAGAAGACTCTATCTCCCACAGAGAATTCTCTTGGTGATATTTTTAGATCAGCATAGCTCTTATGGCGATCGACTGCTTCCTTGAGCCTCTACCAAATCATTCTGAGCTACTCCTCCATCTCTCTAATAGTGTTCGGTCTGATCACCACCTGATATTTTGAATTATCCCATGATAGAGGTGTTCTGCATCTTCTGCCATACAAGGCCTCAAATGGAGCCATTCCCAAGGATGCATGGTATCCATTATTATATGCAAATTCAACTAGATGCAAAAAGTCTTCCCACTTAGACTTTTGATCCATGCAATACATGCGAAGCATATCTTCAAGAACTTGGTTAACCCTCTCTATTTTCCCATCTATTTTTGGATGGTAAGCAGAACTGATATTCAATTTAGTGCCCACTGCATGATGAAGAGCCTACCAAAATTTTGACGTAAACCTGGAATCTCTATCTGATATGATCACCTTAAGAAAACCATGTAACCTAAATATTTCCTTGGCAAACCTATTTGCCACAACCGGTGCATCATCCTTGATGTTTCTTGGTATAAAATGTGCAACTTTAGTCAACTTGTCTACCACCACAAGTATTGCATCATGTTGGTACCTTGTCTTAGGTAAACCCACAATAAAATCCATAGATATAACCTACCACTTCTGAGTAGGTATATCATGTGGGTATAATTTTCTTGTTGGATGCTGATGTTCTGCCTTTACCTTCTAGCATTCCAAACATCTAGCAATGAAACTATTAATATCATGTTTCATTCCCAACTAATAAGGTCTTTTTCATATTTTCTCTCATATTTGCACCTCTTAGATGAGAAAAATATGGAGAACTATGCACCTCTTGCATAATCATTCTCCTTAAATCACCAGTTTTGGGTATGACAACCCTATCCTTGAAACATAAAAGTCTATATTTTATGTTAAAATCCTTATTTTCCTTAGGATTTTCCTCAATTTTAGCCTAAATTTCAATGCAATATTGATCCTATAACTACATTTCCTTAACTTTATCCATCAAGTCTACATGACTCTAGGTCAATGTTGCTATATGCCTTCTCCTACTCAAGGTATCAACAACCTTGTTTTCCTTTCCTTTGATATACTCTATACCAAAGTCATATTCGGCTAGGAACTCTATCCACCTTCTTTGCCTTGCATTCAACATAGGTTGGGTAAAGATATACCTTAGACTTTGGTGGTTTATCCTTAGCTCAAAGGGTTCCCCCAAAAATAGTGCCTCTAGACCTTAAGAGCATGCACAATCATTGCTAACTCTTGGTCATGTGTAGCATAATTCAACTCATGCTTCTTGAGTTTCCTAGATTCATATGCTACTGTAGCTTCATTTTGGGATAATACCCCTCCCAAACCTTCTAAGGAAGCATCTATACATACTATAAAATTCCCAAGAGGATCTGGTATCCTAAGAATTGGTGTTGTAGTCAGCTTATTCTTTAGAGTTTCAAAGGTAACCTCACACTTATCCATCCATTTGAACTCCTTTCCTTTTCTCTGAAGGTTGGTAATAGAGTAGGCAATTTTTGAATAGTCTTTCACAAAACACCTATAATAACCAGTTATTCCCATGAAGCTTCTAACTTCAGACACATTAGTGGGTGTAGGCCAACTCAAAATGGCTTTAATTTTCTTAGGATCTACAACAATCCCTTCTACAGATATAATATACCCCAAATACTGAACTTGTGAGGCATAGAACTCATATTTTGACAACTTTCCATAAAGTTGGTTCTTCCTCAACACCTCTAACACTAACCTCAAATGTTGGTCATGTTCTTCTCTAGTGTGGGAATATATCAAGATATCATCTAGAAATATCAAAACAAAATGATCCAGATATTTCCTGAACACACTATTCATCAGATTCATAAAAGTCATTGGTGCATTTGTCAACCCAAATGGTAACACTGTGAACTCATAGTGTCCATATCTAGTCTTAAAGGTTGTTTTGTGAGTATCCTCCTCATGAATCCTTAGTTGATGATATCTTGATCTCAAATCAATATTTGAAAATATAGTGGCATCCTTTAATTGATCAAAGAGATCATCAATCCTTGGCAAAGGATACCTATTCTTGATGGTGACCTTATTCAACATTCTATAATCAATGCATAACCTTAAGGAACCATCCTTCTTCTTCACAAATAATACTAGAGCACCCTAGGGTGACACACTAGGTTTAATTAAACCTTTCTCCAACAAATCTTGGAGTTGCACCTTTAGCTCTTGCAACTCAATAGGAGTCATTCTATAAGGTGTCCTTGCAATAGGTTCAGCTCTAGGCATTAATTCAATGGTGAAATCAAATTCACATCAAGGTGGAAGGCCTGGGAGATATTTTAGAAATACATCCCTAAATTCATGCAAAATTGGATGTTTCTTAAATATTTTCTCATCTCCATTATCCGCTTGTCTTGCCATTTATCTTAACTACATACAACATCCCACCTCTCTTGATTGCCTTCTTAAGTTGCATAGCTGACAACAAATGTGGTCGAAAAGACCCTTGCCTACTTTGAACCCTTACTCTCTTCTTATCCTTATCAGTATAGTCCATCCATATTTCTTGGAAGTTGATTAGGGCTCCATGAGCCTTTAACCAATCCATCCCTAGGATAATATCAAAGGCATGTAGCGATGCTACATATAAGTGCCAAATAGTGGATCCATTGGGTAAGGTGATCTTAATCATAGGTAAACATTGATCCATTAAGTAAGTCTATCTAGACCCATACTCAACTTTCCACCCTTGTGCCAAAAATCTAGGTCTTTTTAGCATATCCCCAATAATACTAGTGGAAATAAAACTATTTGTAGCTCCACTATCAATTAAAACTTTAACATTCTTATTGAACAACTTACCATTCAATAACATGGGAGTTGCTTGTCCATCTAGGTTCTAACTTCCTATGGTTGCATAGATTTGATGTGGTTGCTCCTCGACTATTACTTTAGTCGTTGGGGACACTTATTTGCATAATGAGGACCCCCACAAATGAAACAACCTATCCTAGGTGCCTGAGATCTTTCCTACATTTTATCCCCTATATCCTCTTTTTGAGCTGAATCATTCTGCTTCTAAGGTCAAGGTTTTGAATTGTCCCTCTTCTAGAAATTCTTCTTATAATTCCCTTGGTTCCCATTGTTCTTATTTCTAAAATTTGGGTTCCCTTTACTTTTCTTATTTTGCTCCTTATCCCATTTCATAAACCCAACACTCTTCCTCTTCTTGAGTTCCTATTTCTCTACCTCTATCAACCCTCCATAGTTGAAGAAGGTCTTCTTGGTGTGTAGATTGGTCTCTTCCTATCGAGCCAAATCATATGCTTTTTGAAGGGTTTTGGGCTTGAGAAAATTAATCATTATTTGAATCTTAGGATCCACCCCCAAGATGAACTTATGCACCTTCAATTGTTCATTGATCTCATACTCAAGAATATATTTCAAGAGTTTAATGAATCTTTGATAATATACCTCCATAGTCAATGTACCTTATTGGAGCATAGAGAACTCCTCAAACTTCTCTACATAAATGCTCTTACAAAATTATCCCATTTAAGGTCCATGACTTGGATTCCTCTACCTACCTTGAATGTGTTCCACCATTCTAAGGTTGCATCCTAAAGATGAAGGGTTGCCCAAATAGTTTGGGTTTTAGGTGAGTAATTCTTCATAGAAAATAAAGTTTCCAACTCATTCAACCAAGACTCTACTGCATCACCCCATTCTCTTCCATTAAATTTAGATACCTTAACATTCTTAAGGTCCTTGGAAAGCTCAGCCTCAATCCGAGCTTTACCCTCATGGATTCCTCTAGCAGGATTCTCTTCCTATCTACCCTCTAAATCCTTATTACTAGTTTCCTGATTAACCAATATTTCCAACATTTTTCATTGTTGCTCCATCTACTCTTGAAGCAACTTAACTATGGAAGAAATATTTTCCACCCTCTCACTAGAGTCCATTGTTCTTCTAGTTTTCTTATTAGAGTCCATTGTTCTTCTAGACTTCTTACTAGAGTCCATTATTCTTCCAATTTTCTTGTTAGAGTCCATTATTCTTCCAAACTTATTTTAGGGATGTACTACAACTTCCTCCTATGTAGCTAACCCCACCTTCTTGGATGATCCTCCTCTCAAAATAGGTGCCATATCCTATCCACAAAAAGGAGTTGGATAAGTTACAATTTCTCTCAAATTGTACTTCAAGTTAGTTTCATCTCCCCATGAACTAACTTAGACCATTATCACTCACCTGATAATGATCATGGTCACACTTACCTCACTAAAAGGTGCCATCTCATGTAAGACCATTATCACTCACCTGATAATTATCTAGGTCACACTCTCCAGTCCAAATAATATGTAATACCTATCTTATCCCAAATCAACTTAAGGTCCCTAGAAGAGTAAGTCTCCCCAAAGTAGCACATCAAGTCAAGGCTCAACCTAGGTTCTCTCCATGGAAGCTTCTAGTCCTATGACCTAGGCTCTGATACCAACTATAACAACCCACCAAATCAACCCAAGGAGAGATATATATATATTCACAAGGAATAACTCATAAAGAAGTCCCAATATTTTTTAGCATTATAAGGCATAACCACATTTTGAGTTCAATATCACTATAGATGACACTCAAGTGGATAGGAGTGGCCAACATCCTATACTTTTGGGGTTCACCTTTCTAAACCTCACCATTTAGAAAGGATGCCAATAGTGGTCCCCCCACTTTTCCTATACCCTCATTAGTATAGGACAACTTGACCATGATGTAGGGATTATCCTTTAAGGCCCATAACACTTAAAGGGGGATGCTATTTTCCTAACCCTACATAAGTTCATCTATGTAGGATTATTTTGGTATAATGCCTTAGTGCTTAGTTACCACACCTCCATGGGCTAACTAAGGCCATTACCACTCACCTGGTAATGAGCATGGTCACCCAATCCTCACCATTCAAGGTGCCACCACTATACTATCTTGTGAATGATTCCAAAGACCTCACTACTTTGGGACACTCAAGCCTCACCGTTCAAGGTGTATCATTCACAAATATCTGGTTATTGCATCACCACAACTCCTCCTAGATTTGCAAATACCTGGTTATTGCATCACCACAACTCCTCCCAAGATTCACAACTACTTGGTTATTGCATCACCACAACTCCTCCCAGGATTGGGTTATCTTCTTGACTCAAGGGTTCTAATATGGCTCTAGATTCATGCCCAAAGCCCCCACAACCCAAGAGTCATATATAATAAAATAATAACATCTCTCTCCAATGGAAATAAAGTGCTATTACATTTATAAATTCAACATAGCACATTGCTAAACTAGTAAATTCAAATACTTTTCAATTCATAATACTAGCATTTAGCAATTCCTTTACTAATAATGGAAAGAATGAAACAACATCTAAAAGAATTATAACCATAATCTAGGAATTATATTCCACCATTATTTTTGCACATATCCAAATATTCCAAGAACTTACATAAAATAATAACAATATACAATCTTTCATTTTTGATCAAGTCTTACAAAACATCCTTTCATTCCTTACAATTCTAGTACAAATACTTTATAAGCATAAGTTCCTCTTCAATAACCTTATTACATAAAAAACTCAATGATTTATATATCCATATTTTCTTTAGAGGTCCTTCGTTTGAAATATTCTTCCCACGAACTTGAATAGAAGTTTAGGGATAATGACAACTCATGAATTGTTTATGTAAGCCTAACATGCACTAAGAAATAAAACATGCATTTATGCTAAAAATTTCCATGCAAACAAGGAGAGAATCCCATACTTCTCTCAATAATGAATTCCTCTATTTACTCAAGCCTCAGGATTTTTTTTTTAAACATGCTCTTTAAGATTCCAATTAAATAACTTCTCAATCCAAATACTAATCCATTAGCTATAGTTCTATTTATTCTTCAAACAATATTTAAGGACATAATTCATAAATAATTATTACTAATAAGGTATTAATTAAAAAGCTTTCAACATCATTAATAAAAAGTCTTTATAAATATAAATATAAATACCCACACACATATAAAAGAAGCAATCATCTACAAATAAAAGAAAGCCACCCTTTTCATTTAGTAATATCCATTAGCTACTGTATCAACTTCAAAAGCTAATAGTAAGAAAACTTACTACCATTTAATAGAAAATAGAATTAATCCATAAAATGAAGAGCAAGGATAGAAAAATAGCATGCCAAGGCACATTAAAAACTCTGATAAAAAATCGAACACCAAACTTAGATATCAACCACACCGAGCAAAACAAAATGGTCAGGGATGCTCTAATATGCTTGCAACCTCTAAAATTAACCAAAATTTGGGTTAACACTATCTAAGGTTGCAACACGATTAAACCACAAAACAACATATCCAAAAATACTAGGAGAAGTAAACTAGACCAAAAGCACATCCACGATTCACAACCAAAAATATCAACACCTCACAACAAAACCAACGACTTTCCTTAGTTGAAGAAGAAGATATAATAGATTCAAAACAATGACATTTAAACACAATTTAATAACATAAAGGTTTAATTAGACATTTAAACCTCAGGATAAATTAGAAACAAAATATTTAGGTAGAACAACATGGTTATCAAAAGAAAGATTCCATAGGCTAAGCCTATCTTGAAAGCCACTAAGTTCACTTAAAATTGAAGAAAAACAGTACAACAATAAAAAATTTAAGAATCAAAATAATCATACTTCAGATAAAAACAAGGCACTCAACATACTCATATCACGTATAAAAAGAATATTATCTAGCATATACATAAACAACCAATTATCTAAAAAAATACCCTGGAGGCAAATACCTCTACTAAGCGTTGCTACGGGCAATACTCCTTTTGCTCCCGTTCTAGATCCTTTCTTCGGTTGGCTTTCAACTTGCAAAAATCACCCATACCTCTTTCGAAGAAAACATAAAATCCCAACTTCCTTGCTTGGTTCTTTTGTTAATCTCATGTATAATGTTTCCAGTATCTTCTTGAATACTCAATGTTACCAAAGACTCCATGAATTCTCGTAGAGAAGATCTTGATTATCATAATGTATTTCCATGTACTTACATAAATTCTTATACATAAATATTCAAGACAACACATGGAGTGGAGCTTATATTATTCGTTATTGTCCTCAACAACGAATAATAATAACCTTAGTATAAATTATTTATATGATCAACAATTACCTTTATTTTCAAACCAAAATCATCCTTCTATACATAACAATATATATATATATATATATATATATATATATATATATATATATATATATATATATATATATATATATATATAGAAGAAAGTAATGCTTGCATTCTTCTACTTATGCTCTCTTAAAATTAGCTTTAATATTTAAATCAATAATATCTTCACTTAATCCATTTTTCTAATGCTACCTCCATTAGAACAATAATTAAATTAATTACTCACCTAATTAGTTTTTTTAATATCGATTGTTAATATTGACCATTAACATCAGAATTAATATTTTAGGTATTATTACTAATACCAACATTATTATTAATACCATCTAGGTAAGATTTATTTGCCAAATAATTTCTTTGCATTCAAAACACATAGGCAAATGCATCCCAAAGGTAGATTGTAAAATCCAAAATGCCAATCAATAATATGCACAAACCATGCTATTTCCTTAAGCAGGAGGTTTTACGATAACTGCAACATTATCACCCACCTACTAAGGATGGCTCTTTTGCTTAATAGCAACCTCCTTGCCGATGATGCATTTTCAAGTCAACATACATAAATGATATGCATCTATATGAGAGTATCCTTTTACCCTCGAGTTGTCGATGATAAAATTCATCCATCATTTCCCTTTTTTCCTCAAATCTGGTGGTTGTCCCATGCCAATCCATTCGTGACAGTACCTGGTCTTACAACCATAAATTTTATTAATAGTACCATATTCTAAAAGTAGTATAATCAAAGCATAAGTGCAACTATCAAAACATGTTGATAACATAAAATGAGATTATGCATTAGATATCCAAATATTAATACATAAACCAAGTATCAAGATCAAGTCCTATTGAGAAGGCTCGTTATAATTGCATTTATCTTTCTCAACCTTTGGCTATTAATACAAGTGTCCTCCAAGAATTGCATGCATATCCTTTGGATAGACACTATAGTTTCTTAAAAAATGTTAGTGGTTGAAGCAATTATTTTTTTAAAAGGATTAAAAGCATATGTTGATACCTTTGTGGTAGAATTTGAGGTATGTGAGCATAACAAGGGAAAATAATTAAATATCCTAGGTTGTTGCAACCCTTACCTATTCTTTACTGTAAACAAGAGCACATATCCATGGATTTCATTAAGGTCCTTCCAAAATTTGAGGGTAAAATGGTGATATTTATGGTAGTGGTTTGCCTTTCCAAGTATGCTCATTTCTGTGCACTACAATATCCCTATTCAACAAACAAGGTTATCAAGGTTTTGCTCAATTCTATTTTAAATTGCAGGGTATGCCCAAGTCCATTTTTATTGAATAAGAACTTGTCTTCACTAATAATTTTTAGGAGTAATTTTTCTATGTTAACGGTACTTAGTTGAATATGTCATCTTCTTATCACCTTCAATTAGATGGATGGATGGATATTGAAAAAAAATGTTTGGGTACTTACCTTCATTGTTTTGCTCAAGATAAGCAATATTAATGGATTCATTGACTCTCTTTAGTTGAATGGAAGTACAAGAATTCTTATAATTATTTTCTTAATATATCCCCATTTAAGGACTTGTATGGTTAGAAACCTCCATTTATGGTAAACTATGTTTCAGGATCCTCCAAGGCAGCTTAGGTGGATGATTTGTGTAGCAACAACTTGTGCTTCAATATCATAAAGATAATTTGACCCAACCTGAGAACCACATGAAGCAAAAATAGGATTTATATAATTTTCAATAATAATTTGTCTTGGGGGATATGGTTTTTTTATATATCTCCATAAGAAATTATTCTTGAAGACCAAGTCTAGCTCCTTGATTTTAAGGGTCTTACAAGATGGTTTTTTGCATCGATGAAGTGGCATATAAGTTGGTTCTTTTATTGCATTCGCTCATCTATCCTATATTTCATATTTATCATCTCAAACATGTTAATGGATAAAATATGTAGTCCTAAATGATGCTTTTATCACTCAATGAAGAAGGTAAAATCACTCTCTAGCCATAACTAGTGTTGTAGTCAAGATTTCATCTTCTATCATCTTGCCAGATTTAGGAGTTTCTCATCAAGTCGTAGGATCTTTTAGATGAAGATGATACATCAATTCTTGAGAGTTTTTCTATTCATTTCTAGCTTTGAGGACAAAATTTTTAGGGAGTATCCATGTGATAATTACAATATAGCCATATTGATTATCTTTATTTTTATTAGCTTGGTCCCTAGGTTAAGGTAATCGAACCTTTAGCATTAGAATTAGGGTTAATTTTTATTTAGTATATAAGTAGAAAGAGTTATATTATCACTGGAATTATATTTCATATTCAAATATTAGGTGTATCTAATGCACATATGAGACTTCACCCTCTCTAAGTATCTTAGATTTGTTTTGATATAAATCTAGAATCTTATTTCTTGAGTTTTTGATTTTTTGACATTGAATCTATTTTTTTTATTAGGTAGAAGAAGGGGTTTTTAAAGGGACCCCAAACCTTTTACAAATATACAACCAAGACAAGAGAAACTAAACAACAAATCCTAATACTAGAAGTAGGACAAGAAGAACAATGATCACATAGATCTAAACCGAACAAGGTACAAAAAAAGGAGGAAGGTCCTCCAAAAAAAACTACTCCAAAGACACCAAAAATACCAAGGTGAAAGAGTATCCTTTAAACAAGGGAATCATCCTCTTATTTCGCGAGTTATTCCGCCATCTCTAAGGAGTTGTGATTCTACTCAAGCTTTAGCTTCCAAGCTATCTTATTTATATAAAACACAAACCTTTTGACTATCCTTTTGAAGGAGTTCATAAGATCCTTAATAGAATTTTCCTCCTTTCATGGAGTCTTGTGATCATATTGAGACTTCATAATTTTATTTTTCCCCATAGGGGTACCTGAAGGCCTCATATTCCTATTTCTTGTTTAAACTAGAGAGGACTTCTTTGACTCCTTCGAGTCCTGAATATCAAGTGTAGAATTATCTTTTCTAAATATCTTGGATTTCAAGTAGTTCGAGCACCTAGTATTTTTATCATCTATATTAGGAGTCTTTTGGATCTCAACCTTAACAATTGAACTCTGACTTGGTTCTCTAACCTCCATTGCAGGGGCACATCATTCTCCACTTGAACCGATTTAGTAGGAACATGAAGTAGGAACTTCCCTATCAAATTTTAATGTATTTCCAAACACCAAGTTGTCAAGAGCCATTTTGACATTCATAGAATCCACCCTGCTCTTATTCACAAAAATGTAGTCAAAGATCAATTTCATTAACCCTTTATTATTAGGACTGGAAGAATCACCTTTCTGCACATGAGTCATTGCACTTTTATATATTTGAAGATGAAAGTTGGAAAATTCATTATTTTTTCCCCACAAATATGAATGATAATTGCTAGGTGAAAAATTCTCACCACATAATTATTACAACCAGGAGTAAAGTAACTGTTGGTCATCAAATCTGCCTAGGAAAGGATTTTGGGTAAGTGTATGCGCCCTAGACCCGGACCAACATTGAAAGGCCGAAGGGAAGAGATGCCCCTCGTGCCAATCTCCGGAGAAAGGTCGGCTCCTATACTAATCTACTTGGGTGTTTGAAGATAAGAGTGCAGGAAAGAGATAAAAGGAGTTAAGGTTAGAGAAATAAACAAAAAGGGTTAAGGGAAGAGAGATCGGTGATTTAAGGTGGGGAAGAACAGGAAGCACGATCACTAACAGACAACTCGAATGGAAGCAAAGAACACCAAGAATAAATGAAAGAAACGTAATATCAACCTTCCTATGTATCCTCCAGAGCGAGTTTCAGGGTACAGTCCCCGATCGCACACCGGACGCAGGGTTCAGCTTTCTCAATATGCAAACGAAGACAGACAAAAGAATCAAGCACAGAAGGCAGCATAAAAGAAAACCAATATTACGCTTTTCCACTCCTATGTATCCTTCAGAACGAGTTTCAGGGTACAATCCCCGATCGCACACCGGACGCAGGGTTCAACTTTCTCAGTATGCAAACGAAGACAGACAAAAGAATCAAGCAAAGAAGGCAGCATAAAAGAGAGAAATCGAGCCCAAAGCTCTTTAGTATTAATCGTAGGACATCAAGTTACAGCAGCTTTCTAGCAGATAGTTCCCCCCCTTTTCCCTTACAATGCCTGGGTTTTTATAGAGGACCCGGGCCTCTGAGTCATAATTACATAGAAGAGAAGAGTACGCCCTCGAGCCCTGAGAATCGGCTCCTCGAGGCTCTCGTGACCGAGTTTTCAAATCTGTTACCAAAATTGGCAACTGCAATCGGGTCAACCATGGAAAGGTGCATTGATGAGCCGTCTAGACGTCCTTGGTCTCTGGGTGCGGTGCTCGAGTGGCCGCCATGCTCGTCGGGCTCTCCATCATGGCTTGATACTTCATTTTTGATTGCCCAAAATGAGCAGCGGGCTTGCTGGGCACGAAAAATTGCATTTATGAGGCACTTGATCGCCTCGGGAAAATACCCGGCTTGGAACGCGTGCCCGTGAAGCGCTTCGCTAAGTTTTCATTCACCACTTCGCTTCGCAATGGTTCTGGGCCGAAGCAAAACTCCTCCTTGGATTATACTTCGCAAAACTGAGCTTCGCAAAACTGCTTCGGGGATGGTTTGTGCCGAAGCATATCTCCTTCGCAAAATGGTCTTCTTCGTCCTTGCTGCTTCACTGACAAAATTGCTTCACTGATGCCTTGGAGAAATGCTTCGCTATGATCTTCTTTCAAAACTGTGGTTCGGGAAGGTTTCGACCGAAGCAATTGTCTTCAAAAATGTTGTATCCTTTTACTTCAGGTAGAAGTACTTCGTAGAAAATTAGCCGAAGCAAATGCTTCGCAATGAGCTTTTGGCGAAGTAAAATGGTTCGTTGATGGAGGGGCCCGAAGTGAGTACTTCGGCAACTTTATGGCGAAGTACTTTCAATGCTCCTTGAGTTCCGCTTCGCAAAAACCCTTCCCGAAGTAATGTTGGAAATGCTTCGGGTGCGAAGTAGTTTCATTCTGTTTCTTTATACTCCTCTTTGGTACACCGCTTCGCATAAATCTTACCCGAAGTAGCTTCTGAAAATGCTTCGGGCCGAAGTAGATTTCTTGCCTTTGCTTTTCGGCAAAGTTGTTCTTTCGAACGCTGCCTTTGTATTCTACTTCGGTGATACTACTTCGCAAAAACTCCACCCGAAGCAGTGTTGAAAATGCTTCGGGTGCGAAGCTCTCTTTCCTTCTGAACGCCGCTTCGCTCAACTTTCGCCCGAAGTAGCTGCTGGAAGCGCTTCGGGCGCGAAGTAGTTTCATTCTCTTTTTCTTGTGTTTTACTTCGGTGAAAACTACTTCGCAAAAATTTTACCCGAAGTAGTGCGGGAAATGCTTCGGGTGCGAAGCTATTTTATTTTCCTTCGATGAAGCTCTTTTCTCTAGCTTGTTTGGCAACGAAGTTCTTTCCTTTCTACTTTATGTACAAATGGGTGGCATTGGAAGCCAAAATTGCTGCAACTTTTCAAAATAAAAATAACAAAGCAAAAACTTTACACAACACTATACAAAACTTGTTTCTTTTCTACCCCTTGAGAAATGTGACAAAATTGTCAACATTCTTGGCGGCTCGTGGGGCAACGAGCTCGTCTCGGTGGGAGGACCCTTTAACTTTGATCCATTGGGCCAGAGTCTTTTCCCGATCCTTCTCCTCCTTCTTCCTCTGGGAGTGCCTCTACGACTGGTTCTTGTTCTCCCTCTTCTTCTCGCTTCTTCTTCCTCCTCTCGCTCCTTCGTCCGTTGGCGTGGCCTCCTCGCTGTGGTGATGGGATAAGGCGGTCATGGATTTTCTTTATAGTTCGGTGAACATGAGCCCAGACCCCTTTCTGAAATGGTTCTTGGTCTTCGAGTGCCTTGACCAGAACATGGAATCGGTCAATCTGCCCTATGTCGGCGTGTTTGATTCTTGCACCTAGGTCATTCAGGCAAGTCACGATTTTGCAGTGTCTCAGGATGAAGTCCGTGACCTGTCCCTCCATGACCGGCTCTTCCCACTCATCAATTTCGGAGACGTCACTTTCAAAATGGAGCCACGTCGGCTTTAGTTCTTCCCTGGTGAGAAGGTTCCCATCATCATCTGTGAAACTCGGGAAACCCAAAGAAGAAAGGTCTTCAAAGTAACTCATTGATGTGCGCTGCTCCTGCTCAAATATATCAAGGAGGTCTTTCGCCTTTTGCGCTTTCTTCACCTTGGAGAAGAAAGCGCGAACAGTGGCTTGGGCAGTAGACCAATCCCTAGCCGTTCGACTCATAGCAGTGACTCGTAGGTCTTGATATCTGATGCTTTGAACCTCAAAGGCAAGCTTGAGTCGCTTCTTAATTTTTTGAATCACCTCGTCCACCATTGGTCCCTTCTTAGCGATGGCATGCTGAGCTTCGGTGACATAAATTAAAATTGACAGGGCACTGGAGGCCCGAGATCTGAAACCTTTGAGTAGGTGAGAGCGGATTTCCTTGATCCTACCTTTGTCGAACAACTCCAGATTTGCCTTTTGGTATAATTGTTGTTGGGACTGCAAGATCTTGCTCTCGAGCTCTTTGGCTTTTAGCTCATTTTTGGCCTATTTTTGTGCTTGTTGCTCGGCCGAAGTCTGCAATTGTAGAATTTGCTGTTTGAGGGCATGTGTTTCCTTTTTGAGCAATTTGCACTGCTTCTGTGAATCCTCCAACTCAGAGCGAATCCTAGCCAACTCTTCTTCCAACTTGATGTTGGCATTTTCTGCTTCAAACCTACGCTGGTTGGCAATGTTTGCATGTGCTCGAAAAGTTTCAACCTTGACATGCATGGATGCGGATTCATCATCTATATTTAAATGCTCCAGGTCCTTGGTCTTCTCCTGGTAGTCGTAATCAGCTGGAGTCATTTCATCCAGAGGCTTCTGGACCTTAGGGACCTTTCTCACCTTATGCAACTTTCCGCCCTTCAGGTCGAAAACTGCACATTTTTCAACTTGAGCTAGAGATTTCCCTCTTTTCTTTCTCGCCTCCTTTAACATCTTCTCTGTATTCTGTCGAGCTAGGAGTAGCTTTTCAGCCAGAGGGCGCTCCTTTATTGAAGATAAGTCTATTTCAGAGAAGGCCGAATCTCCAGCCAAAGGTGTAAACAAATATAAAGAACTAACAGGGAAAGGTTCGCCTGACGACTCGGGGACGGGTGTAGCAGGGGCTTTGGCGAGCGGGACTATGCTTTGAGCTATGGGAGAGTGGGCTACGGGGCTTGGTGTAGGCGAAGTGGTTTCAGCGGGCTTATCCTGGTCAGATGACTCGGGAGGAGTGGGGCTATGCAGGATTGGACTGGCAATGGGCAGTTTTTGAGTGGGGGATTGCCCCTGTGGGGAATGGAGAGAGTGATGAGGGCTTTCACCCGGGACTGCCATGGATGTGTCAGAGACCGAAGCGAAGGGAAGAGAGTGCGTACCTGCGTGCCCTCCTGGCAAAGCGGCTGTGGTAACTTCTTGTGTGGTCGGCTCTTGTCCCTCTTGGGCTTCATCACTCCCGACCTCTACAACTTCTGCTCTAGGGTCCTTCTCTTGTTGGAGGAGTTCCTCCACATCAATGATATCTATTTCGGGGACCGTCTCAGCACTTGGTGCCCCTGCATCTCCAATGTTTGCTTCAACCGGGCCTGATGCAGGGGATCCAGTAGGAGTACCTGAAAGTTTCGTGCGAGGGCGCTTTGGATGGCTCGGAGGCACTTGAACTTGCTCTTGCCTTTTCCTTTTCTTCCTCTCCAATGGTTGCTCTGCTTCTTCGATGCTTGCTTCCTTTTCTTCTTCCGAAGCATCCTTAGCTCCACCTGGGCTTTCGCCTAATCTTGGGGTAGCTGGGGGAATAAAATCCGCAAAGGATATGGACTTCCAGGTTTCGACATTGGTGTCATAGAGAATTGCGAAGTCTTTATCCGATGCTAAGAGTCCATAGGAGTTCATTTTTTGATGATGGACTCTCATTGTCCACCATTCCCGAAGCTTTTCCTCGCTCCAGTATTTTACCTCCTCTTTCAAATCGTCCCTTGCTTTCTTCCAAAATGTGGAGCTTGGAGTCGGGAGGGGATGCTGATCAGGGTCGTACTTGACCTCTATAGGATAGAACTCATGCCATGGAGGCAATGTCCTCATCCTTTCTAAATGCCACTCTAGATCTTTTCCATTGGGGTTGTTCCTTTGTTCCACAACTTCGGGGTGAGGGCAGATGTGGAAGTTCTTGAATTTTAAATGATCCTTCATCACGCCCAAAGGATCATAGAGCCACTGCTGAGGAATCTAGAGTAGGCCAAAATAGGCAAGCTTTTCCTCCAGGAAAACACCCTGCTTTAGGGCAAAGACTTCGATTACCCCCATCCTGAAGGGGAAATCATAGGTATGTGCCCACTTACGACCGTGACCGTATATTGCATTTGTAGAGTCGCTCTGTCGAGCGACTTCCAATGCGAACTGATATTCTGAGGGGTAGACTGGTAACAGGAAGGGCTTCCCTATGAAGCCGAACAGGC
This sequence comes from Wollemia nobilis, assembly GCA_028583015.1. Taxonomy (NCBI): domain Eukaryota; kingdom Viridiplantae; phylum Streptophyta; class Pinopsida; order Araucariales; family Araucariaceae; genus Wollemia; species Wollemia nobilis. The sequence continues at coordinate 1,294,935 of JAQPPZ010003073.1, forward strand.
GAATCACCAGTCCCTGTGTCAATTGGAAGACGTCCCCCTTTTTTCCCAGCACCACTCTATCTCTTAAACTGAGTGGTACCCGAGGAGAGGAACCTTTCAACAAATGCATGGCGGGTCCCAAAAATTGTTGATTAAAAGAATAATAGGACTCTTCCTTCAGTAAGAGGGGAGTCCATTGATACACTGGCAGAGGATTTCCATCCTTGCCGCTTGGAGAGATGGCGATATGAGGAAACCGCTTATGCACTTGGTAGAAGAACAGCCGGACAAGAAAAGAACAGGGTGCGAAGTACTGGCTCGTTGCAGCATTCTTCATGCTGGAGAGCCTTGTATGCAGGGTTCGGGCCACCCATTCCGCCCAGTCAAAGAAAACTGGGTTGGTGTTCGGCCTTGAAGCGTCAGGGGCGTAAAATTCCCCTCTTGAAATGCATTCAGCCAAAGACACCTGCCAGGGCTGTACTGAAGCATCCGTTGACAAGCCCGCTACCCATGCAATGATGGAAAAAATATCGATATTTTTGAAGGCCTCCAAGGGTAAGGGCATCTGGGGCAACTTGTTTGAAGGTAGCCCGCTCTTGAGATTCTCATGTAGGAACTTCAATATGTAGCTGTTGGAGGTGAATCTCTCCATTTGTTCATTCAGGATGACGTTGCGAACAAAATAGCCTTTGGGTGGACCTTGATGTGGTACAAAGGCGGCTTGCACATCTTCCTTCAAGATGGAAAATAGTTTGTGTCCCGAAGCATCTAACACCTGCCTGGACGCAGGTTGGTAATTCTGTGCAATGGCGTATATCAGCTCGGGACAATGGTGAGCAGGTGGGGTTAAAAACCAGTAAATCTGGGAGTAATATGCAATGGCTCTCTTATTTTCTGGCGTGAGCCTGCTTGTCATGAATTCTATGGTGCGTCGAAGATCGGATACACCCTTAGAGAGCTGTGTGTCTCGGATCTTCTCCCACCCATCAATTGGTGGCTCCACAAGTTGTTCTTCTTCCGAGTCGTCCCCCTCTTCCATTGGCTGCTTTTTGGGTCGAAGGGGAAGATTTAGCTTCTTCGGAGTGCTTTTTCTCTTCCTTTCCCTTCTTTGTCTTTTTGGGGCCTGCAACTTCGGGCTCTTTTCCCTTCTCCTTAGAGTTTTTCTTTCCCATGTTGCTTAGTGATAGCGGCAGGGTTCTTGATACAGAGGGCTTTAATGTGAATGGCCAGATGCAAAGGACGGGAGGGTTGCAGAGTATCTGAAAGCTCTTAGTGTAGTTCTAACTGATGGACAAATAACTTCCCTCTTGCCAAGAACTCGCTTTTATAGCCTAAAAAGGCAACCACCTGAATTTATGGCACCTACTAAAATTAAATTTGTACCTCGGACGGAAGAGATTACCGTATTCTTAAACCGATCCCACAACGACGTGGTACACAGGGCTGCATGCTTCGATGATTACACTTTGTACTCGAGACGTCACCCGCTGCCACCTCGTACCTTGGTGCGAGCTTTTCTTCTCTTTTTCTGACTCGATCATCTCGGGCAGTGTTCCACCACCCTTTTGCCTTAATTTTATCCACTTTGTACTCCTCTCAAGGCCATTGTTGGCACATTTTCCGAGGCACATTTTGAATTCTCCACCTCGCACGTGTTTGGCTCGACGAAGAGAAACTTGATGCTAAAAATGCTTCACGGCGAACCTTTGGTTCGGACTATTTTTCGATGCTTCAGGCCCGAAGTACTTCTTCTTCGCCGTGTTGCCGCTTTGCCTTCGAGGGTCGCCGAAGTTTTCCCTTTTGAAAACTGCTTCGCAAAAAATTTTCCCGAAGTAGCTACTTAAAATACTTCGGGTGCGAAGCTCTTTTCATGCCTTCATTCGAATTTTGGTTCGGCTTCCTTTCGGGTAACATGCTTCGCAAGGAGCCTCTTATAATCCACTTCGCAAGAATGCTGCCCGAAGTAGCTGCTGAAAATACTTCGGGTGCGAAGTTCTCCTTTTGAAAACTGCTTCGCAGAATTTTTGCCTTTGGTTACCTTCTTCGCAGCGAACCTTTTGTACTTGCTACTTCACATCAGAAGTCCCCGAAGAAGATTTGGAAGTGGTACTTGGCTTTGTGATCTTGGAAGAGAATGTATATACAAATGCAAATTATATACAGAAGTATATATACACACACACACACACATATATATATATATATATTTTTTAAAGAGAGAAATTGTCTTTAGCGATGAAAAGTCTTCAGGTGAAGACCATTGACAGAGATCGGCAGAACTTGTCCATCTGCATCTTTGAGGATGAATGAATTGGCCGAGTTTACCTTCATAATTTCAAACGGCCCATCCCAAAAGGCGTCCATCTTGTCATGATTCCCAAGCTTGGCCTTCCAAGAGTCCCACTTCAATACCAGGTCTCCCACATTGAATGTGCGATCGGATGACTTTTTCTTGAACCAGTCTCGGATGACCTGAGTATGCTTAGCGAAGTCCTGGTATGCTTCTTCGTGATCCTCCTCCAGTCACAGCAGCTGAGCTAACCTGTTCTCCATCGGACTAACTCCATCTTCTGCTTCTAACAGCCGTAGTGCAGGGATCTCAACATGGATGGGTAAGATGGCCTCCTTGCCATAGACCAGAGCATAAGGCAAAGTTTTGATTGACCTTTTGACAGAAATCCGATCGGCCCACAAGGCCCGATCTAGAAGGAGATGCCAAGTCCTTTTGTTCATCTCTATGAGCTTCCTTAGCATTCTCAACGGAGTCTTGTTGGTGGATTCTCGCCAAGCCGTTGCCCTGTGGATAATAATTGGAGGATACTTTATGATATATCCCATATCTGTAGAGGAAATCATTGATTTTAGCGCCTGTGAAGCCAGGGCCATTGTCTGTGATGATTGCTTTGGGGATGCCGAACCTGGTGATCAATCCTTCCAAGAAGGTGACTACAGTCTCTTGATCTGCATGTTTGGTAGGAATCGCTTCGGCCCACCTGGTGAAGTAGTCTGTTGCTGTCAGGATGAACCTATGTCCCATGGAGGAATTTGGTGATACGACTCCTATAAAATCCAACCCCCATTGTTGAAAGGGTGTCTCTACTTGTATCGGACGAAGGGGCATTGCAGCATTTTTGTTTCGGTCGGTGAACCTCTGACACTGCTCGCATTTACGGCAAACTACGAAGGCATCGACAAAGAGTGTGGGCCAATAATAACCCGCCCTAATGATCTTTAACGCCGTTGTTCTTCTTGCAAAGTGACCTCCCGATAGTCCTGAATGGAATTCTCCCAGGACTCTCCTTTTATCATCGTCTTTGATGCACTTAAGAAGGACACCATCAATGTTCCTGAAAAATAGGCCTTCGGGGCATAGAGTGTATCTGGAGGACCGCATCCTGAAATGTCTTCGTTGTGATGCATTTAGATGCGAAGGACACTTGTCGATGTTGAAATAGCAGATTATCTCACCGACCCAATCCTTCTCATCTTCTTCGTGGTTAGCGAAGCATTCTTCGGCTGGTAAGTCATCCCTCCGAGATTCTGTCACTTCGGCCGCCGTGCTCTTTGCCAATTCTTGACACAATGCACGGCCATGAACCAATTTTGTGGGCTTGATCTCAATGTCAAACTCCTGTATTTTGTTCACCCAACCAACTCTTTTACTTCCCAATTCTCCTTGGATAATGAAATTACGCACATCGGGGTGAATGACATAAACTGTGACTCGGCTCCGAGAGATGAACTCGCTTGAACTTCCTTAGTGATTTCATTACTGCATGCACTCGACGCTCTATGAAATTATATCTTTCTTCATGGGAATTGATCACCTGACTCAGAAACGCGATGGGACGCTCCTCGCCATCTTCTCCCTTTTGTGTCAGGACAACAGCGTAGCTCTCGGGCTCTCCTATAGCATACATGATAAAATCTCGACTATAATCAAGATTAATCAGGACCGGTGCCTGAGCGATCCGAGCCTTAATCTCTTCGAACGCCTCCTTTCTTTCTTCTGTCCAGCTAAATTCGGCGCCCTTCTTCAGGAGTTGGGACATTGGCTTGATGACTTGGGCGAAGTCGGGGACAAACTTCCTCACGAAGTTAATCTGGCCGAAGAAGGATTGGAGTCCTTTCTTGTTTGTTGGGAGTGGGAGCTTCATTAGAGCCTCGGCTCTGTCAGGATCTACAGCGAGCCCCTTTTCTGATATCGCGTGTCCCAACAACTTTCCTTCGCTGACTACGAATATGGACTTCTTTGGATTGATTGAGATGCCAAATTCTCGACACTTTTCAAAAATCTGTTGTAGATGTAGTGGATGATCCTCCCTTCTTCGGGAGAAAATGGTCATGTCATCAAGATAGATGACGATAACCTTATTTAGAAGCTCGCCAAAAGCAAGATCCATTGCTCTCTGGAAAGTGGCCCCAGCATTCGAAAGGCCAAATGGCATTCGCTGGTAAGCGAATGTCCCCCACTTGGTGGTGAATGCCGTCTTGTGTTGGTCTTCGTCCCTGACCCAAATCTGATTGTATCCAGAAAAACCATCGAGCAGAGAGAAGCGTTGAGCTCCAGCCATCGAGTGCAAAATTTGATCGATTTGTGGGAGAGGATAGTGGTCCTTGAGGGAAGCCTGATTTAGATTGCGAAAGTCCACGCATAACCAAATATCTCCATTTTTTTTTTGACTGGGACCAGGTTCGCTACCCATGAAGAGTGCTTGATGGGATATATGATCTTTGCCTCGAGCATCTTCAGGAGTTTGGCTTTCATTAGGACCTCGATCTTAGGATTGACCGGCCTCTACTTTTGTCGAAAGGGTTTGACCCCTTCCTGCAATTCGATTGTGTGTTGAACCAGCTATCGATTGTATCCCCTGAGATCTTGATAAGACCAAGCAATTATGTCAGAAAACCTTCTGCACAGATTCTGTATCTGTTCTATCTCTTCTGAAGTGCAGTCGGTCCCGACCTTTATCGCTTTCCCAGGTCCAAGCTCTAAATCCTGATACTGCTTTTCATTGACTTTGATCATGTGAGAGAGTGCTCGATCATTCTGATCGAAGAGGCTCTCAAGAGTGACCAGTCCCTTGGGAACGTAGTTGTTCTTCAATTGAACCAGCCCTTCATACTCTTCTTCATCAGAGCTTCTGTCTTCGACTGTAGCGGCTTCTTGGATCATGAAATTTACAATCTGCTCGTCGTTGTCGAATACTTGCCAATGCAGATCTTTGTCTGGGACAGAGGGCCTATAGATCATCCTCACAGCTCTGGGCTTGTGCACCATGTCTTCTACTGGAGAGTACTTGGCTGCGATGGATGCCAGGACATCGGCATGTCGGTTCTTTTCTCGTGGGATTGACTGTAGATTAAGAGACTCGAACTGGTCAAGCAGGTCCCATACCCTGTTGCGGTATGACTTTAGATAATGTTTCTTTGAGGTACACCTATTTGTGACCTGGTTGCATACCAGTTCAGAATCTCCAAAGATTTGGAGGTGCTTTATGCCTAACTTGTCAACTTTCTTAAGTCCTAGGCATAATGCTTCGTATTCCGCTGCATTGTTAGTGCAGCTCCATGTCAACCGGTAGCAATACTCTTTTTGCTCTTCGAAAGGTGAAACTAGAAGAATCCCTGCCCCAACGCCATTTTTACATCGGGCGCCATCGAAGAACAACTTCCATAGTTCTTCCTGGGCACTTGTTCTATTCCCTGGTTGGGAGTGATTTTTAGGCTTGGCGATCGCATAACACCCTATCTCGGTCTCCACCATGGCGTTGAAGTCTGCCAATGAGAACTCATCTTCATAACTTAATTGCGCAAGAGACTCCTCGATCAGGTCTATCTGCTCTATTTCCTCTACTAGTGCATTCACTGGTTCGCTACTTTCTTCTTCGGACATCTTCTGCACAAGAAAGGAAGAAGGCTTTTCATTGTAAATCTTCACCTTCTTTCCTTTGAATGGAACCTCTAGGTGAGAGTAATCCATAGATAGATACCCGCCTAGTTTAGCCATGAATTCCCTTGACAAGCACATACTAAAATATGGCTCCAAGTCGACTACAACTACCTCTTGTATGACTGTAATCTGAGGCATCTTATGTAGCCGGATAGGAATGTCCTTGATCACTCCCACGGTCTTCACTGGAGTACCATCCAATTGGAGTACACCCTGGTTGCTTCGCGTATACTCCATTCCTATTTCTTCGTAGACTGCCCTTGGCATGACTGTTGTAGCGGCCCTAGAGTCGATCATGCAGTTATGTACAATATACCCTTCCATTTGTAGGGTTAGGTAGAACGGAGGTGGTCTGTTCTTCCCCGTGATAGATGTGGATAGGGTCTGCACAAGAGCAAGCGGTGCCGCCTTTTTTGCTTTAATTGTCTTCAATGATTCTTGCAGCAAGTCCACCTGTCCAGGTAGTTGCAGTGCATCGTACAAGCTGATCTTGGCTGGGATCTTCTTCAATTCCTCTACGATGTTGTATGCCAGAGATTTGAGCACTTCGGGTTCCTTTCTAGGTTCGTACTGGGTACGATATTGCTCTGTAGCTTCAACTCTTTGTCGCTTGGTGAGGGAAGGAAACTTGAGCTTTTCCTTAGCCTGCTCCTTAGTTTCTACCTGAGGTGGTTCGACAGAGGCCTTTTGAGCCTTTTCTTTGATTAGTGCAGGTGGAGGAGCTTCGCTCGGGGCCGAAGTAGATGATTGTCCTTTCTCGGGTCGAACTTGCTCTTTTGCAGGAGCCAGCTGAGTAGCATCCGCTTCTATTGCCTTCCTTCCTCCTTGGGTAAGTACTGCAACGGGCTCCTCCTCGCCAATTGCCAGGTTTTGACTCATCTGCCTAATGACGTTCACTTGACCGTTGTGACTACTATTTGCCAGCGTTTGTACATAGTGTTGGTGCAGGGTGCAAGTATTCTCTTCATGCGGATCATTGCACGTAGAGCACCAATATACATAATCGAAAGTGCTCGGAGCTTCATCAATTGCAGCATTTCTCGCCGAAGCCTTCCCTTGCTGGATGGCTTGGTCCTTGGTAAGTGCAGGCACAGGATAAGGTCTTCTCGGTAGGAATTCTTGTTGCGCTTGCTTCTTCTTTACAATGGTCATGTCATTTGACAACATCTGAACTGTAGAGTTCAGAGACTACATCTCCTGCAGAATTTTAGTTTGTATATCATCGGCTTTGGAACGAGCGGCAATGAAGCCATCGTCGATATTGGAGGAAGAGCGGGGTGTTGAGGTGGTGCTGGTAGCACAGGAAAAGCCGAAGTGACCGTGGGCTATGGAGTTGAAAATGTAGGGAAATGAATTTGTGGGGCGGTGATTTGAGACACGACAGGATTCGGATTCCAAGATGAAATCGGGAGTGCAGGGGTTGTGGAGATTTGCGAAGTGGCTGCGCTTGCATACTGGAATTGTAAGAATTCGGGAAGTATGGGCGTCGGCATCCTTTGGGGAAGCTTGCCCACAGCTATCAAATCCATTTCTGCTCTCTTGGCTAACTCATACAACTCGGGAAAAGTATTAACGTTAGAATATCTTACCATGAGACTGATATCGGGATTGAAAGCCCGAAGGAAATAGAGTGTTGCAGCTTCGTCGGTTGGTCGAAGGCCAACTGGCACTCTCTGCCAGGTTCGAGCGAACCTAACATTGAAATCTATGATTTCTTCTTGCGGATGTCTCTTGATCGAAGTGAACTGATGCAGAAGAGAAGTAGGATCGGAAGACTCATTGAAGTTTCCCATCATTTGCCTAGCTAACTGGTCCCATCCCGTAATGCTATCGGGTGGTAGAGATCTGTACCAATAGAGGAGTTTTCCTCTAAGGGAAAGAACCAGAAGCTTTACCATAATTTGTTCTTCTGTAATGTCATGGATCGCCGCCAGAGATATTATGTCCTGGATATGCTCCAGAGCGGTTTTCCCAGTTCCATCGAACGTTGGGATCTTCTTTATGGCAGCAGGCGGCACTTGTCCTTGCCCTGCTAGATTCAATGGTGACAAGGAATCCCATGCTGGGCACAACCTGGGTGGCTGTGGCTGCTGCATTTGCTGTTGTTGTTGTTGTTGTTGTTGTGCCATACTTGCTCCTGGATTTTGAGAAATAGGAATTCCCGAAGCTCCCCCTTGACTGCTAATAGGACAACTAATAGGAATGGAGGGACTAGGACGCTTCGGAGAGTTGGGAGGATTGGGAGGAAAACTAGATGTTGTACTATCAAAAGTTGAGCCTTGTCTGCCAACTAGAGGATGTTCCTTGTAACAGTGACTCGGGGGTGATCAACCTTGATTGTTCCCCGAAGGCGTCAATATCTAGCTCAAAGAACTCGGTTTCCTCTCCTCTATTCTTAACTCTCCATCTTGTTTGCATGAAGGCACAAACTTTTGGTACTGGTCTTTATGACTTAAATATTCTTGGGTAAACAGAGTCGCCAGATGCTAAGAGTCTTTCAATAATGAGGGCATCGGTCCTCACTACCACTAATCAGGTGAGACTGACCGGGTCACACCGGGAACTAGTTTGAACTATTGGCCCCGGTGAAGACGGGTTTGAGATTTAAAATATGGGGCCTTGACTGGTTATGGATCTTACTGAGACATACATATCGGTCCCACCGGGCGTGCCGAAACTCGTTGGTCATCAAATCTGCCTAGGAAAGGATTTTGGGTAAGTGTATGCGCCCTAGACCCGGACCAACATTGAAAGGCCGAAGGGAAGAGATGCCCCTCGTGCCAATCTCTGGAGAAAGGCCGGCTCCTATACTAATCTACTTGGGTGTTTGAAGATAAGAGTGCAGGAAAGAGATAAAAGGAGTTAAGGTTAGAGAAATAAACAAAAAGGGTTAAGGGAAGAGAGATCGGTGATTTAAGGTGGGGAAGAACAGGAAGCACGATCACTAACAGACAACTCGAATGGAAGCAAAGAACACCAAGAATAAATGAAAGAAACGTAATATCAACCTTCCTATGTATCCTCCAGGCGAGTTTCGGGGTACTAGTCCCCGATCGCACACCGGACGCAGGGTTCAGCTTTCTCAATATGCAAACGAAGACAGACAAAAGAATCAAGCACAGAAGGCAGCATAAAAGAAAACCAATATTACGCTTTTCCACTCCTATGTATCCTTCAGAACGAGTTTCAGGGTACAATCCCCGATCGCACACCGGACGCAGGGTTCAGCTTTCTCAGTATGCAAACGAAGACAGACAAAAGAATCAAGCAAAGAAGGCTGACATAAAAGAGAGAAATCGAGCCCAAAGCTCTTTAGTATTAATCGTAGGACATCAAGTTACAGCAGCTTTCTAGCAGATAGTTCCCCCCTTTATCCCTTACAATGCCTGGGTTTTTATAGAGGACTCGGGCCTCTGAGTCATAATTACATCGAAGAGAAGAGTACGCCCTCGAGCCCTGAGAATTCGGCTCCCCGAGGCTCTCGTGACCGAGTTTTCAAATCTGTTACCAAAATTGGCAACTGCAACCGGGTCAACCATGGAAAGGTGCATTGATGAGCCGTCTAGACGTCCTTGGTCTCTGGGTGCGGTGCTCGAGTGGCCGCCATGCTCGTCGGGCTCTCCATCATGGCTTGATACTTCGTTTTTGATTGCCCAAAATGAGCAGCGGGCTTGCTGGGCATGAAAAATTGCATTTATGAGGCACTTGATCGCCTCGAGAAAATACCCGGCTTGGAACGCGTGCCCGTGAAGCGCTTCGCTAAGTTTTCATTCACCACTTCGCTTCGCAATGGTTCTGGGCTGAAGCAAAACTCCTCCTTGGATTATACTTCACAAAACTGAGCTTCGCAAAACTGCTTCGGGGATGGTTTGTGCCGAAGCATATCTCCTTCGCAAAATGGTCTTCTTCGTCCTTGTCGCTTCGCTGACAAAATCGCTTCGCTGATGCCTTGGAGAAATGCTTCATTATGATCTTCTTTCAAAACTGTGGTTCGGGAAGGTTTCGACCGAAGCAATTGTCTTCAAAAAATGTTGTATCCTTTTACTTCGGGTAGAAGTACTTCGCAGAAAATTAGCCGAAGCAAATGCTTCGCAATGAGCTTTTGGCGAAGTAAAAGTGGTTCGCTGATGGAGGGGCCCGAAGTGAGTACTTCGGCAACTTTCTGGCGAAGTACTTTCAATGCTCCTTGAGTTTCGCTTTGCAAAAAACCCTTCCCGAAGCAATGTTGGAAATGCTTCGGGTGCGAAGTAGTTTCATTCTGTTTCTTTATACTCCTCTTTGGTACACCGCTTCGCAGAAATCTTACCCGAAGTAGCTTCTGAAAATGCTTCGGGCCCGAAGTAGATTTCTTGCCTTTGCTTTTTGGCAAAGTTGTTCTTTCGAACGCTGCCTTTGTATTCTACTTCGGTGATACTACTTCACAAAAAACTCCACCCGAAGCAGTGTTGAAAATGCTTTGGGTGCGAAGCTCTCTTTCCTTCTGAATGCCGCTTCGCTCAACTTTCGCCCGAAGTAGTTGCTGGAAGCGCTTCAGGCGCGAAGTAGTTTCATTCTCTTTTTCTTGTGTTTTACTTCGACGAAAACTACTTCGCAAAACTTTTACCCGAAGTAGTGCGGGAAATGCTTCGGGTGCGAAGCTATTTTATTTTCCTTCGACGAAGCTCTTTTCTCTAGCTTGTTTGGCAACGAAGTTCTTTCCTTTCTACTTTATGTACAAATGGGTGGCATTGGAAGCCAAAATTGCTGCAACTTTTCAAAATAAAAATAACAAAGCAAAAACTTTACACAACACTATACAAAACTTGTTTCTTTTCTACCCCTTGAGAAATGTGACAAAATTGTCAACAGTAACTCCATAATGGCAACGATAACTCTATTTCATGGGGCTTTAAATAATCTCCTTAAATAACCATTTTGGAATTTCTTAGGATGCCCTCCTCTCTTAAACAGATTCATCTCCTTGGATAAATATTTTTTTCCCTATTTATACAATCCCCATCATCGGGGATGCCAAAAATTTAAAGAATGAGAGGAATAGATATTTTGAAATCAAAACCTTTAACTAAAACTTTCTCATTCTTCTAAGAATAGGCAAATTCTTTAGAAAGAGCTAAATCATGGCCATTCATTTTTTCAATAAGTTTAATAGGTCACCTCTGTCAAAAATCTCCATAACTTCCTTATCTAGATTAAGAACATCTAGTTCAATTCCTTGTATCTCTTTTGCCATAGTCACACTTTTGTAGATAAATCCACTGAGTAGAGATACCCCAAAAAATATAAACATAGTTAGGCATCTGAGTGGGCTTGTCTACAAAAAAAAGAAACCCTTAGCCATTCTTAGATCAGTCTAAAAAATATGTATCATTTTTCTAGACACTTCTCTAAACCCCCTTTGGCTCACTCTTTGAAACTAAATAACCACCTTGAAAATCTATACAGAAGACTAAAGGAGCAAGAAAATCTACTAAACCAGAAGCACCTCCAATAATGTGCAATAAGGACCTGACACAATGCACAAAAAAGGGATGCCAATAAAGGAGAAAATGATAACAAGGAGAGGAAAGAAACTTAGAAAGGAAGGAAAGGGTCACAATGAGAAAAAATATGACTAAACAATATAGAAGAACAAATCTCTAAGTCATCTAAGCCTCAGAGAAGCCCAAAATGTCAACCAAGGAAGGCAAAACGAGAAAATGGTTGAAAAGGCAATCATCTCCTAGAGAGGGTCATTTCATGAAGCAAGAAGGCACTTGAGCCTAAGTTGATCAATAGGTCACAAAAAAGCCACAAGCACATAGATCCAAATCCCACTTGGAAATATGATGAGAAGCCACCTAGGAATACACTAATTATAAGTCGACTTAGGAGGAAAGAAGAGCAAATCCCAAAAATGAACAACAAAGTACCATAGGATAAAAAACTGGATCAACTTTGAAAAGCCTATATAAAAATCCAACTCTTGCCAAAACTTCAAAATAGAGAAACAATTGGCTATTTATTGACATGACAATTGTATGTTAAAATTCCACCTCTTCCAGCTTCTAGTCATCAATCACCTAAACATGTGTATACCCAATCTACTCCAGAGTCCTTGACATAAAAAGGAGGGTCCTTTCTCTTCCCACCAAAGGAGTTAAATTCAAACAGATAATGAAATTGGACACATCCCTCTAGGGTAGGGTTTGGCTACAATATCTTAGGTAATCATATAAAAATATGGCGTAGAGATCCAAAGGCTTCATAAAAGTGCTAATTCAACCTTTCCCCAACAATATAGAAAAGTAACTGAAGAGAAATCTAGGGATAAAGTGTTAATCTTTTCGTTTACCAATATTCTAAAAAATGGAGAAAGCAACATTGAATCTAAAATTATTGTTCTCAATGGATTGTTTATTGTTGCAAATTATTAAATTTATACTTCCATTATTGTAGTTCTTGAAGTTGTTTCATTACAAAGAACTTAGGAGTGTGGTTGGCCGTTGTTGACTTTTTAGTATGTTAGAAGAATATTTGCCAATGGTATGTTATGGTTCAATAGAAATATAGCTCATTGTTACAACGGGATGTCACACCTTTAATCTATGTTGATTATTATTCTCTTTTGATATTGTGGCTACTGAGTCATCACACGAGGGAGTAGGAATATGTGTCTCTTAGCTCTCAATAGTAGGATTCATTAGATGAAATATTTTACTAAAGACACATGGCTAGTAGGTGGCATGCAAAGCTCTAGCACCAAGTGGAAAACCTAATATCGAATTGCTAAATATCTAGTTGTGTTGCTTTATATGTCTTCTATTGTCCTCTCCAATTGTCACAACCACTATATGTAGGGACCAAATGGTCGGGACTATTGTGCCTCGAGTGGAGTGACACAATAGAGCAGCTCCAACAGCATGATAAGCAACTCAATCAAACTATCTTTGGGGTTTTTTACAAGCTTAAATCCTTTTAAGATATGATATTTAGTGCTCTTCCTTATCTAATTAGCTTTAAGAGAAAAGAAAAAGATATAACAAAGATATCAAAAAGTGAAAAGATCCTAAGCTAACCTAAGCTAATAGGGGGTGATGCACCAATATTAGAATAAGATTCCTCTACATAAAACAAGACAAATGAACACATGAATCATTATGGACAATGCTCAAGGAACACTTTCTCTTCTCAACATGCCAATTAATCCCAGATTGCATATATAAAAAATAGGACAAAAAATGTAGTCACAACCTCTTATACATGCACATAAACATAAGAAACATGATAAAAAAGTAGTCATGACCTCTTACACATGCACATAAACATAAGAACTAGAAAAAAAAATCCAATAGTCATGACCTCTTATATATATATATGATTATGCAAGTTACAGATCATGTTAGAAGTAAGGGTTTGAAAACATATTTGCAAAGTGACTAGGGTTCAAGTGTTGCTATACAAAAGAAATTGAAAGGAAAATTATACCACTTGTTGATGCCTTGCAATAATAAAACTTCTACTATTTATAGATTTTAAAAAAGGGGAATTTTCTCTCCAAAACTAATGTAGGCATTTATGACCATGTCCCTCTACTGCTTGCTTGACTACATCCTCGAATTCCTTTGAGGTTATTATATTTGGGGTCATAAATTTTTAGGTGTTGGAAGCTCAACTAACATTGACACCTATTATCTAACATCCTTGGGATCCTAGAATTTTAGTATAAAACTCCTATAAGTACGTCTATCAAATTTGGTATTGTTGCTATTATAGGAACCATACTTTTGTCTTCAATAAACCACCCACTTTTCTTGGATTATTGAGCCTAATTGATGTTAGTAGGTAATATTTAACCTTCTCAATAATTAACTTATAAGTTTAGATGACCTATCCTCTTGGGATCTTGTGCATCATTATTGATGTCTTGCAACTTGATTTGACCCTTCTTCCACCCTCCAAGTTGGTTGCATCATTCTTTACCTCTAGGGGTGCTCAGCTTCTTATCAAAACTTTTTACTTGTTATATTGCACTAAAGTTTCAAAACTTTTGAGATAAAGCTAGTAAAATTTTAAAACTTTCGAGATCAAGCTAGGTGCTTTGTTGGAAGGATTTTAAGTAAGTCCTCTCTTCTTCCCTCCATTAGACCTTTTTAATGTTTTTATTTTTGAAAGTTTTTTGTCTTGCATAGTTTACTTTTCAAAACTTTTCTTCCTTTTTTCCTTTGAAACTTCAAAAACTTCTAACCATTAGAAGTCTTCTCTCTCTTTTATGCATTTTCATCTTCTTTTCCATTTTCTACCTTTTTGGATGTTGGGCTATGTAAGTGCTCAGGTTTTTTGCTGTTATCTCTTTTTTGGAAATTCTAAAAAGTGGCACCTATCCTTTGATCATTTTTTTTACCTGCATCTACGTGATGTCTATTTCTTTGTCTTCCATCGTATTGCCTTTGTTTTATTATTATTTTGGGATCTACCTAAGTTAAGAAACTTTAATTGTAGTGAAACCTCACCACACCTTTTACATGTTAAAGAGGAGTCTTTTTTGGAGTTAGTCACACAACTTCATGTGTGCATATCCACTATGGATAATGTGGCTAGAGGGAGGTGCACAAGAGCTTGATGGCCAGTGGGATCTCATGTTCAAACACCTAGCACTCCCATCTAGCATAATTTTATATTTTTCATCGAGTAGTGATCATAATATTATTGTGGTGTCAACAAAATTGGAACCCATGTGAACACCTAATGGAAAAGATTACCAATAAACATTGTGCTTGCTTAGTAGTATAAGATAATTGTTTCCCAGTCACTGTATATGCCATGTCTATGATTTCTATTACATATGTCCCATAAAAAAATGAAGAATAAAGTTTTCTTTCCCAGTCGTTGTCCTAGTTGGCAACAATTGTTATAGAGAACAAGTACATTTTTTGTGACATGTGGGATTGTCTGATTAATTGCATGTATTTGTTTGAAAATTTAAAAAATTGAATTTAAAATTTGACAACTTTTGTCAATACATGTGAAGTAAACCTCCAAAGGCGATAAATATTGCATACATAAGTGTTTTGAGATAAATTTTGAATTGCAAATTTTTGAGCTCTTTGCAATGGTTTAAGTTGTTTTATTCTATTCTATCAACACAATTTGGTAATTTTATAAGAGTATCATGAATCACATATGTTTAAGAATTTATTTTAGTTTTTTAAAGGTTATTTTGGCTACAATATGAGTAGGTTTTGGATGATTAACACAAGCTATATATTATTCCTATAGGTCCCTTTCTAACCATAGGGGATTATTATTTGAATATATGTTTGTCGCTTGATGATTTAGCTATTTTTCCTTTGATATTGAAGGGGATATAGTCATAACCATATTACGTGTTGAAGACCTTCTTACAAGAATCTCAACATTTTATATCCAAGGTGGAGTCACAACTTCATGCTAAGGAGGGATTGATCCAATTCATGTACCTTTGGTAAAAGAAGATAACAAGATTCATTTTTTCCTAATTAGTAAGAAAACTTGATCTAGATCATGCCCTAAGTGCCATGAGAGTGAGTGTGATAGTATAGTAGATTTGATAGTATGTTCATTACATGGAAATTGATATATTCTAGATGGAGATGAAGTCTCATTTTTTAATATCGTGACAGTATTCTTGATGGTGACAGGGTCTCATTACTTGGTGACTTGACAATCTTCTAGATGATGTGAGAAACTTATTAGTTCTAAGCTTACGATGAAGGTGAAAGATAGAGTCCAAGAAAATTTGGGCCACTACAGAGGCCATGTAGGGATGTGATAAGGAAGATAAATGAGCATACTTTTTGAGATCATCTACTACCACTAGAATGATTGATTTACCCCTAGATTTTGCCCTTCAATGAAATCTAAAGAAATATTTATCCACACTTATTTCAAAATTAGGAGAGGTTGAAGTGTACCTAGATTGAAAACCATTTCACCTTTAATCCTTTGACACCTATCATATTCTATCATTAATGCTTGAGTATCTCTCTTCATTCCCTTCCAGAAAAATGTGTCCTTGGATATTTCATAAGTTTTAAGAAACCTTGAATGTCCCGCCATGGGTGATGCATGCATTTTATACAAGATGAATTTTCATAGTTGTGAATTTTGAGGGACAACAAGACGATCATGATATCTCAAGTATTTTCCATCCCACACATATCTAGGGTATGATTTGGGGTCTTCTTGGAGTTTTTGAATCAAGGATTGCAAACTTGGATCCTTAGTCATCTCTTCTTAGAGTTGATTGGTCCACTAAGAAAGTGGTGTGGATATAGCACATAACATACCTTGATCTTCATATTGTCATGAGAGTACATTAGCCATGATATTCTCCTTTCCTTTTTTATATGTGATGTCATAATCATATATCAACAATTTGCATACCCATCGTTGTTGTTCCGATGTGGCTACCAATTGTTCTAAGAAATACTTAAGACTTTGATGGTCTATTTTGATAGAAAATTTATACCCAATGAGCTATGGAAACCAATGATTAAAAATATGTAAAATGATCAACATCTCTTTTTCATACGTTGATTTTCCTAAATTTTTGTTGACTAGTGCCTTGTTGGTGAAAGCCAATGTTCTTCCTTCTTGCATTAAAACTCCCCTAATTCCACTACTAGATTCATCACTTTCAATTACAAAGGGATTAGAAAAATTGGGCATGGCTAACATCATTGTTGATATCATATCTTATTTTAGGTCCTTGAAAGGTTATTCCATTTGTTTTGACCATATTAAAGATTTATTCCTCAGCATAGCGATCAATGAGATTGTTATCTTCCCATAGTTCTAAAAAAACTTTTGATAATACCTAGTGAGACCCAAAAAACCTTGAAGTCCTTTGATGGTTTGAGGTTTTGGCCATTCCTATATAGCCTAGATTTTCTTTGGGTCAACTTTAACTTCATCCTTTGATATAATGTGACCCAAGTATTCTACTTCTTGCATGCCAAAAGAACACTTTGACTACTTCATATAAAATCGATTCTAAGATAAAAGTTGCAAGGTCTAATCTAAATGTTTCAAATGCTCCTTCCAACTAATACTATAAATCAAAATATCATCAAAGAAGACTAAAATAAAATTGCATAGGAATGGCCAAAGATTAACTTCATCAAACTCTAAAAAGTAGAAGGTGCATTGGTTAGACCAAAGGGCATGACCAAAAATTCGTAATGCCCTTCACGAGTTCTAAAGGAAATTTTAGGAATGTCCTCTTCCTTGAGTCTAATTTGAGGGTATTTAGACCACAAATCCAACCGGATATATGCCAAAAATGATATCTAGATGACCACTGATTATTTTATATATTCTTAAATTATAGAAGCTTATCCAGAAAATACATACATTCCACATCATTACATCACACATATGGATGGTTTGAAATAATTAATTCTTATTATTAGAATGATTCCATAGAGCTACTCAGGGCAAAACCTTCATTTTGGAATTACGATGCATCACCTCAACCCCAAAGAATTCCAAGACGATCGGACTGCTCGACGGGTATGATGGAACCATCCTAATTCTCCTATGACACCAAAAACACTAAGCCAAGTGACGTAATACAAGCATAAATATGATCGCTCACCCTAACTCCCTAAGAAGGCTATTTGTGGTCGGACCGTTACCCGAGATAAGGATGAGTGATCATCATAAACAATTGAAATCACACTTGGATGGGGGTCGCCCATTAAAGAACAAACACTAGAAAAGAACTAGACTTAGTAAAAATGGTCAAATGACTTGTCGTTTCATTCATTGCCTTTCCATCACCAATTTATTTGTGAGGGGGTAGTTCAAATATTCAAAATAATCATAATAAAAGTCAACCAAAGATCACTCGATCATGTCAAAATTACGTTCATCCTACGTATCATTGCGTCCAAAAAATTACATAACTTCCCCTATTTGCTGGGAACATAAGCAAACATGGCATCTTCAATTTGTAGCTCTCCTACCGATCGGATCTGATTGTAGCAACATAAGCTACCCAATTGAGTCTAAAGAATGAGTGCGATTGAATATGTGCAAGCCCTATGCTAAGTAAAGCCTTCCAAAAATTGAAGCAATGATTTAAGGATGAGTGTTGTCTTGCGTGATTAGGCCATATAGTGTTGATCAGATCAATGATCATCATACACCCTACGAACATAGCAGTCTATATTTTTGCTTTGCATTGTGTCTTTCACTCAGTGCATCGCAAAAAGGGACATCTGTAGACACCTAAAACATGTCATGTTCAGGGAGACTACTCACATAGGCACACTCATAGGTCATGTGACTAAACCTTGGGACCTTACAAGTTTCAAAAGTGGTTCTGGCCACTCATATGGGGTATTTTTAGCCCATCCAAGCCTAGTCGTTGTAGACCAGAGCGGCCAAAATGTAGCTACTATAGCTCAGAGAGGCCAAACCTTAGCCGCTGCAGACGACAACGGCTAGGCTTTAAATACATTTTGTCATCTGTCTAGCCTAATATTTGGTGGAAGGGGCAGTCTGCATGCAATAAGGATGAGCGAGGACAACTTTGCATTCCTCTTCATAGCCAGTCTACATGGAAGACTCCAGTCCAAATTTAGAATTTAGTTAAACATAGAAAAACAAAGATATTCTCACGCTAACACCTAGTACGCATGAGGGATTCAGTCCTAGGGTTTGGAACATTGACCTAGGGCTTCACAAACTTTATAAGGAGCAAACCTAAAAGCATTAGGGGACCTTATGCAAATTTATTTGATCAATTAGGGGACCTTATTAGACCTATTTTTTTCAATCATAGAGAGAACATCATACATCATAACTTTGAATAGGTTGGATCATTAAGGAGAGCTTGTAGAGACTTGGAGAGCTTCCCTTGGAGATCGATTCTTCTAGCAAAGCCCTGTCAGATTGGAGGGAAAATCTAAAAATATAAGGTAATCATTTTAACATTAGTAGCAAAATTGAGCCCATAGCCTTTGGATCAATAGAGAGAGATTTCACCTTAGTGGCCGCTATCATGGATAGAGGCTCGCCACCTAGTCTAGGGTTTTAGGTGTTGGTTTCTTTTATTTTGCTTTCTCTTTCATTTCATTAGCATAAGATTTATTTTAGTTATTTGTGTTCATAGTACTAGTTTCATTACATTTGTTTCCATTGAGCTTATTCATTGCTAACAACCTCATCCAAGGAGGCAATCTCGGATATCTAATCGTGTGTTGTTGTTTCATTGATTTTAGGGCTACAAGTTCATTGGGAAAATCCACAACATACAAAAGCAAGATGATCCCTCTAGCAATCAGACCTAGAGAAGGAGGCATCTGTAAGCACTCATACATTTCCATGTGCATCACGCGCCATCCACCAACTACTCTTCTTGCGATTCGATGAATCCTTTAATGTTAAACATGCAATAAATGAAAGGCACAAAGCAGATATAACCAGAATGCAAAGAAATAAATGAATGAATACTTTTTGTATTGATTTTCCCAAGATATGGTTACATATGAATCCCTCTAAGGGATATCCTTCATTTGATACATGATTTTACACACAAAGAGGGCAGCAGGTGTATAAAATATCCCCTCGCATAAGGGCTTGTTTTATCAGGATTTTCGGTGATGCACACAAAAATGTATGAGGGCTTACAGATGCCTTTTTCTATAGGTTTGATTACTAGAGGGATCCTATTGCTTTCATATGTTGCGGATTTTCTTGATGAACCTGTAGCCCTAAAATCAATGAAACAACAACACATGCTTAGATGTCCGAGATTGCCTCCTCGGATGAGGTTGTTAGTAATGAATAAGCTTAATGGAAACAAATGCAATGAAACTAGTACTATGACTACAAATAACTGAAATAAATCTTATGCTAATGAAATGAAAGAGAAATCAGAATAAAAGAAACTACACCTAAAACCCTAGACTAGGTTGCGGTCACTATTTAGGATAGCGACCGCTAAGGTGAAATCTCTCTCTATTGATCCAAAGGCTATGGGCTCAAGTCTGCTACTAATGTTAAAATGGTTACCTTATATGTTCAAATTTTCCCTCCAATCCGATAGGGCTCCGCTAAAAGAATCGATCTCCAAGGGAAGCTCTCCAAGTATCTAGAAGCTCTCCTCAACGATCCAACCTGTTCAGTTCTGATGTATGATGTTCTCTCTCTCTGATTGATAAAAGGTCTAAGAAGGTTCCCTAATTGATCAAAGAAAGTCGTAGAAGGTCCCCTAATGATTTTAGGTTTGCTCCTTATAAAGTGTTTGAATCCCTAGGTCAATGTTCCAAACCCTAGGACTCAATCCCTCATGCGTACCAGGTGTTAGCATGAGAAGCTCTTTATTTTTCTATGTTTAACTGAAGTCTAAATCTAGACTGGAGTCTTCCATGTAGACTAGCTATGAGGAGGAATGCAAAGTTATCCCCACACATCCTTATTGCATGCAGACTTCCCATTTCAACCAATATTAGGCTAGATAGGCAAAAAAATGTAATAAAACTTAGCCGTTGTCATCTGTAGTGGCTAAGTTTTGACTGCTCTAAGCTATAGCGATGGATTTTGGCCACTCTGGTCTACAGCGGCTAGGCTTGGATGGGCTAAAAATACCCCATATGAGTGGCCAGAACCACTTTTGACACTTGGAATGTCCCAAGGTTTAGTCACATGACCTATGAGTGTGCCTATGTGAGTAGTCTCCCTAAACATGACATGTTTTAGGTGTCTACAAATACCCCTTTTTGTGATGTGCTAAGTGAAAGACACAATGCGAAGCAAAAATGTAGACTACTATGTTCATAGGGTGTATGATGATCATTGATATGATCAACACTGGATGGCCCAATCATGCAATATGACACTCATCCTTGAATCATTGCTTCAATTTTTAGAAGGCTTTACTTAGCACAAGGCTTGTACATATTCAATAGCACTCATTCCTCAGACTCAATCAGGTAGCTTATGTTGCTACAATCATATCCGATCGGTAAGAGAGCTACAAATTGAAGATGCCATGTTTGCTTATTTTCTCAGCAAACTGGGGAAATTATGTAATTTGTTGGATGCAATGATTCATAGGACGAACACAATTTTGACATGATCGAGTGATATTTGGTTGAATTTGATTATGATTATTTTGAATATTTGAACTACCCCCTCACAAATAAATTGGTGAGGAAAATGTGATTAATGAAGCGACAAGTCGCTTGACCATTTTGACTAAGTATGGTTCCTTTCTAGTGTTTGTTCTTTAATGGGCGACCCCCATCCAAGTGTGATTTCAATTGTTTATGATGATCACTCATCCTTATCCTGGGGAGCGGTCCGACCACAAATAACCTTCTTAGGGATTTAGGGTGAGTGATCCTATTTATGCTTGTATTGCATCACTTGGCTCAATATTTTTTGTGTCATAGAAGAATTATGATGGTTCCATCATACCCGTGGAGTAGTCCAACCATCTTGGTCTTCTTCGGGGTCGATGTGATGCATCATAATTCCAAAATGAAGGTTTTGCCTCGAGTAGCTCAATGGTGACTTACTCATCTCACCAAGTTTCATGGAGTGCAAATCGCTGCAACCACCGAGTTCATAGAGTAAATAACTGAATACGAAGCTTACTCGAGATTTTTTTTTATGTATTTTTTTGTTATTTTGTACATTATGATAACCATGAGTCATCAAAATGTGTTTATTTAATGTTTTTGTTGCTTCCCATGGAGAGAACTCTTACTATTTTTGTTTAGGTTGTTGGTTGTTGTCAGGTCCAACGATCCCCAAATGCCTGCTCGTGGCCGCTCTCGTCCTGAGCGACCAAGAATTGTGGGCCATTGATGACAACAATAACCAAGGCATAATTCAAGAATATAAAAAGTAACCTTAGGGTTTTGAATTTTCACTTTCACCAACTATTAGTTTGTGAAAGTGACTTCTACGATTTGGAGCGTTGCTGCGATTCAGAGGCCATGGTTGCGCAAGGAGAGATATCTGCAAGCGAAGGAGTTGGAGCTTCTTGGGTATTTTCTCAAACCTTGACCTTGTCTGTTTCATTTTTAGGTAAAATAAACCGCATTAAGTAATCGGTACAAGAACCTCATTAAATTTGTTGGTAACGAACCAAACCCATAGTTAGGTCTAGTTTAGGATTTTTTGAGATGGGTTGGTCCCCATTTTAACTTTTTCAATTTATTTTGGTATTTTTGGCCTAGGAATCACAGGTTTGCCGTGTCGCCCGTCGGACGCTACTGCTCAAAGCGGCCAGCTCAGCCTATAGTTTGGTCATTGTCGCTTAGAGCGACCAGATTTGAAATCCAACGGTCAAAAATTTTACCATTGGGGTTTGGCCGCTATTGTTCACAATGGCTAATTTTTGGCCACTATAGGCGACAGCGGCCGAATGCCTTAGTAGTTTTTTTTTGAATTCTTACAAGGTAATTATATTGATTTTTTTGGAATTTTGAGCTGCTTCCTTGAATTGTGCTGCTTTATTAGTTGCATCATTTCCCTTTGCTCAGACTTAGGATAGTTTTTCCATTATGTGCACTATTTTCCATGTTTTATAGAGATTTATGCCTCAGATGCATTGTTCTTATGCTTTGTTTTCTCTTTTTCTCTTAGATTCTCACTACTCGGGCTCATGAACCGAATCTCATGAATGATATCCCACTCTTGGATGATACGAACTGGGACTGGCTCAAGGCCCATGGGCTACAATTTGTCACTAGGCTACCCTATATTATGTTCGATCAGGCTTACCTCACTGTCTTGGTGCATCGATGGGATTCTCGAACTAATACCTTCTCGCTTTATACTAGCGAGATGACTATCACTCCAGAGGATGTGTATAGGATATTTTGGTTCCCTTTTGATGGAGTGGCCATTGTCTCTTCGACCACTAATGACCATGTTGCTATCTTTCTTGGGGTGTTTGGAAGGCATGTGGTAGACACCTTCAAGGACACCAAATATTGCGATGTATCTGTCATATGTTGGTACAGGGAGCATGTCTTCATGGGGAGGTACGTAGTATTGCTGATGGTCATCAACAAAATTCTTATTCTAGATTGCTCTGGCCCGAGGTTCCCATGTAACCTCCTTGCAGTGGTCCAGGATCTGATGGATATATAGGAGCCCATCATCTATGCATGGGAAAGGTGTCTGTTGGCCTAGTGTTATGACGAGTTGTATCATATCTGTCAATGGGGTCATGTTAGCATCACTTACAGTTTGCTTCTACAGGTTTAGGGATGGGAGCACATCAAGGTAGATCATCCCAAGGGGTTTCCAACCAAGATTACTGTTATTGAGGAGTGAATGTAGTGTTATGCTGCAAGATGGGCTCGAGGGTGCAAGGAGCGCAAGAGCCATCCTCATGCAATGGAGCTCTCCCACTACACTGCTACTTTTATTGGGCTAAAGGTCGGGGATGTCATGTGATGTCCGTATAATGAGTGCCCAGTTTGGGATGATCCGACTAGTTTCATAGCTAGAACACAGCATGAGCGGTAGCTCATCATATGCAAGGTTGGCATCAGAGAGTATTTCTTCTACTCTCGGGTTCTTCATTAGTACAGGCTGCAACAAGATGTGCCACTAGTTCCATTTTTGTATAGGCATCTCACAGCAGAGGAAGACCTTCCTCCTTCGTGGATCACAGAGCTTTCTGATGAGGAGGATGTCCCAATAGTTGACCTAGGAGTCATCGGGGGCATCATAGATGTATTTGTGCAGTGGTAGGGGATCTGATGTGGCATGGTGATGGCATTTTGGGCCATGAGGATGATGGTGGGGATGATGGTGCAGATCCAATAGGGCATAGAGTTTGATCCATGATCGAGGTATGGGGCCATCCAGCAGAGCATTTGGCAACAGAGGAGCAGGAGGCTCCTAAGGAGGATGAGGAGGAGCTAGATCTCGAGGAGAGAGATTCTCCTCTAAGAGCATAGTTGCATGAGGTTGAGGTTGATCTCCAATCGACCAAGATCCAGGTACAATAGTGATATGCCACCATAGCCCAACGAGATGCTACTATAGAGTAGCTCACACTACAGATCCAGGCTTTACAAGCTACTATTGGGGGCGGTGCTGCTAGAATACAATTTGTTGTTCCTCCTTCTACACCATAGAGTGATATCAGGGTAGATCCTAGGGTAGAAACAGGGGTAGAGGTTCTACACCTACAGGCATTGCTATATAAGTACAAGGGGCAGATCCAGGGGTATGTCTCCCATATTGCCACTCTATAGATGCAACTTAGGAGGCATGAAGTTGTCCTGAGGGAGGCACCAGGTGTAGGTGGCTCACAGGTCAGCAAGCGCTCCACCTCTGGGCAGTCTTCCGTTTGTCCTAGCCAGAGGACTTGGACTCACACAAAGAAACTAGTAGGGTCACATCACTCTACGCATGACACAACCATAGGGGGAGGTGATGCCAGGAGCACAAGCCCTATGTTCGATTGATGATGCACTTGGATTTCATTTTTGAGGTCTGCTTGACCTATATGACTGTAGCCTATGGGCGATTTTGTATATTTATGCACTTTGAGATACACATTATGAGAGCTCTTTTAAGACACATATTTATATGAGACTTTGCATTTATGATTCATTGTGTGTGTCATTTATTTCTTATGTTTTTTATTTATTTATGCGATGTTATGATGTCATTATGATGAGTTGATATATGTGTTAGATGATAGATGATATTTATGATGATATGGATTTGAGATGGATGGCTATGTATATGTTTATGTATATGCTTATATGATTTGATTATTGTGACATGATGTGATGTATCATGAGTTGATTTAATGATGGACTTATGTGAAAGCATGAGATTTCGGAAATAAAACACTGAGATGCAAATAAAAATAGGACTAAATCGAGGCATAAAATAACACAGATAGAATTAAATTAAAAACAAGAGCACAACCCTTTTTATTAATGTAATTCCGCTCGGTTACAGTATCTCTCTTCAGTTACACGTTCTCGGTTACAACAGATGAACAGTGATCCCCTTCCGCATGCCCACACGTAAAATGGGCGGGCTGTAGTGTTGCCGCCGCTTGATGTTTAATGAGTCTTGTTAGCCGTTGCCTATCTTGCGTTCAGCCGCTTACCCTGCATTCAGAAACACGAGAAGAACGTTAGTAGCACCTGTAATAAGAGGGCAGAACCTTCGACTTTAGCATACATATGAAGATAGATCAGATGCATGAATAAAACAACTCTTCGTGAAAGCGCAACTTTTGTCGAGAACAGAGAACAATATACATTCGAAATGGCATATATCCGAGGATGTAAAACGTAAAACTGTTATTTTTATTCTACTTGAAGACAACACAATACATGAGACATGGACGGTCATTAAAATAATCAACCGATTCTAATGCTGTTGCCTGCAAGTTAGCACTTCATTGTGTTGCATGACAATATTCGATAAAACGTATTGCAAGACGCATTCGAGCATATAACGTATGACACGATATATTCTAACGTAAAGTTTATTTGAACAACGTAAAGAATAAGCTATTTCGATATTGTTAGTTTTTGCAATGTATTTCAAAAGAGAACAACATATATTGCATTAACTAGAAACGTTCATGGGCTGCCCAAGCGGGCCACCCCTGGTTTACACTTAGTCTCGACGCCAATCCACTAGGAATGGGCTCGAGATCTAAGGCTGTGTGTTGTCGTCGAATTAGTGGGATGCAGTGATCCACTGTCGGGTGTGAAAGTCCGGTTCACTCTTCTAAGAATCACCCACCAACCTCTATTTGTGAGAGATTCTAGATGTAAAGAAGGTGAACTTAGATTGATACGATCGGATATCCAAATGAGCAAGCACTTCGTTGTGTTAACAAAATGCTTCGTTTTCCTTTTTTTCTTCGTATCGAGCTAGTTTTTATAGAGGATTCGGCCTCTGATAACATTAATGTTCAAAACCCTAAATCCGTAGGCGCCGCTCAGATTTGATCCTTATCGGGCCATTATGGGACATGGCTCGCACTGACAGATCGTAGTTATGAGGCGTGGCCTCGGATCGGATATTTTGCTAACACCGCTTGTCTCATTAATGTCCGCTGTAAAATCCACCGTTTCTGAGCCATGGGGTCTCTTCGAGAAGGGACACGTAGAGGTGCCACGTGGCGGTCGTTCCTTGGATGGTCGAATGTATGCTTTTGATTGGTGACGTGTCCGCTTTTGACTTTGGCCGGTGTTGGCTTGAGGCCCAAAGTGTCGCGATATCGCGACGCTTTGGGCCGGCTTTGCTCGGGGCCCAAAGTGTCGCGATATCGCGACGCTTTGGGCCGGCTTTGCTCGGGGCCCAAAGTGTCGCGATATCGCGACGCTTTGGGCCGACTTTGGGTCGGGGCCCAAAGTGTCACGATATCGCACGA
This sequence comes from Wollemia nobilis, assembly GCA_028583015.1. NCBI lineage: Eukaryota > Viridiplantae > Streptophyta > Pinopsida > Araucariales > Araucariaceae > Wollemia > Wollemia nobilis. The sequence goes on from JAQPPZ010003073.1 coordinate 1,321,268, forward strand.
CTTTGGGCCGCTTGGCCCAAAGTGTCGCGATATCGCGACACTTTGGGCCCCTTGTCGGGCCCAAAGTGTCGCGATATCGCGACACTTTGGGCCCGCTTTGGGTCGGGGCCCAAAGTGTCGCGATATCGCGACACTTCGGCCAGGGCTTGGTTTTTGACAAAAGGCTTGGCGCGGATAAAGGCTTGGCTTGAAGAAGGCTTTGAAGTTTGTTAAAGGCTCTAGAACGACCGACTTTGCTCTGCTCATTTTTCGATCTTTTAAACTGTTGTGTGAGTGGTTAAGACCACTATTTGACCTCTAAGGGCTGCCCTAAAAGCTGTGATATCAATGTGATCAATGTTTGTAATCACTTAATCGAAATGGTGCTGTTTTGGTGTCTACAGATGCCCCTTTTTGGGAAGCGCTGCGAATGACGCAGTCTTGAGCAAAAATATACGACCAAAGCACTAATGATTAGGGTTTCTTGGTAACCTAACCAACTTTTAATGCCCCAAGTATGGAAAGGGCATGCATTCTTGAATCCTTGCTTCTGACGAGCTAAGGAATTTGATTTCAAGTGTTAACCTATTTTAGTGAGGTGTGACTTGAGCTTGGACATTGATCAGTCATGATTAGGCAAAGGGCGTAACCTTTTATCCATAGGGGAACCTTGTGTTCATGCTTCGGGAATGCCAAGTATTTGATCAATTTAATGATTGCTTGTTTCCTGCCCCAAGCAGGAGCGTGATTGTCTTTGTCAATGATTCTTTGAATGCATGTCATTGCCTTGATTGGGTGTGTGGTTGTTGATTGGTGACTAAGTGTGACTACCCCCTCAAGCGACGAATCGATGAGGGAATGACCTTCGTGAGAAAAGCGACGAGTCGCTTGACCCAAGATGACTTAGGTTAGGGTGCCTTTAGATGTTTTTCCATTTGAGCACGTGCAATTTCCCGACATTTGGACCTATTTTTGGTGGGTGTTAACCCTTTTGGTGATGCCATAATGGGGTGAAATCATCAAAAACCCATCTTCCCGTGGAGCGGTCCAGCTATGATAGCCTTCTTAGGGAAGTAGGAGAATGAGAATTTGAGCCCCGACATCGATTTTCTATGCCAAGAGGTTGAGTGCAAGAGCACTCGTGTCCGGCAATGCTTATTGCTTCTTTTTGTGTTGCATTTTTGTGATGTTTTTGTTGTTTTGATTTTCTTTCTTTACGTATATGTCATGATTTTATGCACAATGATTGATGTTGATGGGTGCATGCTACTTGATATGGATGGATGCATATGGTATGATAATTACCAATGTTGTATGTTGATTTATTTTGATGGATGCATGATGAATGCAAATGCATGTGATATGCAGAAATGAAATGGATGTATGGACTTGGTGATATTTGGTTATGGCACCATAGACTGTTTAGAACTCCATTACTTTGCTATGTACAAATGTGGTGTTTCTTCTTTTTGTATTTTCTGATGGTATTGCAAGGATGAAAAGTAGTGTAATTGGTTTAGAAATGTAGCAAAGGTTTTCCGAGACTCGAGACAGTTTTAACTCACTAGCCATGACTTGTACTTTATCTTACAAGACTTTTGAACAAGGTATGAATCGGACTTGTTTTTAACCAAGTTATTTCACATCCCTGTGTGTGCAATTGAGTTCATTTATGTGGTATTTGTCAGGATACCGCCAGTGCCAGATGGGCTTTCAACCGAACCTGTAATCGAGGATCACCTAATTAGCTCCACTAACTCCTTTGTTGTATGTAGTTAGATTAATCTGCGGTGTTCTCCAGGATACCATAAGCTAGCTCATCCACATGCAAACATTGATCTGTACACAAGTTAATGTGATAGATATATCGTCATGCGAGAAGTTTACCGCCAATGACCGATAGGCTATCAACCAAACCGGTGCGAGGCTTGCCTCATGACCTGTCGAGAATCTTGAGAGTTCCGGGGATTCAAGGTCAACTCCCTTCTTTTCTTCAATTGTATTGGGATACTTGCTCGTTATAGTGATAATAATCACTTGTTTATTTTGATTTATTTTTCTTTTCTCTTGAGCAAGGGATTTGGATATGGAGTGACGATAATCACTATTCTTTGTGCTTTTTGAGATGTGCACTTGTAGGGTGTCAAATTTTGAAGTTTTGACATTTTTCAAATTTTTGACGTTTTGCAACTTTGGGATTCTTAGGGAATTGGGTAGGGAGGATGCTTGTCCTTTTGCCAACTCTCAGCATTCTTGGGGTCATTCGCACAGGGGATGAGCAAGATAACCGTTTCGCTTATGGTAACCTCGGATTACTGTGCGGGTTTCATCCTTCGTTCACACAACTCGGGAATTTTTATGTGTTTTAATTTGTGTTGGGATGTTACGTAACAAGGTGTATTGCAAGTGTAACTCTACCTTCGTAAAATCTGTTTGACTTGATACATTTCATTGCTAAAGAGCAAAATGATGACTGAATCACGAAAAACTCTTGATACATTAAAAGACCACTGACTCTAGTGTGGTAAAGTGCATGGTGTTTTTGCTGTTTTTGTAAGATGGAACAGTGTGGAACAAGATGGACTAGTAGAACCATGACAGCCTATGGTGCCTTTGACCTATGCGACCATGAATATGCAATGTATGGATGCAATGCTTAATGCAGCTACATATTTTTGTATTTTTGATGGATTGATTTTGGTGAATATGAAGATGAATTGCGAGAAGAACTCTCTATTTGATGAATTTGAATATGCCTAGAAATGAGATGCAAATTTTTGTTGTTTTTGGTGATTTTTGTTGTTTTTGAATTTTCATGATTTTTGACCAAGTGATTGTGGAAATCCTTGGAGCGTTTTGGGATTGACCAAGCGATTGCAAGAATCCTTGGAGCCTTTGGGATTGACCAAGCGATTGTGATAATCCTTGGAGCATTTTGGTTTGACCAAGCGATTGCAAGAATCCTTGGAGCTTTTGGGGTTGACCAAGCGATTGTGATAATCCTTGGAGCATTTTGGGATTGACCAAGCGATTGCAATAATCCTTGGAGCTTTTGGGATATGACCAAGCGATTTTATGGATTCCTTGAGCATTTGGGTTGACCAAGCGATTGTGATAATCCTTGGAGCCTTTGGGGTTGACCAAGCGATTTTAAGAATCCTTGGAGCCTTTTGGGATATGGCTCTCTTTAGATATGAAATGGTCGCAAATGACTGATATTCAAGGGTTCTGTTTCCTTGATACCATCAAGAGAAGCTAGCCGGTATGTCCCGGGTCCGATTTTGCTATCAATGACATACGGACCTAACCAATTTGCCGCAAACTTGTCCCTTAGGTGGGATGGCAAACTGGAATTTTGTTGATTTTCCTTCAAAACCAAATCACCAACGCGAAAGTCCCGGAGGTGAACTTTCATGTTGTAAGCTTTCTTAAGTCGCTCTTGATAAATACGTAAATGCTCGAGAGCATTAACGCGTCGTTCGTCAAGCAACGTAAGCTGGTCTAACCGGGCTGCCACGCAGAATCATCATCTATGAACTCATGCATTGATATGCGCAGGGAAGGAATCTCCAACTCTAGAGGCATGACTGCCTCGGAGCCATACACGAGCGAAAACGGAGTGGCCCCAGTGGGCGTCCGAATGCTAGTGCGATAGGCCCATAGGGCAAGTGGGATTTGAATGTGCCAATCCTTATGACTGTCTGCGACGGTCTTTTTAAGGATGGCAACTAGCATTTTGTTTGACGCCTCTGCTTGTCCATTCGCCTGCGGATAATAAGGTGTTGAAAAGCTGTGCTGAATCTTGTACTTTGTGGTCAAAGCACGCACGTCTTTGTTCTTGAAAGGTGTCCCATTATCCGAGACTATTTTGGATGGAATACCAAAATGACATATGATGTTATGCAAAATGAACTCCACAATGCGGGGTCCTGTCGTAGAGGTAAGCGGAATTGCTTCCACCCACTTGGTGAAGTACTCTGTGGCCGTTATGATAAACGTGTGACGGCCTGACGACGCAGGGGAGATCTTTCCAATGAGATCAAAGCCCCATTGCGAAAACGGCCAAGCAGACTGGACTGTCTGCAAGGCCTGAGAAGGTACGTGCATTAGATTGGCATGATGTTGACACTTCACGCACTTCTTGACATAGGTGCAACAATCTCGCTCTAAAGATGGCCAATAATAGCCCATGCGAAGAATGCGCTTTGCGATGGCCATTCCACTGAAGTGGCCACCACATGTACCATCGTGCGCTTGGGCGCTCGCCCAAGTGGACTCTTGCTGGTCCAAGCAACGAAGGAGGATTCCTTCATAGCTGCGACGATACAAGATGTCTCCTATCAAGACATACTTAGCCGCTTTCTGCTTGAGTGCTCGTTTTGCGGCATGAGTCAAATCAAGTGGGAGACTACCTAACTTGAGGTAGTCTCGAATGGGTAAATACCAGTCCTGTTGATCAGAAACCTCGATAGTATGAACAGCCAATCCCTCCTGAAGTTCATCCCTAGCAAATGCTGAATGGGATAGAACCTGCAAGAATAGTATTGTGTTGCTACTAATGGGAGTAGGGGAGAACAAGGACCCCCAGTTGGCGTGTTTCAGATGATCTCGGATTCGAGAGAACCTATCCGAGGATGGTTCAATTTGTATCATGTGGATTCCTGGCGTCAAGTCTGAGCTTGCACGCTCCATCGCGGATTGCGATAAGGTTTTGACTTGAATGGTTGTCATATCACCGAAAAGGTCCTACGGAATTAGTGACCCCAAGGAGGCCATTGTGTCCGCAAAACGGTTTGATGATCGAGGGAGTGCCTCGATGTCATACCACTCAAGTTTTACCAAGAATTTGTCCACAAGGGCTTTATAAGCCTTCAGAACTGGGCATTTGCATTGATATACCCCTTTGACTTGATTGACTATTAACAGCGAATCACCAAAGATGTTCAGTCTTTTGATGTTCATGGCGATTGTTGTCTGAAGACCTAGGAGCAAGGCTTCATACTCTGCGTTGTTGTTGGTGCACGGGAAGTTTAATTTAAATGACAGGGGCATTGGAGCACCCTGCGGTGTGAAGAATACAATTCCCGCACCACCACCTTGCTCACACTTAGAACCATCGAAGAATAGGGTTATGTCGGCACTGTGACTCGGGCTCATCGGAATCTGGCGATTCTGTGACATGAAAGACCCCATCATCGGGTAGTTCTATGACCTGAGGCTGATTGTCTTCAAGAGGAGCCTCTGCTAGTTGATCGGCTATGACTTGTCCTTTGATAGATTTTTGTCCAATAAACTCTATGTCAAATTCCGTCAACAACATGATCCATTTCGCCGTGCGACTACTATGATAAGTACGACTCATCATGTATCGCAATGGATTCTCCTTAGACACAACATACGTAGTGTTGCTCAGCATGTAGTGGCGTAGCTTTTTGGTAGCAAACACCACTGCCAAGCAAAGTTTCTCAACGTATGCATAGTTAAGTTCGTAACTGACCAGAGTGCGGCTAAGATAGTATGTAGCCTGTTCCTTGTGAAGTTCATTCTTCTGGGCTAGCATGGCGCCCAGTGCCACCTCATGAGCTGAGATGTATAAGTAGAACGGCACTCCTGGCCTAGGTGGTGCCAATACTGGCGGCGAAGCCAAGTATTGTTTGATCTCATCAAAGGCTGACTGGCACTCGTCATCCCAATGAAATGTAACCCCCTTATGTAATAATTTGTTCATGGGTCGGCACTTGTCAGATAATTGTGCTATGAAGCGTTTAATCGACGCGACCTTTCCCTGCAGACTCCTGAGCTGCTTGATTGTGGTTGGGGGAACCATTTCAAGGATTGCCTTGACTTTCTTTGGGTCCACCTCGATTCCTCGTTTTGAGACTATGAAACCCAAGAGTTTTCCAGATGTGACGCCAAAGACGCACTTCTTGGGGTTTAGTCTGACTTTATGCTCCATGAGGCGATCGAGGATCTTGCTTAAGTCAGCGATATGATTTGAGCGCAAGAGAGACTTGGCTAATAAATCATCCATGTAATCTTCCAAAGTTTTGTGCATGTAATCATGGAAGATATACGTCATGGCACGTTGGTAGGTGGCACCAACATTTTTAAGGCCAAAAGGCATGACCTTATAACAAAATGTCCCCCAAGGCGTTGTGAATGCCGTTTTGAGTTGATCCTCAGGATTGATACGAATTTGATTGTATCCTGAGAAACCATCCATTAGGGAGAGCATTTCGTGACCTGCTGTAGCGTCTACCAACGCGTCGATGCTGGGCAAGGGGAAATCATCCTTAGGACTCGCTTTGTTTAAGTCTCAAAAATCGGTGCATATGCGAATCCTCCCGTCGGGCTTCTTGACGGGAACCATGTTGGACAACCATGGCGGATAATCCACGCAGATGACAAATTGTGCGTCCAACAGCTTTTGTAATTCATCTTTGACCATCAAGGCCACTGTTGGGTGCATCTTACGTAGTTTTTGCTTTACAGGCTTGATTGTCGGATCAAGCGTTAAATTATGCGTGACTAGCTGCGGGTCTAGTCCTGGCATATCCTTGTACGACCATGCAAAAACCTCCTTCTTCTCTTTGAGAAGGGCAATGTAGTCGGCTTGCTCTTCGGGGGAAAGACTTACCCCCAGCTTGAGAATCTGTGGATTCTTTGGATCTGTGCCGATGTCTACGTCAGTCGTCTCCTCGACTGACATGTGGGATCCGTCCTCCAACTGATGTGGAGTCGGGATCAAATGGATATCATTAGCTGAATTTAGATCTATGCTTGGAACCTCAGGTTCCTCTTCAACTTGAAAAATATCCTGAGTTGTCCTTGGGGTAAAATGAGGCATTTCACCGAAAGGCCAGTACTCTACTGGTGATAGGGGTGAATTGACGCGATCCCAGTCGATGGCATCTATGTCTAGATGCAATGACCGTGCTGGATCGGCCGGATTGCGGATGGGTGCGGTCAAATCAATGGAGATCATGTGGATGGAATGAATTTGGTCTCCATTACCGCGGGTATGATAACTTGATTTTTCTAGATATTCCCTATACTCCGGATCTGGCTCTATGGGAACGGGCACGAACGGATCGGCCCTATGTGCCAAATGGAGGACAGGGTCTTCCCTCGGCACTGTTGTTATGATAGGGTCTCGAGGTGGACGGTGCTCATCGTGAATGTGGAGCCATGGATCCAAGATCAGGTCCCACCCTGCTGGGTCGACCCACCATTCATGCCCTAATCGTATGCCCATCTGTCCCATTAGATCTTCATGAGTTAAAGCACGATAATGTCGTCGCGCATGTCTGAGATAGTCCATCTCAGTCTCATCTTCTGAGTCACTTTCGGAGATCCGAAAATGTTCATTCTCTTCAACGACTATTGCTTGCGATGTTGAGGACTCTCCTTGCTCCAATAAGTTAATCTGGTCCCATTGCGGTTGTTCCACTTTTGGTGGAGGGACCTGACTCTCTTGACATTGTGCTGACTCAACTGGAATCTCTAAGGGGAACAGCTTCGAAAAGATGTCCGGACACCATTGATATTCTCTTTGGGGATGGGTATCCGAACTTTCGCCTCTCTCTAGCAAAGGAGAGGGATTACTGCTGTTACCAAGGGTGTTTGGTGACCATGGGAGGTAATCTCCCAATGTAAATTCTGTTTTTGGGTTGGCATAGAGATCTAGTGCCAATCCCCCCTTGTTGCCTATTTCTAGGTCTTGCATATTTTCAACCAAGATGTCCAAGGGCAGGGGGTGGTTGAACCCTACTCCTGACTTGTCATATGGCATCTGATATCTTGGTTGGCAAGGGAGACGCATCCCTTGCTCATATCTCGCCTAGCCCGTATCCATGCCAATGGCATTGGCCGAGATATTTGAGGGCAAATTGTGGGTTTGACATATAATTGATGTTTTCAACAAAAGGTTCTTCGTCTGCTTCCTTTTGCTTACATGGTTCAAGACCATGATCAAGGCCCCCATACACAAAATTTGTCTGGTTGGGTGGGTGACCTAGGGGAACAACTGTTCCTATGGGAAGGCGAGGTCTTCCCATATCCTGGACTGACTCTAATGCGGGCGTTGCCACAACATTCTGCACTATGTACTCCCCCAGGCTTGTACTAGCCATTTCAACAGTGATTGTTGATGCTTCGGAGGGAGGGAACGGGAGTCCTTCCTGAGTCCATTCCATGTTTGGTAGGTTTGGGGTCTCAGCTTCCGTTGTGCTGGATATTTCCTCTGTTGATACCGTTGATATTGTGGGCAACCCCTCTTCTAAGGGCTGAGCCTCTTCCATGATTTGTTTTCCCTTGTCCTTCTGTGTAGCCATGACGGGTGGCGTTGATGATGAAGGAGCAGATGATGAAGTCTCACCTGGCTGGGGTTTTGGTGATTCGGTCATCAGTGGTGCTTGCGGTATTGGACCCTGTTTAGATGGATTTAATTGGAAATCCAAATGCGTTGAAGGGAGGGTCGACTGAGGCATTAGTTGTACCGCATTGCAATACTTGAAGGGTTCTAAGTCCATTGGGACTACGTGTATTTCACCTTCAAAAGCATACTTTAAGCACTGGTGAGCGATGGAAGGGACACATTTCATGTCCCGAATCCAAGGCCGCCCTAGCAGTATATTGTAGGCCATCTCGCCTTCCAACACATGGCACAATGTTGGTGTTGTCTTTTGTCCTACCTGGACAGGTAGAACAACCGTGCCGACTGTCGAGCATATTGCATCATTGAAAGCTCGCAGTGTGTACGTGGAGGCTGTGATATGAGAGGCTGGCAGCTTCAAATGTTTCAGGGCTGCAGTGGTAATAATATTACTGGACGAGCCAGTATCTACCAACACTCTCTTATACGGGATCCCGTTGATCCGTGCAACAACATGCAGGGGTGGATCTGCCGCGTCATTCGATATTGCTTTGACTTCATCCTCTCTGAAGGTGATGACCGGCTCAGTACATCGTTTTACGTGTCCCACGAAGTTGTTGAAAGAATTTGCTTCTTGGGGCTGTAATTCGATGGTTTTTAAAATGTCCATAAGAGCTTCTCTATGAGGTGTTGATTGTTGAATAAGCTCGTAAATGGACAGCCTAGCCGATGTGGTCCGCAAACTCTGCGTGAGTTTGGACCGTATCGTGATTTTTGGTCTAGGCGGAGGTGACTGTATAGGGTGTTGTTGAGGTTGTGACGTTGTCGGAACTTCCTTTGTGGCTGCCGTAGGGGCAACTGCTGAGTATTTTTTATTCCGCGTCACTATGCTAATCATTCCCACAAATCCTTGCATGGGAAGATTTTGGCGCACCTCATTAACTTGGAGAGGTTTTGCCTGTGCCTCGTGGGCAGGCAAGGGGTCCTTGAATACCCCCATTTGTTGGTTGTTTGGCGCTATGGGGTTGTCCACGACCAATGTTTTATTTTTGATTAAATCTTGGATTAGTCCTTTGAACTTCCAGCATCCATTCAAATCGTGTCCCCTTCGCCTATGAAATCTACAGTATAGTTCCTCTCTATATCCCTTAGGTTTAGGAGCGTTAGGGTCTATAGTCGGGATCTCTGGAAGGGTTACTAAATTTGTCGCTGACAAGCGGTCAAATAAGGAGTCCCTAGACTCCGTGTAGGGGGTGAATTGTCGCTTAGGGCGACGCTGCTGATTCTGCTCCTGTTTCTTGTTATCTTTCTCATAACTAGGAGGCACTTCCTGGTAATTGGCCTTTTGAGGCTGCGTGTCTTGCACTGGCTTGGGAACATTGATTGCAACTTGATTAACCGCTGCGGGTTGTGATTGCGTATTCCCAGTCTTAGTGGTTTTATTCCACTCTTTCTTCTTAGGCTTGGCAATTGTGCCTTCGCCTATTTTAATCTCTTCTATGACTCTGGCTTGCGCCAAGGCTTCTTCTAAGCTGTCGTATTGCTGTAGCGACAATAGCCCGGAGATTGATTTTAAGCAACTCCGTGCGAACATCCGAGTGAGATCGGACATAGGGGGACGGTAGGGTAGCCCGGAAAGCAAAGCCCTCCATCGGTTCCCGTATGCTTGCTATTGTTTCCTCCTCATCTCGCTCGAGGCTGGCCAAATCACTTAGTGATGCCTTCTTCCTTGTGTTGAAAGCAAAGCGTTCAAGAAATGCATCCACTAGTTGATCTAAGTTGTTGATACTCGTGTTTGGGCAATTGTGTAAACCAATCCGAGGCAGGGCCCGCGAATGTGGTTATGAAAGTTCTAAGCAATAATGCATCATTGTCTTGGATGCCGAAGCATTGACTCGGGAACCTCGTGACATGTTCTTGTGCGTCCTCCTCACCTTTAAAGACTGCCAATTGTGGCAACTTGAAATGTTCAGGGTAAAGAGGTATGGGTACTGAGGGATGCACCGGATGACTGCGGAGTTGACGTAGTGTGGGCTTTTGATGCCCAGAAGCTTTTATCTCCATAGACTCCAAACGCTCTAATAGCGCTTTGTATGCATCGAAAGATTTTATTTCTTCTTCTTTGGTTTGCTCCCGTTGTGGGTCAAGGGAGACTGGAGGCCTATGGGGAGGTGGCCGATTGGCAGCCCTCCCGCCTTGATGGGGCGTGTCGACCCATTCTATTTCTGGTTCATACTCCTCATAAAACTCTTGAGGAGTCTCTGGGCGAGCCCTATGACCTTGATCGAGTCCCCGCTGAGGGTACCCATCATTGTTCCGGGGAGTGGCCTCCCTTTCGGGTCTATAAGGTCTCGGAGGCAAAGCTTGACGAGGTCGCGGAGACCTGTCCTGCACCAACGGGTTGTGCCTCTCATACTGTTGTGCTCTTTGGGTGCGAGGGGTTGGCACCCTTTCAGGTAGTTTATAGCGTAACTCATCCGCCTCGTGCTGCATGTATAAGTATTCTAACTCCTGATGACCCTGCTCAAGCTGCGTGATTCGCGCTTGGCGAGCGGCATGTCTGGCGACTGTCGGGTCAACCGGGTCTGCCCTCTTTTGTTGAGGAGGCTTGAATGTTTTGCCTATGTGTTTGCCTCGATCTTGATGGTCAAAAATTTCAATGGGTTGCTTCCCTTTGTCGGGGTAAGCGACATTTGTTTGAGGTTCTGGCCTCGATGTGTGATCATGATATCTGGCAGGTGTAGAAACACAAGGTTCCCGCGCTGTTTGTTGTTCTCGAGGAATGTGATGATCTTCCTCGTACTCCATTTTATGGGTGTGAGAGGGGCGGGCGGAGTTAGCTAGCCCTGTGTAAAGAGCCCTGCGCTCTGGATGTTGTTTTTCTGTTCTGATGGGAGGTAAATAAGGGACGCCATATCCACGTTGCCCCTCCAAATGGACAGTATGCCTCTCTAGCGCTTCATCGCGCTGTGGCCATTCAAACCTAGCCTCAAGAGGCGGTTGTCTACTTATATTGAGATCTGCATGTGAACCATCTTCCCGAAAGGGGGTGTGTTGAATGGGTGTATTCCAATGAGGAGGTTCCCAATAGTTCCTTCTTGAAGTGGCCTGATGTGGACTTTGTTGTAGGCCAGACTGCCAAGATGGTATGGCTAGGTCCTCAGGGCTAAAGCGAAGGCGACTAGCGCCCTCTCTTTGTGTACCTTCCATAGCGTCTGCCCTTGATTGGGCTTGGCTACGAGTGTACACCATTGTGATGTTTCGCTACTATCTAAGCAGATTTTATCTCGTTTATGATGATTTGTCTTTTTGTGCACACCAAGCAGAAATGAACACACACACATACACAAAACTGTGATTATCTCTTTTAAGGATTAAATAGTGTGTCCTAAACTGGTTTAGTGCATTTTGGTGTTTCGTTTTGTTTTTGCAATTTTGGAAGAACGTTTAAATGCATAATGTTGGCTCATATGACTCCCATAAATGGTCGCCCCTTCAATATACCATTTGCCGGACCGATATACCAACCTCTCTATATACCCGCCCTTACGTGAGGGAGACTATAGGTACGTGAGAGCAGATGGTACGTGGAACATAGGCGGTACGGAAGGGGAATCGCTCTGTTTATGACACCTACCATAGAAGACTTATCCTCGCGTGCATGGGAATCACCCCGACAACACTCGGTCGACTTTCGTCGGGATTTACGTCTAGCAACGATCGCGATCGAGGTAATGGATGCAATATCTCAAGCCAAAGTGATAATGGAATCCACCTTTGGTCTTGCTCAAGGGTTGGGGTTTTACGACCAACGCCTTGGTTTAAAGTACCACGTGGTGTGTGGGATTCATTTTACTTTGCAAATTTGAAACAAGCAACCGAAAAAGAAATCTTTCCCTATGCCAGACATATACTACAAACTGGAAAACAGCAAGTAGAAAATTAAAAGTTTACGACTAAAGCAAGAAAAATTAAAAATCCTCTACCCTTCTTTAAATAAAGCAAAAATTTTTAAAAAAATACTCTTATCTTTCTTTAAATAAAGCAAGAAAAATTAAAATTCTTCTTATCTTTCTTTAAATAAAGTAAAAAATTAAAATCTACATATTTAAATAAAGCAAGAAAACAATTTTTAAATTCTTCTACCCTTATTTAAATAAAGTATAAAACAATTTTAAGCCGTCCAAACTAAAAAAAACCAGAAGATCGAAAAACAAAAATTTTGACAGAAGCTATAAAAACCCCTACCTCTTTTCTGCCTAACTGGATGTCTCTGATTTTCTCTAAAAAATGCGTAGATTCGTAATCATCCCTGGGTGAGACGAATAGCACAACAAGCAATTTTTAGATCTAACTTAATCCAAAAATAAAATGGGGACCGGTCCCACCGTGATCGCCATCGAAAGCATGAGATTTCGGAAATAAAACACCGAGATGCAAATAAAAACAGAACTAGATCGAGGCATATAATAACACGGATGGAATCATATCAAAAGTAAGAGCACCGCCCTTTTTATTAATTAATTCCAGCTCGGTTACAATATCTCTCTTCGATTTTTTGGTTACAACAGATGAACAATGATCCCCTTCCGCATGCCCACATGTAAAATGGGCGGGCTGTAGTGTTGCCGCCGCTTGATGTTTAATGAGTCTTGTTAGCCGTTGCCTATCTTGCGTTCAGCCGCTTACCCTGCATTCAGAAACACGAGAAGAACGTTAGTAGCACCCGTAATAAGAGGGCAGAACCTTCTGACTTTAGCATACATATGAAGATAGATCAGATGCATGAATAAAACAACTCTTCGTGAAACTACAACTTTTGCCGAGAACAGAGAACAATATACATTCGAAATGGCATATATCCGAGGATGTAAAACGTAAATCTGTTATTTTTATTCTACTTGAAGACATCACAATACATGAGACATGGACAGTCATTAAAATAATCAACCGATTCTAATGCTATTGCCCGCAAGTTAGCACTTCATTATGTTGCATGACAATATTCGATAAAACGTATTGCAAGACGCATTCGAGCATATAACGTATGACACGATATATTCTAACGTAAAGTTTATTTGAACAACGTAAAGAATAAGCTATTTCGATATTGTTAGTTTTTGCAATGTATTTCGAAAGAGAACAACATATATTGCATTAACTAGAAATGTTCATGGGCTGCCCAAGCGGGCCACCCTTGGTTTACACTTAGTCTCGACGCCAATCCACTAGGAATGGGCTCGAGATCTAAGGCCGTGTGTTGTCGTCGAATTAGTGGGATGCAGTGATCCACTGTCGGGTGTGAAAGTCCGGTTCACTCTTCTAAGAATCACCCACCAACCTCTATTTGTGAGAGATTCTAGATGTAAAGAAGGTGAACTTAGATTGATACAGATCGGATATCCAAATGAGCAGCACTTCGTTGTGTTAACAAAATGCTTCGCCGTCTCCTTTTTTCATTGTATCGAGCGGTTTTTTATAGAGGAGTTTTGCCTCTGATAGCATTAATGTTCAAAACCCTAAATTCACAGGCGCCGCTTAGATTTGATCCTTATCGGGCCATTATGGTACCTGGCTCGCACTGACAGATCGTAGTTATGAGGCGTGGCCTCGGATCGGATATTTTGCTAACACCGCTTGTCTCATTAATGTCCGCTGTAAAATCCGCCGTTTTACAGAGCCATGGGGTCTCTTCGAGAAGGGACACGTAGAGGTGCCACGTGGCGGTCGTTCCTTGGATGGTCGAATGTATGCTTTTGATTGGTGACGTGTCTGCTTTTGACTTTGGCCAGGTGTTGGCTTGAGGCCCAAAGTGTCGCGATATCGCGACACTTTGGGCCGGCTTTGGCTCGGGGCCCAAAGTGTCGCGATATCGCGACGCTTTGGGCCGGCTTTGGCTCGGGGCCCAAAGTGTCGCGATATCGCGACACTTTGGGCCCGCTTTGGCTCGGGGCCCAAAGTGTCGCGATATCGCGACGCTTTGGGCCCGCTTTGGTCGGGGCCCAAAGTGTCGCGATATCGCGGGCTTGGGTCGGGGCCCAAAGTGTCGCGATATCGCGACACTTTGGGCCCGCTTTGGGTCGGGGCCCAAAGTGTCGCGATATCGCGACACTTTGGGCCCGCTTTGGGTCGGGGCCCAAAGTGTCGCGATATCGCGACACTTTGGGCCCGCTTTGGTCGGGCCCAAGGGGAAGTGTCGCGATATCGCGACACTTCGGCCAGGGCTTGGTTTTTGACAAAAGGCTTGGCACGGATAAAGGCTTTGAAGTTTGTTAAAGGCTCTAGAACGACCGACTTTGCTCTCGCTCATTTTTCGATCTTTTAAACTGTTGTGTGAGTGGTTAAGACCACTATTTGACCTCTAAGGGCTGCCCTAAAAGCTGTGATATCAATGTGATCAATGTTTGTAATCACTTAATCGAAATGGTGTTGTTTTGGTGTCTACATTATGATTTTATGTATGGATGAATGCAATGATGTGATCTTAATAGATGGATGATTTATGACATTGTGTATTTATGGATATAGTATTTTTGTTAGATACATGTTTAATTTTGATTTAATTGTATGCATCTAACTCATGTTATGATATGGTGAATGCAGTATGTAATCTAATGTGAATGAACTTGTATGTTTTAATCACTTTAAAACATAACGGATGCATATGCTATGATGTTGACAATTTAGCGGATGATACCACAGAAAGTATAACAACCATGAATGTTAAATAATCATTCTAATAATAAGAATTAATTATTTTAAACCATCCATATGTGTGATGTAATGATGTGGAATGTATGTATTTTTTGGATAAGCTTTTGTAATTTAAGAAGATATAAAATAATCAGTGGTCGTCTAAATATCATTTTTGACATACATCCGGTATCTAATGTATTTTATTATTACCCCCTAATTTACAGAAGTTTATAAATAAAGTTGATGATGTGATTGATGATATGATTTTTTGCTATGTAAGATTTAATTTTGAGGCGTTTCCTAAAACTCAAACACTCTAGTCATCCTATCAATAGTTGCGTACTGACCATACTAGACTTTTGGAGAAGCAAGGCTTTCATCATGGACCTATGGATTCATTATCCTTGTGTGTGCAAATGAATATATTTAGATAGAACTCAATAATTTCCTTCGATGTCAGGTAGGATTCTTTTAGCCCATTGCTAAGATCGGGGATCTTCAATTGTTCATCTTATCCTGTGTTGGACTTAGTTGGATTATACCACTAGGTGACCTTGGGTTACCTAAAGCTAGCTCATCCACATTCAAACATTGGTCTACACAAATGCTAGAAGCTTATGTAATAGACATATCATCATGCATAAGGATTTCTCCTTCCAGTTTTGTGCAATGCTGAGAATTCCAGGGATTCAAGTTCCATTCCCTTATTTTCTTCATTTCATTTGGGATATTTGCTCATACCTTAGTGATGAGAATCACTATTTATTTTGATTGACTTTTTTCTTGAGCAAGGGACCTATGTAGTGATGATAATCACTATTTTTTTTGAACTATGACTTTGAAAATTGGGGTTTTGAATTTGTGCTTTGTTTCGAGATTTTTGCTTTTGTTGATGAAAGCAAGGGATCTATGTAGTGATGATAATCACTCATTTCTAGGTAGGGCAGAACTTGTCCTTTTGCCAATTCTCAGCACCTTTGAACCGGTTGCACAGGGGGATAAGCAAGGAAGATCCTTTTCACTTAAGGTAACCTAGACCACTATATGCAACTTTCATCTTCCCTTGTACCAGCTAGGATTTTAGTGTTTTTAATTAGTGATAGGATTCTGAATATCTGAGGTATTCATGACTAGTCCTTACTCTCTACTAATCAATATGGCTTCCCACAAAATTTGATAAGACCACTAGATATGGTTGAAAGACCAGAAAACCTTAGCCTGTTTCTTATAGCAACATGATGTGGTTGTGTTGAAAAACACAGTTACACACATGAATGAATGGATGAGGATGGACTTGTGTATTGTGTGGTTGTGATACAAACTGTGGCATCGTTTGCAAGAATGTGATCATGACATATGCAAATGCAATGAATGTAATGCAACTATATGGATTTGGATAGAAGATGCAAATGTTTTTGGATTTTTGATTTTTTGCATTGTTTTTGTATTTGGATTTGTCCAAATGGTTTTTGTACTTTTGATTATTTGCATTGTTTTTATATTTTTGATTTTATGTTGACCAAAGGGCTTATTGTGCCTTTGGGGCTTTTAGGAGTTGACCAAGCGGCATGAAGATACCCTTGGAGCATTTTTATTGAATTTGACCAAGCGGATTGGGTACCCTTGGAGCCTTTTTGATTTGAGTTTGATCAAGGGGCTTTGAAATACCTTTGGAGCTTTTTGATTGATTGAGACCAAGCGGGTTGGGTACCCTTGGAGCATTTTGTGAGTTGATTTGACCAAAGGGCTTTGAGATGCCCTTGGAGCCTTTTGATGAGATTTGACCAAGCGGCTTAGAGGTGCCCCTGGAGCATTTTGATGAGATTTGACCAAGTGGCTTTAGAGATACCCTTGGAGCATTTTGATTGAATTTGACCAAGTGGCTTGGGTACCCTTGGAGCTTTTTGATGATTTGTTTGACCAAAGGCTTTAAGATGCCTTTGGAGCTCTTTTGATGGAGGTGACCAAGTTTAGATATTTGTTACATATTTGAATGAGTTTTGACCATTTATGACATATTTGAGTATTTTTATTGACATTTGACCAAGTGATTTTGGATACCCTTGGTGCATTTTGATTTTTGACATTTTTGAATGTTTTTTGAATTTGTTTGCATTTTTGATGCTTTATATTGTTTTTGTATTTTTTATATATTTGAATGTTTTTATTTTTATGACATATTTGAATGTTTTTTATTTTTATGTGTAAAATATCCTCAAGTGGATGATATTGAGAGGTTCGGGCTCTTCAAAACCATCCAAAGATGTAAGGTGATATGCTCCAAGCCCAACCTTCTTTGAAATCATGTAGGGGCCTATCCAATTTACCATAAATTTGTCTCACAAATGCGGTGGTAGATTTGAGTTCTGTTGGTTTTCTTTGAGCACAAGATCCCCAACTTTGAATTCCCTCAAATGGACTTTACTATTGTATGCTCATGCAAGGTGATTCTGATAAATATGAAGATGCTCCAAGGCATTGACTCGTCGTTCATCAAGAAGCATTAACTGATCAAGGCGGCATTGCCACACGATGTCATCATCTATGAAGTCCTTCAATGCTATGTGCAAGGTTGGAATCTCCAATTCTAGGGGCATTATGGCCTCAGTGCCATATACAAGTGAAAACGGTGTTGCCCTAGTGGGCATCCGCACACTAGTCCTATATACCCATAATGCTAGAGGTAACTGAAAATGCCAATCTCTATGATTATCTCTCACTGTTTTCCTCAAAATGGAGATGATTGTTTTGTTTGAGGCTTCTGCTTGCCCATTTGCTTGTGGATAATAGGGTGTTGAAAAAATGTGCTGGATGTGGTATTTGTTCGTTAAAGCATGCACATTTTTGTTCTTGAAATATGGCCCATTATCCGATATTATCTTTGAAGGGACCCCAAAATGACTTATGATATTGTGGAGTATAAACTCCACAATCCTTGGTCCAGTTATCGATGTCAAGGGGATCGCTTCGACCCATTTGGTGAAATACTCAGTGGCCATTATGATGAACGTATGTCGACCTGAGGATGGGGGTGAAATCTTCCCCACTAAGTCTAATCCCCACTGTGAGAAGGGCCATGCTTCCTGGATGGGTTGCAAGGCTTGTGATGGCAAGTGGGTGAGGTTTGCATGATGTTGACACTTGATGCATTTCTTGACATACTCACAACAATATTTTTCCATAGTGGGCCAATAGTAACCCATCCTCAAAATATGTTTAATGATGGCCATGCCACTGAAGTGACCACTGCACATACCATCATGAGCTTGCAATATTTCCCAAGATGCTTCCTGGGGCTCAAGACAACGAAGGAGCATTCCATCGTAACCTCACCTATAAAGGATCTCTCCTAGAAAAATGTATCTTGTCACCTTCTATTTAAATGTTTGTCTTTCGACATGCAAAAGGCCTTGCGGTACCATTCCAAGCTTCAGGAAGTCCCACAATTGGGATAGCCAATCCTGATAAGCCACAACTTCTATGGATAAAATGACATGTTCTTCTTGTGATCCAACATTTGTGAACATATATTGGGAAACAATCCTATGATGAATGGTTGTTCCACACTCCGTAGGACCTTGAGAGATCAAATATTCCCAAAGGACCATTTGCAAGAAAGCTCTAACTTTGAAGGACCAATCCTTATTTGGTTCATTTTGGATCATGTTGACTGACTCTAGGTTGTCAATAACCTCACGTTGTATTGCTGAAAATGCGAGCACTTTCACATGAACGGTTGTGAAGTCAGCAAATAGATTTTGAGGGATTAAGGATCCCAAATATGCCATGGTGTTTGCAAATATATTTGATGTATGAGGGATTGCCTCAATGTCATACCATTCCAGTCAGGCTAGGTAAGTGTCAACAAGCTCCTTGTAAGATTTCAGGAGTGGGCACCTGCATTGGAATAATCCTTTGACTTGATTTACTATGAGAAAGGAGTCACCAAAGATATTCAATCTTTTAATGCCCATTGCAATGGTTGTTTGGAGTCCCAAGATCAAGGCTTCATACTCTGTATTATTGTTCATGCAAGGGAAGTCTAGCTTGAATGATAAGGGCAATGGAGTACCTTGCGGTGTGATAAAGACTATCCTTGCTCTGCCCCCTTGCTCGCACTTTGAACCATCAAATAACAATGCCATGTCTCTTTGTTTCTTAGGTTCTTCGAGTTTCGATGGATCTGATAATGCGAAGACTGCATCATCAAGCAATTCTATAGTGAGAGGCTTGCTATCCTGAAGAGGTGCCTCTGCTAATTGATCCGCTATGACTTGTCCCTTGATGGAATTTTGGCTTATGAATTCTAGATCAAATTCTATCAATAGCATGATCCACTTTGCAGTATGTGTATTATGATATGTCTTGTTCATCATATACTGCAAAGGATTTTGTTTTTATATAACGTAAGTCGTATGGCTCAACATGTAGTGTCACAATTTTTTGGTTGCAAAGACCACTACTAAGCACAAATTTTCTACATACGCATATCCTAGCTCATAACTCACCAAGGTGTGACTAATGTAATATATGGCTTGCTCTTTGTCTTGCGCGTTCTTCTGGGCCAACATGGTGCCCAAAGCAAAATTAGTAGCCGATATGTATAGTAAAAATGGTATGTCTGGCCTTGGTGGAGCTAGCACTAGCGATGTTGCCAAGTATATTTTGATCTCTGTAAAGGCTTGTTGGCACTCTTCATCCCAATGAAATGGGACATCCTTGCATAGCAACCGGTTCATGGGTCAGAATTTATTTGATAATTGCGCAATGAACCGTTTGATGGATGCTACCTTGCCTTGTAGGCTTCTCAACTCCCTAATGTTGGTAGGGGCGGCCATTCTCAATATAGCTTCTACCTTTGCAGGATCGACTTCGATGCCTCTCTTTGAAATGATGAACCCTAAGAGCTTACCAGAAGTTACACCAAACACGCACTTCTTAGGATTCAATCTGACGTTGTGCTCTATGAGGTGATCGAAGACTTTCGTGAGGACTTGAGCGTGCTCTTGTTGTACTAAATATTTGGCTAGCAAGTCATCCATGTAGTCTTCCAAGATTGTGTGCATGTAATCATGGAATATGTATGTCATGGCCCGCTGGTATGTGGCACCAACATTCTTTAGGCCAAATGGCATCACTTTGTAACAGAAATTTCCCCATGGAGTAATGAAAGTAGTCTTATGTTGGTCTTCGGGTTTGATTCGGATTTGATTGTATCCAAAAACCTATCCATTAGGGAAAGCATCTCATGACCTATAGTGGCATCAACAAGAGCATCTATGTTTGGCAACGGGAATGAATCCTTTGGAGTTGCCCTATTCAAGTCCCTGAAATCTGTGCAAATGCGGACTCTTCCATCTAGTTTTCCCATGGGTACCATGTTCGAGACCCATTCAGGATAGTCGATGGGAACTATGAAAATTACCTCCAATAGTTTTTGTAACTCGTTCTTTACCATCAAAGCGATGGTTGGATGCATTTTCCTCAATTTTTTCTTGACTGGCTTCTTTAGGGGATCCAATGAAAGGTTGTGAACGACTAACTTTGGATCAATCCCTGGCATGTCTTTATAAGTCCAAGCAAAAATATTTGGCCTCTCCTTGAGGAGAGGGATAATGATGGCTTGTTCCTCTGGAGACAAACTTTCTCCGAACTTGAATTTCTTTGGTTGAGTAGGATCATCATTGATGTCCACCTTGAAAGTCACTTCTATAGCCATATGTGACCCATCCTCCAGCTGGTGAGGCGTGGGTATCAAGTGAATGTCATCGGCGGGATTTACAGGTCCTACTAACTCAGGATCCAGACCAGCATGGAACACATCATATGCACAGCCTGATGCAAAGTGGAATGGTTGTAATGTTCCTTCATTAGAGAAAATATCCTCAAGCTCTATGGGTGAATCAATGCAATCCCAATCAATAGCCTTTATATCAAGACACAAAGGTTTAGTGGGATCTGTTGGATTATGAATTGGAGTGGTTAAATAAATGGAGATTGTGTTGATGGATGGAATGAAATCTCCAAAACCACATGGGTGAAATATTGTCTTAGAGGCTTCCCTTCTATACTCACGATGAGGCTCTGGAGGAAAAGGAATATCTAGATCTGGCCCATGAGCTGGTCGGATAATAGGATCATTGGGCTCTAAGAGTTCCCTGAATGTCGACGAGAGGGGATTGACCATGCGATGAATGACATTCAAGTCAATAGGTCTCCCCAAAAACTGCAAGCCAGGGTCTATGGCATGAAGTACCACTTCTCTCTCTACCAATGCATTGACTTGCCGCAAATGGTGAGGCCCAAGATAAGCCATATCGATCTCATCTTCAAAGTCATCATCACTTATCCAAAAACTATTAGCATTGGTATGTGGTCCCAAGGTAAGGGGCACATGTCTTGGCCCCAAGTAGGCCATCTCTATTTCATCCTCATACTCTTCGTCACTTATGAAGATGCCATTTGCATTAGTATGTTGCCCCAAGTCATGGGGCCATTGCCTTGTTCCTATGTAGGCTCTCTTTGTTGAGTCCTCTAACTCATAGCCACTTTCATCCGATATGAATCCACTCTCGTTGTGGATGGACCAGGTAAATCTATGTAAATAGTGAGGCCCATGATATGCCAAGCCTGCTCATGCTTCATCATCACCTGCTACATATCCATTTTCTTCTTGCTCATCATCCCATGAGTTGTAACCTGTTGGGGTGGCATCAATTGTGGAGCTTGGATGATAAGTCTCAGGCGGTGGTATGTTTACCACAACCACTTGTCTGTTGCTCGGATATCTTACACTTGGTGGGTGATAGGGAATAAAATCGATGTCTTCTCCTAACCCCAAGCTTAATCTATCTAAGGCTGCTGCTAGAGAGTCATCTCGACCTCTGATGTGATAGCCTAACCCAAACCTATCAGACGAAAGCTGGTATTGTGGCTCGAATGGCCATCTACGCCCCTGCTCATATATACCAAGACCGTAACCATGCCAATGGTAGCATTCAAAGTAGCTTAGAGCAAACTCAAGATTAGAGAGGTAATGAATATTTACGATGAATAATTCGTCATTGTCCTCTTCTTCATCGATAGACTTATGGGCGTAGTCTAGTCCAGCATAGACAAAGTTTGTCTGATTGGGAGGGATCCCAAGTGGGACCACTATTCCCACTGGTGGTCTTAAGTCTTTTGGTCATCCCATGTCTTGTGCAGACTCTATGATTGGCATGAATGTTATGTTCTACACAAGATACTCTCCTATCCCTGTACTTTCCAAGTGTATAGTCGCATGCGATGTGGATGATCCTATAGACGACATTGGCGAAGAGGGCTCTAGTATCTCCTCAGCTTGATCTTGGAGATCTTCCTCCTCCATGGGAGTTGGACTCTTCTTAATGTCTATGATTAGCGCTTCCTTAGGCTTTCTTTCCTCAACTATGGGCACCTTTAGCTTTTGATTATATTTTGGTTTAGACGTTGATGGTCTATTAGAAGCATTAGTCATTTTGTGTGCAAGATGAGGTGTTGATGTAGATGGGTCATTTTGTACCCCTTTGTCTTTATCATTTAGTTGCATAGTAGGATATGAAGGTCCTACATACAAGTGGGTAGAAGGAATCACAAATTATCCTGGATAATCCACCTGATGAACATACTTGAATGGCTCTTCATTAGCCAACACCATGTAGACTTTGTTATCATGCACATACTTGACACATTGGTGTAAGATTGAAGGAACACACTTCATGTCCCTTATCCAAGGTCTTCCTAGGAGGATGTTGTATTGCATGGCCCCTTCCAAGACATGACACATCACGGGGATGGTCTTATGCCCCACCTTGATAGGTAGGACTATCATTCCCATAGTATTGCATAAAGCATCATTGAAAGCCCTTAATGTATAGGCTCCTGGAATGATATTGGACTTGGGGATCTTAAGGTGTTCTATTGCTATTGTTGTGATGATGTTGATTGATGAACCTATATCGATCAAGACCCGCTTAAAAGGTAAATCATTGACTGATGCCATAATGTGCAGTGGAGGGTCTAGTAAGGCAGTAGATACTATCTTAATCTCATAATCGTAGAATCAAATTACAGGTTCCTGGCATTCTTGTACTTGTCCCACAAAATGGGTGAATGCATTTGGATCTTGTGGTTGGAGCTCAATCGACCTTAAAATCTCCATCAAGGTCTCCCTATGCTTTGGGGACTATTGTATGAGCTCATAGATGGATAGCTTAGCCGGAGTCATTTGTAATTTTTGCTCAAGTCTACTCCGAATAGTTACCACAGGTCAGGTTGGTGGACCTGGAAGGTTGTTTTACCCCTACCTCTACCTAGGTGTAGTGGGGATATTAATGGGAGCTACAGGAGGTTGTGGTTGACCATACTGTCTACTCCTAGTTGCTATATTGACAATTTCAACCATCCCAATGCACCCGTGGGTAGGCGTATCAATTTAGACCTGATTGAATTGTGCACCTTGCCCTCTAGGGACCTCATGGTTTGGCAATGAGTTTTTGTAGATGCCCATATCTCTATTTTTAGGAGCCAATGGGTTGTCAACTTTAAGTTCTCCCGCCTCAATCATGTTTTGCACCTGGTGCTTGAAACCAACGCAAACCTCAATATTATGCCCCGGTATCCTATGGTAAGGGTAAAATTGATCTTCCCTATATCCTCTTGGCTTAGGATGGTTGGGATCTATAAGAGGTATATCAGGGAACCTGATCTTTCCTGCCTCACTCAATTGGTTGAATATTGATTGCATCGATTCTGTTAATGGTGTGAAATAGCGAGGGGGTTTGCATTCTTTGTTTCACCCTTGATTATTCTTTTGATCATAATTGGCTGGTGGGGGTTGTGCTTGATAATTTTAGGGTTGGTGCACAACCCCGTCCTTAGGCACAACCAATACCACTTGATTAACTGGAGCAGGGTTGGCCTGCTTCCGCTTGTGTTTGCCATTTTTGTCATTTTTGTTCCACTCCTTCTTGGTTTAGAGTTTGATGGTTCCCTCATCTACTTTTATGTCCTCAATGAGTTTGGCCTGTGCCAAGGCTTCCTCAAATGAGGGGTATTGTTGAAGTTGTAGCAAGAGGGAAATGTGTTTGGAACAACTCTTGGTGAACATCCGGACGATCTCTTATGTGGGGACGGAGAATGATAATTTTGCCATGACTCTTCTCCATCTATTCCCATAATCCATTACTGGCTCATCATCATAATGTCTCAAATTGGCCAGGTCTGAAAGGTTCACTTTCCTCTTAGCACCAAAAGAGAAACATTTTAGGAAAGTGTTCACTAGTTGTTCAAAATTGGATATGCTATGCTTGGGCAACTGGTTGAACCATTGGGTGGCGGCGCTCGAAAATTTCATTATGAATGTCCTTAGCATGAGAGCATCATTGTCTTCAAGATGAAAATATGCATTGATGAAATTGGTAACATGCTCTTATGCATCCTCTTCACCCTTAAAATTTTCCAACCTAGGCATCTCAAAATGCTTAGGGTATGTGGGGCTAGGGACAGATGGACATAATGGTTGATTGTGTATTTTGCTCAATGTTGGTTGGCTACCAGCCATCTCTTGTTTTTCAAAGGACTTCATATTTTCAGCAAGTGCTTGGAATACCTTTGAGGTGAGGAGTTCCTCCTCTTGTAGACCCCCCCCATGGTGGCGGTGGAGGTAACCCTCTATCCATTTTATTTTCTCTATTTTCTTCCCTCCTATGAGGGGATTCGGGATGTGCTTGATATTGATCTATTAGGTTTACCCTTTCTCCTCCAGTTGGATTTCGCTCATGATTTGGAGGGTGATTCTATTGTGGGTTTCCTTCTTGTCTAGTGCACTCCTCTCTTGGTGAGTCAGCGTGTTGATCTCTTTGATGATCATTTCTATTTGCTTGTTGGTTGCTATGAGCTAGCTGCTCAGATTGCTCTCTTAAATGTTGCTCATGTTGGCGCAACAACCATTCTCTTTGTTTATCATGTTCGAGAGCTTCTACAAGCTCTCACTCTTTATGCACAAGGTATTTTCTAACCATCGCATGTGGTTAACTTGCACGGTCATAGAAGACTCATGCTTATCTGATCCTATTCTAGTAGTTTTGACTTGTAGATTCCTCGAAGAGGTTTCAACTATTTCTTTGCTCTTGCTAGCTAATGTGACTTATTCAGTATATTGTTGAGTGTCTCTATGATCAGATTTTGTATGTTTACTATGGGGTCACCCTGAGATGCCCCTAGTTTGAGAAGTGGGCTTAGAAGTCACGGTTCGTGAACTTCCAGATGCAGAATTCTCCATGGCTATGGTTTTGGGAGGTGGTCTCGAATAAATCCGATCCACATCATCTAGTTGTCTTGTTTTCCATGGTTGATCCCATGGGGTGCCATTTACTCCAATGAGGTCATAGTCTAATGGAATCCTTCCTCTTGTTTGAAGGATATATTCTTCTATTTGCTGTCTATGACTGGATGTATCTCTAGTTTTATGCCCCTTAGTGGGCTGATCTGTTCTAAGTGTCTCATGTGAATGTTGGGACATTGTGACTCTTGTGTGTATTTTTGGTGATGAGGATTTCGTGGCCCTCTCTACCCTCCATGAGGATGGATATGGGGAAACCTCATCATCCTTGTGTGAAGAACGGGGTCTAGAACCCTCCTTATGTCCATGTGAGGAGGAAGCTCTTGAAGCTTCCTCATGTCTATGAGAAGTTTTTGTGTGTTTAGAGGAAGGTCTTGAGTCTTCCTCATGTCTCCTTGATGATGGTCGTGAGGCCTCTTTGTGTTTATGTGATGTAGTTTCATGTTGTGGTTCCCTATTTGGGGTTTCTCGAGGAGATCCCCCAAGGGTTGAGTTATCACCCCTTAGACTCGCAGAACTACGTCTCATAGTCTTACGAGTAGGTCTTTCAATGTTACTACGACTTCGTCTAAGGGTATGTGTTGCTTCATATTCTCCCTTGATATCAGATCGAGGGTGTTTACTTCTTGTTTTGACCATTTTTTTTGGGATTTTAGCTTTTGTGTTACACTTAAATATGACCAAACAATATCAAGCAAATGTTTATCTTGATTACCAATTTAAGTGTGCCCTAAAATGTTTGTTGTATTTTGATGTTTTGTTGTTTCTTGTTTCTTGTTCTTGCTTTGGATTTAGAATGAGGAGACTCATCCATAGTGATAATCAAGAACACTCATGCCAAACATGATTTCTCAAAAGAGACTAGGGTACACCCCTTAAATCCCAGTGGGGGGTTCGCCTAGCTCTTCCACTCTGAACCAATGATTGTTCCAATAGTGGGAGACAGTTTGAACACAAGTAACTTAGTACCACTATAAGTAAGTTCCTCAATCCATTTCTAGGAAGCTCTAGGGGGAAAACCGGTGGAAGGAGATGAATGCCAACATCATCGGACTAAATTGAGGGTTGGTGATGAAATCCAACTCCCCAATGTTTAAAATATGCGTGTGTGTGTGGGGTTCATTTTAAGCTTGCATGAATAAGAATGCATCATACAACAACAATGACTCTTTCCTATATGCCTAATGCAAAATGTGTTTCAATTTTAGAAAGATGCCAAACCTCCTATGATATTAAGGAAACCACCCTTTGGGGCGCAAGAGGGCCCCTAAAAGACCCCCCCAGAAAAAAAAAAAAAAAAAGCGCTCCCACGGACTTGAGGCCAAAACAAAAAAGCCATTGTTCCTAGCAACACCTAGTGGAAAATCTAAAAGGAAACCTAAGATGTGCAAGATGCAAGTTTCCTTTCTATTTCATTCTTTTAGTTTTCCAAATTGAAATATGTCTTAATTATCACTGTTTTTAAGAAAACAGAAACAGATAGAAAACCATAAAGTGTCAAAAAAGTTGTACCAACCTTTAATCTAGCTCAGAGAATCAATGTTTTGACCTCTGCTGCACTCCAATTTTGGCCGTTGTCGACCAGAGTGACTGATTTTTGGCCGCTATAGAACAGAGCGGCTGACTCCTGGCCATTGTAGACTAGAGCGGCTGACTATTGGCCACTGTAGATCAGAGCGGCTAAACCTGCACACAAAACTTGAGTTAGTAAAGTGCCAAAAATTGAAAATAAACTAAATAACTGGGCAGGAGTCCCACCGTGATCGTCATTTGTAGCGACCCTGGGGAAGTGGCACGCCATCCACCAACTACTCTACTTGTGATTTGATTGAATCATTTTATGTTAAACATGCAATAAATGAAAGGCACAAAGCAGATATAACCAGAATGTAAAGAAATAAATGAATGAATGCTTTTTGTATTGATATTCCCAAGATCTGGTTACATATGAATCCCTCTAAGGGATACCCTTTATTTGATACATGATTTTACACACAAAGAGGGCAGTAGGTGTATAAAATATCCCCTTGCACAAGGGGTGCACTTTATAAGGCTTCTCGATGATGCACACAAAAATGTATGAGGGCTTACAGATGCCTCCTTCTCTAGGTCTGATTGCTAGAGGGATCCTCTTGCTTTTGTATGTTACGGATTTTCCCGATGAACCTGTAGCCTTGAAATCAATGAAACAACAACACACGCTTAGATGTCCGATATTGCCTCCCTAGATGAGGTTGTTAGCAATGAATAAGCTCAATGGAAAAAAATGCAATGAAACTAGTACTATGAATGCGAATAACTAAAATAAAGCTTATGATAATGAAATGAAAGAGAAAGCAGAATAAAAGAAACTAACACCTAAAACCCTAGACTAGGTTGCGGGCCACTATCCAGGACAGCGGTCGCTAAGGTGAAATATCTCTCTATTGATCCAAAGGCTATGGGCTCAATTTTGCTACTAATGTTAAAATGATTACCTTATATGTTTAGATTTTCCCTCCAATCCGACAGGGCTCCGCTACAAGAATCGATCTCCAAGGGAAGCTCTCCAAGTCTCTAGAAGCTCTCCTCAATGATCCAACATGTTCAAAGTTTTGATGTATGATGTTCTCTCTCTCTGATTGATAAAAAGAGGTCTAAGAAGGTCCCCTAATTGATCAAATAAGGTCCCCTAGTGCTTTTAGGTTTGCTCCTTATAAAGTGTTTGAAGCCCTAGGTCAATGTTCCAAACCCTAGGATTGAATCCCTCATGCGTACTAGGTGTTAGCATGAGAAGCTCTTTGTTTTTCTATGTTTAACTAAAGTCTAAATCTGGACTAGAGTCTTCCATGTAGACTAGTTGTGAGGAGGAATGCAAATTTATCCTTGCTCATCCTTATTGCATGCAGACTACCACTTCCACCCAAGATTAGGCTATATGGAGCGAAAAAATGTATTTAAAGCTTATCCACTGTCGTCTGCAATGACTAAGGTTTGGCCACTCTAAG
Organism: Wollemia nobilis; assembly: GCA_028583015.1. Taxonomy (NCBI): domain Eukaryota; kingdom Viridiplantae; phylum Streptophyta; class Pinopsida; order Araucariales; family Araucariaceae; genus Wollemia; species Wollemia nobilis. The sequence goes on from JAQPPZ010003073.1 coordinate 1,349,667, forward strand.
CTACAACGATTGGATTCTGGCCGCTCTGGTCTATAGTGGCCAGGCTTGGATGGGCTGAAAATGCCCCATATGAGTGGCCAGAACCACTTTTGACACTTGGAAGGTCCCAAGGTTTAGTCACATGACCTATGAGTGTGCCTATGTGAGTAGTCTCCCTAAACATGACATGTTTTAGGTGTCTACACCTTGAGTCTAACTTGAGGGTATTTAGACCATAAATCCAATTTGGATAAAAATTGAGCACCATGCAAATCATCAAACTACTCATTAATTACCAAAATAGGGAATCTATCATTTATGGTTATTTTATTAAGTTCCTATAAATCCATATGCAATAACCATAAACCATATTTTTTTATACCAACAATATTGATGAAGAATAGGGACTAACACTAGGGCAAATAACCCCTCTCGCAAGTAATTCTTTCATCATTTTATTAATTTTTATTTTTTGGACATATGGGTACCTATAAGGGTGGACATTTAGAGGGAGACTACCTGGAACAAACTGAATTGCATGATTATGGGTATAGCGAGGGGGTAGTCCCTTAGGTTCCTCAAAAACTATTGCATGTATATCCAATAGAAGTTATAATTATGATTGTGGTTCTTGTTTATTATCATTGAGGTCTTGTCTAACAAAAAATTGTGCCATGACCCCATAGAACAATATTTTTAATAGCTTCTCCATCTTGTGAGATGAAACAAGTTGAGTAGCATTGACCTTTATTCCTTGTACATTATATTCACTTTCTTACTTGCTAAATTTCATCTATAACTCAAAAACACCCCAAAGTATGGGATACAACATCCTAAGCCAAATTTTCCCTAATACAACATCACACCCTCCTAAGGAAAGGTTAAACATATTAGTCTTAAAATTATATTCCCCTATTTGTACTTTGACATTTTAACACTTACCCTTACAAGGCAAAGTTCCTCCATTAGTAACCATGAATTCAAAGAAATTACATGTATTTATATAACAATTTTCATGAGGGGGTTACCCCCTAAGGGACCTGACAAATGGTCTGGTACTTTAATGATCAAAAAATATGAAGGCTAAAGGAGCATGGAAGGTTGGAGGCTGAAGGAGCGTGGAAGGATGAATGATGAGTTGATATTTGGAGTATCAAGGCTAAAGGAGCGTGGAAGGCTAGGTTGGATGAAGGAGCATGGAAGGCTACGTTTGTTGAAGGTACTACATCGAAAGACTGGGATGTTGGGTGGAAGGCTAGGATGGTTGAAGGAATGTGGAAGGCCGATAAGGTTGAAGGAGCGTGGAAGGCTGGGTTGGCTGAAGGAGCTACAATGGAAGGCTGGGATGCTGAGTGGAAGGCTAGGAAGGCTAAAGGAGCGTGGAAGGCTACTTACAATGAGAAAAACAAAATTGCAAAAATTTTAATATATTTAAAATGAGTGGTCATATAAAAAAATTCGAGCAATATTAAGAGAGATGACCATGTGAAGTTAACCATTCAGAACACGGGTAGTGCAATTTTTCAAGTCACAAAAAATAAAATTACAAAGTGCGAAGGATTAGGGTTTTTTTTTCTGAAAAACATCTCATATTTTAGGAGCCATATCTTCGTAAATAATTATTCAATTCAATTGATTCTCAGACCGACATGTGCAAAATTTGAATAGCTTTAAAATAAGTGGTTATATACAAAAATATAAGCAATATTGAGAGAGATACGATACTATGAAGTCAATCATTCGAAACAAGAGCAATGACGATTTTTCAAGTCGTGAAAAATGAAATTACAAATATTTGCCAACTAAGATCCGAACGATAGGAAGAGCAATGAAGGACTATGAATTTAGCGAGGAAGGAAACTAGAAATTTAGATTTGGTAAAGAAAACTATGATAGTGCGATGTTTTAAAAATATTACTCTACTAAGATGCAAGACATAGATAGTAGAGGTAAAGTTTTGGCATTGTGAAGGCTGCTATAGGAAAATTTCAAGAAAGATGCTAAATTTTGGAGTAATTGTATTCATACAAAAATTTGAAAAGATCCAAAAAATGAAAATCAAGAATTCAAACATTTTATGTAAAATGATGTAGGTTTCTAGCTATAGCATCTCAATTGAGATGATAAGTGTATCTATTTGTAAACTCTCAAGATCTAAAAAAGAAATATGTAATTTTTCAAGGGTGGAGGACCCAAGTACAACCCCTTATTATCCAAAGTGAAAAACAAAAAATATAATAATTTACCTGCTTTTCCACTTTAGGGCTAGTAAAATTATGTGTGCTACCTAAGTCAATGAGAATTATTAGTCATTGTCCCTTGAAATGCCCTATCACCTTCATAGTTTGGGGGTAGCTATGCCTACTAAGGCATGAACCAAGATTTTTGGTTGGGGTTCTTCTTGGAATTCAAGTTGCTCTATCTATTCCTCTTCTTGATGGTCCTCTTCCACCTCTTGAGACTATGGTTGTTGACTCATCCACATCAATCAAATACAATTTTTGTTGCACATATTTATGGCCAAGTGAATACTTCTCATCACAATTATAACATAACCCTTGAGCTCTACAAGCTTCCATCTCTTCTCAACTCAATTATTTGATGGTGGGTGACTTGTTAGTCAGATTGGTGGTTGGTTTATTTAGGAATGGGGGTCATGTTTGTGAAAATTTGGAAGTGCATCTCTGTGCAAAAAAAAATATCTTCTACTAGTCCAGCCAAACCTATTGCTTGTTGCAAGGTTTGTGGATAAAACATTTTAACTTCAACTTTAATATCATCCTTCAATCCACTAACAAAACAACATTGAAAGAAATTTTCATTCAAGTAAGTAGTATTGTTTGCCAAATTTCAAATTGAGCCTAATAGTCTCTAATAGTTGAGGTCTACTTTAGTTTAGTGTGGGTGCCCATGAAGTCCTCATATTCACTAGGGCCAAATCAAGTGAGTAATTGTTTCTCCAATTTATCCCAAGTAAGATGGGGATACACTTTTCTAACCCATTGATACCACTACAAAGCATCAAATTCAAAATTAAAAGATGCAACTATGATTTGTAAGTGTTGTGGAACATTATGAAGGCTAAAATACTACTCTGCTCAGCACACCCATCCATATGGATCCTTCCCATCAAATTTTGGAAAGTCTAAATTTTGTAGTCAATATGTATTATTATTGGGATAGGTGTTGTGTATTTTCCTTTTAGGATTACTCAACCCTTCTCCTTTGTGATCATATTGACATATGTTTGGGTGCTACTAGCCAAGCAATTTTTTAATTCTATAAATTTTTATTCACTCTGTCATTAATATCTTTTTGTTCCCTTATCACATATGTTATAGATTTATTCAATGTTTATATCTCACTCTATAACTAGTTTAATCAGTTAGTGATTTTTTTTCCAGGGGTCATAGAGAAGTGCTCACCCCATTGGATAATTTTTTGATTCATTTGTTGTTTTATTTGTTGACCTCTACTACCTATAAAATTATACTAGAAGTTTGGGCCTTCTAACAATACTTACTAAAATTAAAAGTGTTATTTTGGTAGTTACTATTTTTAGTAATGGTCCTAAAAACGTGTATAGGTGTTATATACCAAATTGATGGCTCAAAGAGATAGTCAAAATGGATTATTTCCCAAATTGGTGATTTTGGGACCCCCCAAAAACATTATGGTTGCTATATATCAAAATAGTCAACTTAATGAGACAATTGTAATGGACTAGGGCTCAAAATGATATTTTTGGAGTTTCTTTTTAAATTACTTGAAAACTACCTAGTTCAACAACTACCTTGTCTATAATATCCCCGATTGTTATTGACGATGATCCTATCAAATAATATCCTCAATTGTTACTAGAAAGTACCTTATCTAATACTAATCCTGATTGTTACTGATAACAACACTATTAGATTATGTTCCTAGTTGTTACTGACAAATACCTTGTATCATACTATTTTTGACTATTACTAACAACCAATGATTTCAATGTTACTCCATTTTTTTTTTGATAGGTAACAATATATTTACAGTGGGTTTTTTTAAAAAGGATCCCAAAACCTTAGTTACAGTAGAGGCCGAAGCAATGAAACTTAAAACCAAAAATAACGTCCCCATCCCGGGGCCCTGGAAACATAAAACAGAAAAAACGTCCCCGCCTTGGGGCCCTGGAAACTACAGAAAACAAAATGCCCGAATAAACTTCGCATCCGTGAACCTCCAAAAAACAAATCCAAAAACAAGACACATTGAAAATGGAGAATTCCAGGGGCCAAGCTAACTGGGCCCTGACCCATCCTCGGTCCGCTCAGTCTACCGCTTACCCTTCGCAGCGCTTTCCTCCAGCTTGCGACAAAGCTTGGACAACGCCTTGGCGGCATGAGACATGGCTTGGGCAGCTGTGGTGAAAGAACTGACCGTAGTATCCAGGAGGCCATGGAGTGCCAGCTGCTGTAACACATCATCAGACTCAGATCTGATCACAGTGGGCTCCAAGTTCTCTGGTTTGGCATTCTTGGGGCTTTCTGCAGCCCAGCTAGGTCCGGGGGAGGCCCTTTTGCACCCTAAACTTGGAGGAAGGGCCCTGTCAGGGCCTGTGCTCGACGCCCTGCACTTGCGCACAGGCCTGCGACGCTTTAGGGAAGAAGAATCAACAGGAGTAGGGGACCCTTTGGCGGCCGGGGAACCAAGGGGAGAAACGCCATTTTCGAGGGGCAGGACAGAAGAGAGGGGGGGAATGCTATGCAGCTGGGGCTGGTTGGCCAGGGCATGTCTGTAGAGAACAACCATGAGCCCCTAGTGTAAGGGTCGGGAATGGTTCTTGCGGGCACGCTCAATGGTCAGACCCAAAGAGTAGAGGAGGAAGCGGGGGGTGCTGATGAGGGTAGCTCCATGGAGGTGGTTAAAATAACTGAGATGGAAGCTAAACAGCTGCTGCTCGGGATCGTCACAGGTAATATATTGCATTACCAAGACAATGGCTTTGTCGAACGATGTCGGGAGGTGAGAGCGGAGCAAATTGGCTTTGTCCCACTGGTGGTCTGGGAAGCGGGAGAGCTCCTCTTCCCAGTTATGTTTATCTCATCTGACGACACGGCCTTTCTCTTCGTGGTGGAGGCCAAAAACCTCTATGAGGAAGTCCTTAGTGATTTTGAAGTGCAAACCCTTGACTGTAACTTCTTCGTCGTTCCACGACTCCAGAAACCCCTAGGTGATCTCGTCGTCATGGCCGGCAAATTTGCTGAAAAATGGCATATATTTCTTGGCATCAGAGAATAAGCGAGCAGGGCCGCTCAACTCGAGGACAGGGGGCTCCAGAAAAATAGCTTTGGATTCCATGGGGGATGAGCTGGCAAGGTGGGGACAAAGGGGCCAGAGAATGCCAGACCGGGGAAGAAAGAACAGGGGTGGGGGAATGCAACAACGGGATGGGATAGCAAGGGGAATAAAAAGGCTGTGCGAGGGCTTGGGAAGGGGAAGCGCCGCCAACTTTGGAAAGTAGCACACACGGCTGGGATTGACACAATGGGGAGGGGGCTGAGGGGGCACACCAGGCAGCTGACACGCGAGGATGGGAAAGGCCCACTGCCAAAGCGCCAGTTGGCGAACGCTGAGCGGAGGAGTGCCAGGAGAGAGCCGTGCCAGAGTTGACCTCGAACGAGTTGGCATGGCATGGGAATCAGGTGATGCAGATATCAGATCAGGAATGACAGGGAGGTCCGCCATGCATAAAGAACTGGGGCTGCCAGGGCTGCTAGTTGGCCAGAGCGGGCAGTTGACTAGGCAGGGGGCGTGGGCCGCTGCGGGGAGGACCTGGGCGGTTACAGGGTGGCGAGCCGACGGGTCGCCACGGGGGCGAGAAGCACTGGGCAGCGGATGCACGCGCTGGGGGGACTTCACCGCCCAGCCACGAAGATGACTAGACACCCGAGAAAACATCATGATCGGGCTGGTCCTGCCTCGCAATTTGGGTTAGGCCTACAGGGAAGTGCGAGGTCCAGATGGTGAATTCTCCAACGGTGATGCCTAGATTAGCCATGAAGTCAGCAGCCCGGTTGCCTTCTCTAAGAACATGCTGGAAAGTGTGATCGGGGAAGCCCTGGAGCAGGAAGAGGGCCTCCCGAATGGAGTTCTGGAATCGCCAGGAACAAGACTCGGGCTTGCTGGCGCCACTGATAATGACTTGGGAGTTGCCTTCGATAATAATTTTTGGGGAGGAGCCCCTGAGAGCCGACAGGCCCCTGAGAAGGCCGACAACTTTGGCAAAGTTGTTAGTTTGCCTGCCCAGCGAGACCGCGAAGGCAGTGACCAGATTCCTGGAACTGTCTCTGATAACCCCGCCAGCCCTAGAGGGAACGGGGTTGCCTTTGGAAGCACCGTCGAAATTGATCTTAAGCCACTTGGGGGGGGGAGTCCATCTGATCAGGGATCGGTGGGAAGGGGCTGGAGGGGAAGCAGGGGGGGTGATCTGGAAGCCAAGGGAGGAGAGAAGGGAAGCTTCGATCGACCGCTTGGGTTCCACAGAAAGGGGAATGAGTCGAGAATTCTCAGTGGCAAAGGAGACTGCTTTGGTTGCCAACCTCTGGGGGGAGCAGGCCGGGGAGGAAAAGGCTTGCCGGTTACGCTCGAGCCAAATTTTCCAGAGCAAGTGAGGAAGGTAGGCCTTCCAAAGGAAGTGAAAAAAGGGATGGGCAAATGGGGTGGGCCACTAAGACAGGAGATCAAAAATGGAATTGGGGGCCGCCCACTGAACAGAAAAAAGGGAGAGGATGAGGCCCAGAACTTCGGAAGAGAAGGCACAGTTTAAGAAAAGGTGGTTGGTGGACTCCCAAGCGACACAGTAGAGGAAACATCTATTGGGGATTTGGAAGCCTCGCTTGATTAGATTTTCGATCGTGAGGACCTTGTTTTGGACGGCTGCCCAAATGAAATGGCTAATTTTGGGGATCAATTTCTTGGCCCAGACTAGCTGGGTCGGGAAGGTGGTTACCCCCGGGGTTCTCTGAATATGATAAGCAGACTTGACTAAAAAAATGCTGCTGGGAGAGCCATGCCACACGCATCTATCATTGTCACCAAAAGAAGGGATGACTGTCGCACTGAGGATGCACTAAAGTTTGGCAGCTTGAAGCGGGAACCTGGGGTTCAGGATGGGTTTCCAGGTGGTCCGCCCTTGACACTGGGTCATGTAGTCAGACACTCTGGGCCCGCAGATCGCTAGCCCAGGTCTAAGAAGAAGGAGTTATCTATCTGAGCATAGGGCCTCGTTGAGGATCCATCTGTCCTCCCAGAAGTCTATCTTGGCACCGTCTCCAAGGATCCATCTGGTCCCTTGCTGAACAATATCTCTGGTGGAAAGTAGGGCCTTCCAGAAGGCAGATCCATCACGGGGCTGGGTATCCCCGAGGAAGGGGTGATTGTGGCAGTACTTCCTATGCACAATGCAAACCCATTTGTTGAGGGAATTTGTATGAACCTTCCAGGCATGTTTGGACAGAAGGTCCTTATTCATGGGAACCACCTGTCTGAGCCCGATCCCTCCTTCATCTTTGGGATGGCAGACCAGGGGCCAGGAGACCAGGGGAATCCTTTTCTTGTCTTCGCCTCCCAACCAGAGAAAACATTTCTGAATTTGCTCAATGAGAGTAGCAATGGAGGCCAGAATTCTGAAGACCGACATGAAATATATCGAAATGCTTTGAAGAATGGATGCCAAGAGAGTGGCTCTGCCGGCCTGAGAGAGGAGGTGGCCTTTCCAGGGGGCGAGTTTTCTTTGAATCCGCTCAATCACCCCATTCCACAATGCCTTGGAAGATACTTCTGTGAACAAAGGAAGCCCGAGGTAGGAGGAAGGGAGGGAGCCAGGGGAGCAGCCCAGGATCCGCTTGATTTTGATTTGTCTAGCCACGAGGGTGTTGATGAAGTAAATCTTGCTTTTACGCAGGTTAATTTTTTGCCCGACCGCCTCCTCATACAGGGTAAGGATGCTCTTGAGGGCCTTGGATTGAGGGACCGAGGCCAAGGAGGCAAGAATGGTGTCGTCCACAAAATGCTGATGGGACATGGGGGGAGGTCCTGTGCCGGTCTGATGCTCGAGATAAGACTGCGAGTAACAGCGTTCGAAATGGTTCGTCCCAGGGCCTCGGCCAGGATAATAAAGAGAATTAGGGATAGGGGATCACCTTGGTGGAGACCTCTGGAACTGGGGAAGAACCCGGTCGGGGAACCATTGACCAGTATAGATAACCAGGGGGAGGACACACACTTGTTGATGAGATGGACCCAGGAGGGGTGAAACCCGAATTTGAGGAGGACCTTGGATAGGAAGCTCCAATCGACCTTGTCAAAGGCCTTGTTCATATCGAGTTTGAGTAGGAAATGGGCCTTTCTGGATAGGGCAGCTGAGTGAATGGCCTCATGCATGATTATGACCTCGTCAGTAATTAGCCTGCCTTTGATGGAGCTTCCCTGGCAGGGGGAAATGATCATGGGAAGAATGTCTTTAAGGTGGGTTGTCATGGCTTTAGTCATAATTTTATAGAGGACGTTGCACAAGCTGATGGGGCGGAAGTCTGACAGGGACCTTGCAGCCTGGGTCTTCGGGATCAGGGCTATGAAGGTGGTGTTGATGCCTCTAGGAATGGATCTGGCAAACTACAGGTCCCGGATGGCAGCGCACACCTCAAGGCCCACGATGTCCCAGAAAGCCTGGAAGAAGCGGGGAGGAAACCCGTCCGGGCCTAGGGTTGCTTCAGCCTTCATGGAAAAGGTGGCAGCATGGATTTTTGAGTTCAACAAGGCTTGAACCAGCTTAGCATTAGCCATGGCCAGGACGGACGTCGGGATGTGATCCAGAAGGGTGTCGGCCGCCTTCGAGGACATAGGAGGTCCATCACCCAGGAGCTCTTGGAAGAAGTGGACTGCCTCGGCTTGGATGTCCTCTTCCTTATTTATGATACTACCATTGCTATCAACCAGCTCGACAATTCTATTGGAGCCCCTATTTCGGAGGGTCGATGCATGAAATAACTTGGTGTTTGCATTGCCATCTTGGATCCACAGAGCACGCGACTTCTGCCTCCAAAAGGTTTCTTCCTTGGCTAGGATATTGTGGTACTCGCTGAGGGCAGTGCGTTCCTCATCCCTGAGGCCGGCCTCTTGAGAGCCAGCTTGGAATCTGGACTCAATCTCATCGAGTTTATTTTTGATAGCCTCCTTGCTTTCAAAGATATTACCAAACACTTCTTTGTTCCAAGTCTTGAGGTGCTCCTTGAGGTGTCTCAGCTTGTGGAAGACCTATTCGACGGGACAGCCAGGGACGGGGGGAGCCCACCAAAGGCCGACCTGGGCCCAGATGTCGGGGTGATGAAGCCACATGGACTCAAATCGGAAGGGTCTTCTAGGGGGGGCGATGATCAGTCTCAAGGAGGAGGGGGCTGTGATCGGACTCAATTTTGGGGAGGGCCAAAAGGGAGGCGTAGGCAAAAATGGGGAGGGCTTCCTTAGACAAGAACACTCTATCTAACCTTACCTGAATGTGGTTGGGTCCCGCTCGCTTGTTGGACCACGTGAACCGGGCTCCCTTCAGGCTGACATCCATGAGCTCATTGTGGGCGATAAAGGCCCCAAAGTCATCCATGCTTTTGGTTCTAACCTCTGAGCCCCCGCTTTTGTCAAAGGAGAACAGGGGGCTGTTGAAATCCCTGGACAGGATCCAGGGCAGGGGAGCAAAGGCTTCTCTCATCGAGCTGATTTCCTGCCAGAGCCTTGCTTTCTCAATGGGACTATTGGGAGCGTAGACGTTGGATAGGATCCAAGATCACTTAGAGTTGAGGCAGTGGACCAGAATGTTCATGATCCTGGGTGACAAAGAAATGAGCCTTCCCTCGTAAGATCGAGGATCCCACATGCACATGAGGCCCCCGGCTAAGCCAGCCGCGGTGGTGGAGAGAAGTTCGCAGTTGCGCCAGGTAGCATGAGCTATTCTTCGGGCAGCGACGTCATCTATCTTGGTCTCCTGAAGGAGGATGAAGGACGGGCGGTGGTCCCTATGGAGTTGACTGAGGATCCTTTTCTTGGGGACCCCATCGAGTCCCCTGATGTTCTAGGAGATTAGATTCATTTGGCACCCTTTTGAGGTCGCCTGCCCCCCTTTCCAGCCTAGGTGGGAGGTTTGGATTGGGCGTCATCCGCCTTGTGAAAGCTCGTGTCAACGTCAGGTAGCGTGGTCTGGGAACCGCTAGAAATTTTGTCCTCGGTGATTCTTGACCGTTGTTCGTATCGGGTGGGCCACCCTCGTTTGCCTTTGTTGCCAAAATCTGTGGCAAAGGATCTGCTTCGGGTCATTTTGGGGCTGACTTCGTTGGACTCGGAAGGAGAGCTGCCTTCGGTCTCATCATTAGATCACTCGGACCCACACACCAAGGGGGAAGGTTCTGGGAAGGAAGTCTGGGGGGGCAGGGTCAGAAGGGGGTGGGGGGGAGAGTTGGGTCCCGGTGGCAGCCGAGGCTTGCAACAGAATGGGATGCGAGGGGGGATTTGGGATCGGGTCCCTAGAGGGGTCGCTGGGGGGGACGCCCTCCGAACTAGGCTCGAGGGCCTGGGGGCCCGAAGGGGAAACCTCCTTGAGGGGAGTGCTAGGGTTGGGACGAGATGGATCCTGGGAGGGGGCCCGACCAGAGCTGGGCGGGGGTTTGGGATTAGGGCCTTCCACCTTCCTGGAAGCCGGGCATTGGTGAGGGAGGTGGCCTTGAGAGCTATAGGAGGTGCAAAAGGTAGGTTTATTTTTGTAAATAAGGGTTTGGCGCCAGAAGAAGGACCCAGAAGAGATGGTCACCGAGGAGGGGAGCTCAGATTCGAGGTTGGCGTTGGCACAAAACCTTGCATGCACCATGCGAGAGCCAGCCTTGGTCGCAGGATCAAAGGCCACCAGCAGTCTGCTTAAGAACGTCTTCGTGCCACAGATGAAAGAGGAGGTCCGGGAGGTGAACCCAGATCGGGGCAAAGTTGATGCTTTGGGTGCTGGGGTGAAAATCTGCACCATAACGTCTGAGAAAAAGGCTTTTGCGACCCAAGAACCAGGGCCCGCCCGACAGGATCTTCTCAGCATCCTCGATGTTGTTGAGTTTGATAATGAAAAAGCCTCTAGACAGGGCAACCAGCTGGATATGGTTGGAGACCTTCCATTTGGTGGCCGCCCATTTGTGGATCATCTCCATGTCTGGGCGCCCACCCAGGAAATTTCCAACCAAGGAGGATGAAGAATCAGAAACTAGGGAAGAGTAAACCTCCTCCTGAATGGAAATGTGGGTGCCTTGGAGGGAAAGCCCGACTCCCAGGGCCCGAGCAGGGGTCTTGGAGCCCACCAAAACCTGTTGGTATGAGGGTTTATGTCCTCCCGGGGCCCGCCCTATCCCCGGATCAGGGGATGCCTTCCCAAGGCCATCCGACGCGACAAGGCCAGGCAGGGGGCGCGGGCCCAGAATATCGACCCCACCAAACCCAACGCACTGCTCGAGACCCCCGTTCGACCCCACCGTGGATCCGCCTGGGCCCAGCCAGGGCCCGGACGTACTTGAACCTCCTGGATTCGGGCCCGCCTAGGATCCAGCGCTCTATTTTGGATCCGATCCTGGCCCTGCCTCCGCTTCTGCTCCAAACTGCGCTCCAGCTGCCGCTCCTGCTGCTGCTTCCACCATCTCTTGGTCCGAATGTTACTCCATTTTTTATGCTATTTGTTCTACTAATTTCTCTTCTATTCCTAGCACCATGAGTTAATTTTTACTAGAAAGAGTTGTTGTTGTTTCATCAATTTTATGATTAATGTAGTCTTCTTTGTATGCTTAAGTATATGTTTAGGGTTTTCAAAGTGATAGGTTGGTGTAAGATCTAATGAACAACAAAAATAGAATTACGCTAGGCTAAGGTGTGTGTACTACCCATAGCCCTCTATTATACTACAATTACAATTAATAATGCTTAGACCAATATTTCAAGCTACTACTTAATGAGGATTCCACACATACCCTTGAGCGTAGTACCTACCTCTCTGATAATATGGGAGGTTAATTTTCCTGAGTGCTATGCTCAGTGTACTATTAATAGATACACCATCAAAAGCCTCCTAAGGTTAAAGGTTTATCCTAAACCTAGGGGATCTTCCTATATACCCAAGAGTATGTGGGAGCTCAAATTCATATACAGATGCTAAGACATTATTGGAGTATGATCACCCCTCACTTCACTAGATACTTTATGGAAAATCTAGCTTAGCCAATAAAAATAGCTTCTCTATGATATTTTAAAACCCTCAGTATAGGGTTTCTAACCTATTAAACTAAACCAAAAAAATTGACTCAATATTTTGCAAGATAAATCATAGAAAGCACAAAACGAAGGAAAGTTAGACCTAACATGCACAAAAGGTCAAGATGAAATTTGTTGTAGATGCAACAAGATGTGGCCATGGAAATTGCTATGATACCATTTACTAGGAACCTTCCAATTAAATTAATAACATCCATACAAATATTACAATAATTATAGAATTAATAGAAATGAAAACATAAATATTCCAATACAAAATAGAAATGCAACAATTATATTAATCACAATATATAATTACAAGCCTCTTTGAGGGGACAACCTCCTTAAAAACATAACTTTGATACAATATGCAACAAGAGATGCATCCATAAATACTCCTTGCCTTTTTAAAGACTATTCTCAACCCTAACCCTAATGCTGAAAGGTCAGTTACACATGCAAGTGGGGACTTGAGCTAGAATCTTATACTAAAAAAACATTTACATTATTGATAACATTTACATTAAATGACCCCATTTGTTTAGGCACCTCAAGTGTCACATGCACATTATAAAGCATTACAAAATAACATTAGGATGAGGTCCTAACATTAGGAAGGGGGTCATTGCATATTAGTGTTATGATGGAGTTCTAATCATTTTCTTCTACCTCTTGAAATATTTTAGGTCCACATAATCGAGTTATTGCACATATTCATGATTGAACATGTAGTCTAGTATATATGTGGGCAACTCGAATGATATGGTTGAAAATCCATAGAGGTGAATGAAATATCAAGTTTTCCCTAAATAGAAATCATTGTTTGGTTATTTTGTTGATTTTATTAGCTTTCATGTCTCATCTAATAGCCATGGTGCCTTGACCCTAAATTTATCATTAATTACATTATACAACTTATCATAGAACCTGTAGGAGGTCTTGTTCACTTCTTGGTAGGGTACATCCATGCAACCTACTATTTAAAGAGACTCACTATATTCCCCCACCTAATATAGCTGTAATATTAAAAATCATTATTTCTTATAATATATAATGATCCAAACTAGGTATGAGGTGTATGCAAATATTTTCTCCTCTTTAAATGCTTTTAGTTGTTTGTTCATTTGATATATGATATACTTAGCATAAACAATAATTTGGGAGTGTTTAGGTAGGTTTGCATGATATTAAGTAAGGTAATGTGCTCTTGATAAATCTCCAAGTCATCTCTTTCTCCTACAATAATAACAATCCCTACCAACACCATTTGAACATCTTCCTTGAACATCTCTAACTCTTTCAAGATACTGAAATTAGCTAGTAGATTTGGCTTCTCCAAATATCAGACTAGGAAGTCCCTCTAGTAAGTGATTATACACTAGTAATAAAAATATTTTTACACGTTGAGGTTGTAAGACACCCATATAGCTAGATCATATGTTGCTTTCATCATATTTTGGATATAACCCTTCCTAATGTAGAAGGATAATTCACTTCATTGAGTGGGCCTAAAGCTTCTTTCGGAAGGGTTGTACCTCTTTGCATATGCTTTAATAACTTAGGGTAGATTCATACCTAAGGCACTAGATTCATGGATAACCCTAAAGCCCATATGCGATTGATGATCCGGGAATAAGTTTGATGTCCCAAATTAAATTATCACAAAGCTTCTATTCTCACTTGCCTAGAGTATGTATGCTTCCCTTTATCAATATTTTTGTATAGATTTTTAAAACACTCCTCATGTCTTTTTAGAAAAGGGGAGACCTACCTCTTTCTCTTTACTTTTTTTTTTTTTTTTTTGATTTTCTTCTTCTAGGATTATTTGTATTAGTGAAGGGCAAGCAAATGTGGGTGGGGAAGTGGTGGTGGTGGGTGGCAAAGTGAGGTTGGATTTTGACATGGATGGGCTATCAGAGGTGGAGGAGGTGTCCCTGATGGCTAGAATGTGCAAAATATGAAATTAAGTTTATGGCAAAAATATTTACCTAAATCCCAAGAAAGGGAGAAATTTGTTTATTTTTTTGGAGCGATTTGTTCAAAATATGGAGTGATTCACTTGATTAAAGAGTACTTGGTAACTTTTAATTATGAAGTGATCAACTTAAAAATACAAGTGATTCTCTTCCACAAGTGGGCGATTAACTCAATTTAAGGGTACTTGGGAAGATTTTGTGCTTAATGTGACTCCCTTTGAGGATTGATATATCTACCTAAATAAGTGATCATTTTTCTAGGTAATTTGAGTGACTCACTCATAGTATTGGGCCTTGAAAAATTATCATGGAGCTTTCACATTACAATTCACTTATGCATTTTGCTAAATAAGGTAAGTGAATCACTTATTGAGGTACTTAGAAGATTACTTGCACCTGATGTTAGAGAGATTTTCTCATGGAATGAATTGACTCTTTATGTAGGCTAAATGTAGGGATTTTAGAAGATTTATAGTCTATGGTGGCAAGCATAGTAGGTGTGTCCTCTTTAACCTTTATCTTGAAGTGAGTGTCCTAGGTATGGTAGGTATCCCTTATAGGGTTCTAACCACATAGGTTGATCCTTTTCTTCAAGAGTGAACCACTTAGAATAGGGTTTGTATCATATTTCAAGGGCATAATTCATATGCTATGCAATTTGCATGTGCGATAGAGTGTTTGGCATATGTTAGAACGGGGGTGGCCTTTATGGCATGGTAAATTTTAGAGCCCCACACCATGTGGTCCTTTGCATATATTTTTCCACACGTAGCATGGCCCTATCAAGGTAGGGTAGTAGACACAAAGGGGGTTAGTTTACCCTCCTAGGTGAATGACCTTTGTTGGTATACCTCAATGAGTGAGTCTCACATTTTCACTTTTGGCTCATTGCTTCAACTTTTGATGTTTTTCTAACATCAAGATAAAATGACAGAGTGATTGCATATTCAAAAGGGAAGGAAGAATACAAATAATAATATGATGAGAAGGTACAAATTTTGGAAGAAAATGGGAATGAAGAAGCGAGAATCAAAATATGAGGGGAAGTAATTGCCAAAAAAATAATAGCTACAAGAAAGAAAATATATGTACAATATTTAAATTTTCTTTTGGTCAATATTACTACTAGATTTGACAAAGGTGTTTCCCATTCATAGAAATTCGTAGCATTCTTCCATATATAGTGGCAAGTTTATAGACATTCAGACCTACAATCTTTAGAATTTGATATGACCCACTCGAAAGGGAGTTGAACTTTTGGTGTTGTCTTGGTTTTGCTTGATCTTCATCTCACTTATATACAAGGTCTTCTTCCTTATAGTCCATCTTTATGACACTTTTATCAAACCATATTTCGATTGCCTCTTGATTTTGTATTGTCCTCCTAAATGCTCTCTTCCTCTAAGGCTTCTATTGGCTCAATGTCAATATCATCAAGCTCTAACCGCTATGAAATTTAAAAGAAAGGGAGTTCCACGATCAATAGTATGACCTCCTTACAATAGACTAGCTTATATGGCAAAGACCTAATAGAAATCCCATTTATCTAAGTGTAAACATAAAAAAGAGACACCATTGCACTAAAAATGAAGCATTGTATTGTATTGTAAAATGAATTGCTTTTAAATGCAATAAACCCCTTTGTAGAGTGCTTCATAATAAAAATATCCAAAGGGGGTGATCCCCTTTTATAGTAAAAGATGGTATCATATTCTTCTTCATGCTACAATCAATGTTGGAGGTGGGTTTTTCATGACCACCGTGATGGATTTGAGCTTTCAAATCTTGAACCTGCACACATGCAAAGAGACAAAGGATTTAGTAGCACTTGTTACATATGTAAGAAAACCAACATTAACATAAGAAAATGGACATGTAAATATGCAATGCAAATGTAGAGTGCAAACTTGAAAAGGTGGATTATGTGCATGCTTGAGCCTCCAAGGTGATTTTGAAAATATTCTTGTGTGTGACTTCATGTCTCTCTCTTGCCTCCCTTTTGCCTCTTTTATTTTCATTTTATTTTTTCATGTCATCTCCTCATTCACAACAATGAATACAATTTTATAACCCTTTTAAAAAGGTTAGGGTTAGGGTTTGAATGCGACATCGTTAAATTTGGCCATTGAAATAAATTTTTTGTTGATTAAATCTGACCGTTGGATGTTTGATTTGTAGCATTGTACTTTAGATTAAATCTAACCATTGAAACAAACTTTTCATAGGTTAAATATGGTCATTGGATGTTTGATCTGTGGAATTGTACTTTGGATTAAATCTAACTGTTGAAACAAACTTTTTGTTGGATAAATTTGGCCATTGGATGCTTGATATATATATCAAATGACTAATATTTAGTATCTACAAATACCCCATTTTGTACTATGTTGTGTAAAAAACAATGCAATACAAAAATGAGAGACACTTGGTTTTATCGGATGAAGAAATACATTATTTCCTCAACACGCAAGAAGGATGAAAGCGAATTTACTTTTAGCCTACCCCCTCAATTGACAAGTGGGTGAAGAATGAAACCTATGAGTCAATTGACCAAATGTGGATGATAAAAAGAGGTGGATGTGATGGATGCAAATGTTTCAAATCAGGATCAATGTGGTTACCCCAAGTTCAGGGTAAATTTGTGTTGTTAGAACTTTGCTTTTGGTAAAATAATGAGCAATTTCATTGTGGTAAATGAACTAGCCATTAAGGGTATGCATATGATACTAAAATAATTCAAAGGTTATTTTACCAATGGCATGGTGTATACCAATTTGTAATTTGATAGAGATTTCCACTTTCTGCGATCTCGTGGAGAGGGTTTGATGATTACCTTGAGCAAATTTTCTTTAACATAGTTGCATTCCAAAATTGAGTTATCAAATTGATATGATTTCAATTGTGATGATATGGGATGATGTTTTGGATGTATTTATGGGATGATGTGATGATTTTATGGAGTGTTTGATTATTTGGGGGCTTTTGAAGCCATTTGCATTTGAAGGAGAGTTGTGTAAGATGGTCACAAATAAAATTCAATGCGGGTTTCCCCAATAATGGAAAAGATGCACATCATAAAATCATTACTTTTGACACATTGATGGTATTTGATTTTGATAAAATTTACTTTTGACATGTTAAATCTGATCGTTGGATGTTTCATCTATGGCATTGTACTTTGGATTAAATCTAACCGTTGAAACAAACTTTTCGTTGGTTAAATCTATTTGTTGGATGCTTGATATATATATATATATATATATATATCAAATGACTAAGATTTGGTGTCTACACTAAGCATAAGGCTAAAGAATGAATACCTTGGTTATGTCGATCAAATAGAAAGTGGTGATACCAAATTTATGAAAGAAGAAACCTATGTAGTAGATGGAACATCTACCAATGTATAAAAACAAGTTATTTAATAAAATTGTTGTAGTCATTATGACATATATGGACATGAAAGAGAAAGACATTGGGATCTTCATCCTTGTGATCATGTGGTTTGAAAAAATAATAATTATAAATATTGTTGGAATAAGCATAAAATGGGCAACAAAATGTATGTTCATCATGGATGGATAAATGTGATAAAATAGGATAAAGTAAAAGGTACATTAAAGGATATTATAGGAGATTATTTTATTCTCAAATGAGAAGGATAAAAAGTAATAGATGAAATTATACATAGGTGATTATTGATGTCTATCAAACCTTCATGTATACACTTGATCGGGTGGTTGAGAGAAACCATAGTGATAGTTAAGGGTTATCCATATAAAAACCCTTGTATGAGTTGGTTGGGGATCAACCATAAGAAAAACTCTTTTTTGAGATTGCTTTGGATTAGCAACTTAAAAACCTTTAGTGATATCTATGTACACAACATGATTCAAGTTATAGTAAATCCTTATTGTAAATGGTTATCTAATTAGCCATCACAACCATAGAGGCAGACATGATTCATATTTACCTATAGTATTTTTTGGGGGGTATTTAAGTCTTAGAAAAATGTAATTTATGGGGAGTGTTGAAAAATAAATTAGTCTTATCAGAATTAATGCACTAACTAGAGCATCAACCACCAAGTAGTTAAGGGACTTGTTTAGAATTTGATGCAAGTGATTTCCAAGATGCTTCTCCTCCTCAAGGTCTTCCCTTTCACACATTTGATATGTGTGATCTAAATAGCCTTTGATTAATTCTATTATATTTGATGTCATTGGCAACCCACAACCTTGGATTTAAGTTATAGGAAGTCCTTTTGGTCTCATTTTTCTATATTTATTAAAAGCCATTTTTTAATTTTCTACCATAAAATATCTAAAATTGTTATGGGTGTTGGTTTCTTGGTTGTTCTTAAACACCTAGTTGAACTTTAACAAGAGAAATTTTGAAAAATAGTTACAAGTATTATTTTTATATTGATTTGGGCACACCAAAGTATCATTTGAAAGCACCCAATCTTAATGAGGGTGGATAAATGTGGAAATAATTATTTTATTAAAGAGTGAACAAACTAGTGGTAGTGATGGTGGCTCCAAGGAAGAGTAGGGCTAGGTAAATGCAGTGTGTTGAGCATCTTTAAGAGATAGTTTATCTTATATTGTCATTCTATAATTTATGCATATTGCTTGAGTAAGCACACCATTGGTCAAAGGTTATGCAATGTTATAACTGCCACATTTAACTACATATATTATAGTTACTCTACCATATATACAAGGAACATATAAGAAAGTAGCAAGAATCATAAAGAGAAATAAATATAGATATATCTTTCAAACCAGTTATTATATTAATATGAATTCTAGATAGAGCAAAATATAGGGTAGGTCCTAAACTCTATAAAGGTGTTTACATAATTTATTGCTCATGTGGGATACCACACATTGGTGAAACTAGAAGATCCTTAAAAACTAGGTTAAAGGAACATCAGGTAGATATACAACATAATAGATTTGCCAAGTCAACATCAATAAAATTATTCATTTAGAATAGACCATAATATTTGTCTAGAGGAAACCAAATTATTGATAAGAGAAGATCATTGGAGTAAGCAAAAATTTAAAGAGACCTTGGAGATTGAAAATGACCCTTATGGTTTTAAACTTAATGTATCTTAGAAAAACTTAACACATCATCTAACATAAGCTTATAAAGCCAATATTATTGCATATGTATTGTGGGTAGGTGATAAGGATTAATATTATATTCTATAATATTATCCCTTTTCACATGAATCATGATGTATTGCATTTAATACTCACATGGATCGTGCATATTAAATATTGACTTGTAAAGGTAGACATGCTTATAAATATGTTTTTGATTAATGCAATTAAACGTTTTCATTTGTGCTATTTCATGTCATCTCTTAAGAGTGTTTCCCACATAATTGGTATCAGAGCAAGGTGCAAGGGTTTGGAGAGTATCCTCTTCTTGAGACCAGATTGGTTCATAAAGGAATGAGAAAACCAACCCATGGATCTTGAGTGGTGAACATTATTTTTCTTTTGTGAACACCTTTATGCACTTTTGATCTTGAAAACTCTCAGTTGGGGTCCCTCTAACTCCAACCCTCAACTAGCTAGGGTCCCTCTAACTTTGACCTTTAGCTTTTGATCCAAGCCTTGCCCTTGGATTTGTCATTTCTTTTACATTTGTGGTGCAATTATGCAATTATGCATTGATTCGGTGGATTCCTCACTGTTGCTAATTATGGGGTGATATCTATATTCTTTTGTAGCAACGTGATCCTGTTAGTCAACCACATACCAAATTTGACCATCATTTGACAACTTTTCAAGACTCGTCGTTGTTGATCCGGTGGCTTCTCATTGTCACTATTTTTTGACATGCTATCCATTTGTTCAAGCAACACTCTACCAAACAAAACCATTGCTCATGTTATTTTTGGTTTCAAACGACTTCACTGATTCTCGATAGCCAAAATGTGCTTCCAGGTAATCCTATGCATGAAGAACTCATCATCACCATCAAACGTTTTCTCCTCCTCAACACCAAATGTTTTCTCCTCCTCACCACCGACATTGGCTCCACAAGCTCTGCTCAATGGTAGTAATAGTGGTATTGCACAAAGAACACCTCGAATTCATTCACATTCATCGTGAACTTGTAAGGAGAGCTCTCACAACACAACCTACACATACGAAGATAAATCTACCATTTTCAATACTCCACAAGACAAATTGGAAGATTTTTTGCGTCCTCGTGTTATCCAATGAGCGGTCATATTTTTGACAATCAAAAATTTGGGTCTACTAAGGTTTCAAACCATTTTTTAGCAAATAATTTTTATCGACGTCACATTTTGAAGCTTCGATGGAAGGGGAGTTTGTTGTGGGATAAACAGATTTTGTGTTTTATCCCAAATTTACCGCATAACATGCATCGATAGGGTTTATTACATGGCGAAAACCATATTGTGGTAGCCATTTTATGCTGGCTATCCTCCCCCTATGATTGATCACCCTCCACCGCTAGCTATCTACAACCTGTTGCTCCATCGCTCGTGAGTTTACCGTCGCTCCTTGATTTTACCGCTCGCCCTTGTGAGTTTGACTCCGCTCCTTGATTATCGCCTACCCTCATCAGTTTATCACCCACCGCTCATGAATATTACCTTACTATTTGATTCTCCTTGTTGTCTGGTCTTCTTGAGTTTTCATGTACCTTATTGACTATTGTCTGTTGATCTGTTGACTATCGATTTACTTGATTTCTATGCACCTTACTGTCAATTGGTTGTTGTGTGCCTTGGAATAGTGTCCATTGTGACCGTTGGTCATCGCTCACCTTATTTTCATGTTCGTTGTGATCGTTGGTTGTCGCTCACCTTGTTTTTGTTGCTATTTTGACCGTTGGTTGATCGTTACCATTGTGAGCTATGAGGTATGTTCATTGGCTAGTGTGCGTTATGTTGGTGGCACATTCTGGTTGTTGACCATTGAGTCTCAAATTTCAAATTCAAATCCTTGGTGCAATCAGAGAGGGAGGGCCCATTAAAAGTTGACCACAAATTTTTATCGCATATTCTCATTTTGCCATCCGAACTTGTGCCTAGTAAATCCTTGGCCACTCTTAGTAAACCTATGGCTACCAACATGGCCATTGTTGAAAAATTGGTTGAAATCACTACAACCCAAAATGAAAAAATGGTGGAAATGGCTGCCATGTTGCAAAACCTTCAATGTTCCTCCCATCCTCCTTGTCCAAGGTGTGAAGTAAAAATATATGAAGGCTCTTGAGACCTTGATGTACTCAATAGTTGGATCCTTGACATGGAGACCTGGTTTGAATATACTCACACTCCTAATAATGAAAAGGTTTCATTCACAAAGCTCAAAATTTCCAACATCACCAAAGTTCTCATTGCCAATTGCCACAATCCAATTTGTACATGGGAGGAGATGGTACAAGTTTTGAAGGCCTCATTTTATCCATAAAATTATGAGGACTTACTGAATCAATGGTTATGCCTTCATCAAGGTAAGAGGGAATCTATACAAGATTTCATTCATCATTTCAATTGCCTTCGAGTCTTACTTGGCATTTCAGATTCTGATGTTGTCTTGATTGCAAAGTTTAAAAGTGGTCTTCTCGCACACTTGTATAGGGAGATCAAATATACTACTTGCACAACATTGGATGATGCATTCAAACATGCACAACTAGTTGAGGAGAAGTTCATGGCACAATGACAGGAGCCTCGCTACTCTTTCGATGGTTCGACAGAAGATGTGCACAAGCATCAACAAGGATGAAAGAGACCTTCCCATGTTTCTTCTTCTGTTACTCCCACTTCTTACTCACCCCCTACTTCTAAAAATTCATTTCCTTCTTCCTCTTCTTCATTATCTCATGCTCAAACTACTAAATTTTGTAACTATTGTAAGAGGCAAGGCCATGATAAAAATCAATGTCCACAATTACAAAAGAAGAAGAATATTTTTGTACAGTTTGATGAGGGCACTTGTGATAATCCCATCGAGACTACTAGAGAAGAAGAAATTTATGAGGATTTGAGAGGGCAACTTAATAATGTAACACTTATGAATCAACATTCCAGAGTAGGTGATCGTGACCAATTATTTGTCACTCATGCTCACTTGCTCCATAACTTTGTAGTAGATTGTATAATCGATAATGGCTCACAAAAGAATCTGATTGCACAATCCATTTTTGATAGGCTCAAGCTTCCTACGTCCAAAAATCCTCACCCCTACTCTCTTGGGTGGAAGGATAGCACCAACACATCAAAAATCACACACATATGCACCATTGCATTTGCATTTGATCCCAAGTTTTGGGATAAGGTCACGTGTGATGTCACACCCATGGATTATTATGAATTACTTATGGATAAATCTTACCAATATGATAGGTGTACCACATATGATGCCTATAACAATACATATACTTTGCAGCATGAGAACAAATCCTTTCTTGTCTGTAGTGTTCCACCCACTACACATAGAGCTTGCACTAATTTGTATCAGGCACGATCCATTGCTTTAATTTTTAGCACACCAGCAATACTTCATGTTGCACCAGTAGTTCTTCATGTTGCACCAGCAGTTCTTCATGTTGTACCAACAGTTCTTGTTGCACCAATAGTTCTTGTAGTATATGTAGTTCCTGTTGCATCAATAGTTGTTCATGTTGTACTAGTAGTTCTTGTTGCACCAACATTTATTCTTGTCGCCCCAGTAGTTGTTCCTATTGCACCAACACTTGCTCTTATTGCACAAACATCTCTTCTTGTTGATATTGCTCCTGCTCGAGTTGCAACTCCACCTACAATTCCTTATTTGATTCACACCACTCCGCATCCTACCTCATTCACACTGTAGGACCTTCAGCATTCGGTGGTATGTCAGAAACTGCCCTTCATACACACTCATCCTCTTCATACTGGTAGTCCACATTGCATCTACATGGAACCTCATTATAGAGCATCCCCATAGCCTCCGGGTTTCTCCCCAGCTTCCTTCCCTTTTTGAGCGTATTGGAGTCCAATGCTTCTACGGTGGGGAGGAATGATAGGGATTAATATTATATTCTATAATATTATCCCTTTTCACATGGATCATGATGTATTGCATTTAATACTCACACGGATCGTGCATATTAAATGTCAACTTGTAAATGCAGACATGCCTATAAATATGTTTTTGATTAATGCAATTAACCGTTTTTACTTGTGCCATTTTATGTTGTTTTTTAATAGTGTTTCCCACATTAGTAGATTTTGTCATTTCTCTATTTTTTTACTTTTATTTTTAGGTTTTAAGATTTAAGATTTCAACATCTAACAATATACTTTGATTTTAATTTAAATCTTAGATGCTAAGATTAGTTTGATTATGATTAACTCCTCTCTTTTTTTTTCTTTTATAATATACTTGGTATTTTGAATTCAAAATGCATATATTCACACCAAAATATTAATATCATTATCATTATTACAATGTTTTATTATTAATAATAAAATTATAATGAATGTAAAATTATTATTATTATATTAACAATAATAGTTTCATGATTCTATTATTAGCTATTATTATTTTAAACTTCTTTATTTATTTATTTTAATGTCAATAAAGATATACCATAGTGGTATATCTTTGGGTTTTGTTCAGGACCTTAGTAAAAGGGGACGATACCCCTTTCAAAAATACGCGTTTTACCCTAAAATTTTAAACCCAAAAGGGATAGGAGAGTTAGTAGTGGCTAAGTGCTTGTCGATGGGTTGCCTTGGTTTGTTTTCCTAGATGGTTGGGATCTTTACCCAACAAGCTAAGGTTTAAGGGGTTTCAACATGCAACCAAAAATAAATAAAATTATAATATAATAAGATTTATTATAGTGCTACACAGATACAAATAAAGTTACTATTATAATGATATATTAATCCTATTATTATTATTATTAGCTATAATGTCATTATAATTAGTTGGTTAAAAAATAATAATATATACTTATATAATATACCAATATTGTATACTTATATAATATACCAATATATTTGGTTGAGGCTGTTGTTTGTTGGGTGTCTTTTGGTCGAGTGCTATGTGGTTTTGGGGGTCTCTTTATTTTGGTCCTTGTAAGGGTTATTATTTTGGGATTCTTTGTTTTTTGTATGGTTTTATTGATTCAAAATTTTTTTACCAAAAAAAATACCAATATTATTATATTTTATTAAATTAAATATATATATATATAAAACTTTTCAGCGCTGACTAAAATTTATTTATTTAAGAATCTAATGTTATTATTACTTTCATTTTTATTTTTTAATTCATTTTTATTTTGATAAATATAATAAAAACCCTAATCTTAGAATTTTAATTTTAAATTTATTTTATTCTAATTTTTATTATTAAAATATCGAAGGTTGACTATTAACAAGTTAATATCTATGTATAAGTAGGTTTTCAAAAAAATATATTTATCTAAGATAAATCTAAAATACAAGCTTACAAAATTTTCTCACTTTTGATGACTCGACACATATATTATCTTGTTGAAAAAAAACTCTTATTAAAATATGAATCCCAAAGGATCAAGAACATCAAATTTTGCAAACATACATGCATGGTGATGGTTGCTTTGTTCCACCTCTATCTATATATATATATATATATATATATATATATATATATATATATATATCATGGTGGTGGTACAAGGTTATTAATCAAAGAGTGTTGGTCTAACTAACTTGGAAAGCTAATTTTACAAAGGGTAATGGTTTCTCCTTAACCAAGGGTTATAGCATATTTGAATCTAGTTTTAGGTCCAAAATGGCTATAGAAATAATTATGGTATATAGGTCCTCATGATGTGAGTCTGTAAGTGATAATGAATCTCTCTAAAATGATGAGTTGATTATTAAAATTGTATTGAGGGGTATTCTAGGGTACTAAGTCCTATGGTATATAAAGGTAAAAGTGTAGATATTTGCATTTGCTAAAAATTTATTTACAGTTCATGTGTTAGTGATGGAGGAGCCTACCTTCGAGAGGACATAACTTTTGATCCGACCATTGGATCAGCTTGAAATTTTACGAGGACTTAGATGAAGAGGTGGACATACCATGGGCTAGACAATGGTAGTCATCTATTTGTTTTTTTAGGATTTTATCAGGTTCTAATTCCTACATCTAGTGTTCCAAAAATGATATTTAGTGTTTTTTAAAATTTGGAAGAAAACATATTTGAAATAACTTCTTATTTAGGCATGGGTAGGTGCTAAGATTTTTTAGGAGGTTTAATATAGATAATACTATGGTGTGTATTAATTTAGGGGGCTATCCAAGTTTTTTTTGGGTGATTTAGCTTTTGGTACTTAAGACAAAATAACCTAAAAAAAGAAAAAAAATATTGTAATTTTTTATCTTTAGGGCTTTAAGATTTAGGGTTTTGTTTTAGGGTTTTTTTGGGATATATATTCCCTTGGTATCACATTGTAAGGGGTGAAATCCATGAATGAGAAAATAAAGCATGTTTCCGTTTATTTCTATTGCAGCTCTTATGTGATTGATTTATATTTTTTTGCTTTGTTTCTTGTCATCATAATTTTGTGTGATTGGAGGTTCTTGTTCTGATCTCTTGTAGCTGGATTTATACCAAGTAGTAAGTTATTAAGAAAATGTTGTATCAAAAAAAGTATCATGAATATTTTTTTAAGCTGGTCTATGGTGAATTAAAGAAATGTTGCATTTGAGTTGTATGATTAGTGGTAACGTTAATGATCATGATATTGACTATAAATTAATGAAAAATAAATACAATGACAAATTATTAGGAAGGAATGGATAAGAAATAAGAAATTCCATCCAACCTATAAGGCCAAAAAATGAAGGACTTGGTTTGGTCAAATAGAAAGCGACGCCACCAAGCTTTTAAAATAAGAAACATAATTGGTAGATAAGACTCTTACAAAGGTACAAAAGGAAGTTCTTTAATAAATTGTTATAGCCTATGTTGGCATGTAAGAGAAAAGTGTTGGGATCTTCATCCTTGTGACAATTGTGGTATGAAAAATTATTATGAAAATATTATTGACATAAAGATTAAATGGACAATATAATACATGGGCACTATAAATGGATGAATGTGATAGAATGAGATAAATTAAAAAATATTTTGAAAATATTATATAAGAAATTATTTTCTTCTCAAAAATGTAGAATAAAGAGTAAATGTTAGCACTATATCGATAGTGATTATTGATGGCTATCAAAACTTCATTTATGCACTTGGATAGTTGAGAGAAAACATAGTGATGGATACAAGTTATTCACATAAAAAATCTTCTACAAGTTGGTCAAGGGTCAACGATAAGAAAACCCATTGTTGAGATGGTTTTGGTTAGCCTCTTAAAAACTCTTAGTGATGTTGTGCACACAATATGATTTAGGTTATAGTAGACCTTTATTATAAATGGATATCTAATCACCCATAAGATCCATAAAGGCAGGTGAGAACTCATATTCCTTTATTGTAAGATTAATTAATGGGCTAGTGTTGGAAGATAAATTAATTTTGTTCATAAATTAATAAACTGACTAGAGCATCCACCAATAGGTAGTTGAGAAAATTGACTAGAATGACAATGCAAGTTGGATGTAATCTTATATATATATATATATATATATATATATATATATATATATATATATATATGAAATGCCATAAAATATTTAATGAAAGATCTGATTAGAATGGTAATACAACTTGGATGTAATATTATATATATATATATATATATATATATATATATATATATATATATATATATATATATAATGTCATAAAATATCTTAATTTTATGTTTCAATAGTTTTAAACTGAATTTGTTTACAATAATTTTTTGAAAAATGATATAGTAAATATTTACTATTAAAAGTTATCTACAAAATTAAAGGGAAAAAATTATCTACCAGATTAAAGAAAAAAAATTTATTCTACGAGACTAATGAAAAAGGTAAATGATACTTTGCAGTAATATGACTTAGTCGACATGTCATCTGTCTACTCCCCACTCATCAACATCTCTAGACCCACTAATATAAGTACTTTCATATGTATCTTGACCTTTGTAGAACTCGATCCTTTGAACTCTATGTACTTAGAGTTTACTGTTTCTCAACAGGTAATATATTTCAAATGCGTGTAGACAATTTCCCTCGTTTTACCTAGGCATTGTTGCAATTGTAGTGGTGTTATTGAGGTGACGTAAAGTTAAAAGGTAGGATGAGGATCAACGTTTAGGAATGCAAACTCACGATCTAGATCATTTGTTAACTAGATCATTGTAGCAATCACATGTTGAGATGTTTACATAAGTTTGGCACCATTGTCCACTAGAGTTGGTAGCTAATAACCACATATTCACTAACATCACATGATCTATATCACATTCAATAAAGTCTACATGTCTCTTATAGGAACTTAGTCAAAACTTCACCACAATATGTGTTAGACTAATAGTTTAGTATGAAAAGTTGTTATCCTACTCATTAATCTATTAAAATTTGACACTATAAAAAATTATCCTCCTTGAGGAAAGTATTATATTGTATTGCAATTTATATATGATCCATGCAACTTTTATTCATTTGCTACAATTAAACTTATAATTTAATAGATATTATATTAAATAGTTTTTATTTATAAAATAATATGTTTTTTTATATAATATATTAAATATAACCTACATTGGAGGGCGCTGCGATAGTAAGTGGCCAATACTGCGACGTCTACTTTTATAACTAAAAGTAACTCGTACATTCCCGTTGAAAAAATTAAAATAATGACTAAATAGCCGTCAAGGAACAGTTTAGGGGGAATTAGAAACGCCATCTGATTGTATCAAATTTTGAAGTAGCGGATCGTATGTCGCAACGTCTGTACTTTGGATTTACAGTCATATGACGTTTGTAGTTCGGGTTGACAGTCGTATCACGTTGATGGTCTATGCCTTAGACTTTCCAAACAACAGAATATTCGTATGATTCCTGTGCCTAAAATTATAAACTTTTAGGGGTACCCTATTCCAAGATAAAACGCGGTTACTCCTAAAACCATGACAAGCAGTGATGCACAACTTTCTTTTAAGAGAGAGATTGATTAAAAGATTAGGTACGTTTCACATTTTTTTTTTTTAAAAGATATATACTGAATAAATCAACTTATAATGTTCATATCATTTGCACGCTAGTAGTAGTCGATGCAAATCCGAGCTTATCCGAGTTGTTGCAGACTAAGAAGTTCTGCATACGGACTTTTCAACAATATTGCATTATATAACACAAATAAGAGTTTTGGGCTGGGTAGATTGATAAGTTCTCGGACTTAAGACTCAGGTTTTAAATTTTGAAAGCAAGTTTGGACCTGACTTCAAGTGCGTGCCAGCTTACCAGCTCCATGATGATGGTACCAACCTGTTAGAGCTCTCTCACTCCTAGTCGCATGAGGTTAGGCAAATGAAGTTTCAATGATTTAACCTGTGATTGTTGAAAAGAGGACCTACAAAACAAAGCAACCAAAAAATAGAGTATCAAAAGACCTGCAAAACAAAGCAACCAAAAAATAGAGCACCAAACTCAATACTGAGATCATTTTCATTATTGATCATGACATTAGAATATTGATGCATTTAATAAGAGTACAAAATGTGTTTTCATAGCAAAATCTAATTGATTACCTGACCTCACTGCGGTTTCTTTTATCATATCAAATCCTTAAGCATTACAAATAAAATAATTAATTAATATTCTTTAACAAAGATCCTAAACAACTTTCTCAAAAATAATATCTAACCCTATATCTAATAATTAAGAATGAAAATGATGTTATCAAAATCTCATGTACATGTGAAATAAACACAAATAAGAGTTACCAAAAAGGACATACTCATCTGAACACCATGTCTCCCCTTCAATATTTCTGTGTTGCGATTGCTTTCTTGGCCGATGGAAGAGCACAATAGTAACGGCCGATCCCGCCAACATAGGGTATGTTGTGAGAACAAAGTAGAGTAATTTCGTAAAAGGGGAGTCCTTTCGTGATATCTTTGGCCGTTCTCATCTCGTGCAAGACGGGGAGCATTTCACACAAATTAAGATATCACGAAAGGTCTCCTTGAAGGACTCCCCTTTCCCGAAATTACTGTACTTTGTTCTTGCAACATACTCAATGTTGGCGGGATCGACCGTTAGTATTCTTCTCTCGATGGGCCATGCAGTCTCAATCCTTGTCATGGTTTTAGGAGTATTGACAAACGAGAAAACCGCGTTTTCTATTGTAATAGGGTACCCCATTACCACCTAATGCACAGGAATCATACGAACATTCAGTTATTTGGAGGGTCTTACGCATAGGCCATCAACGCCATACGACTGTCAATCCAAAGTACAAACGTCATACGACTGTCAATCCAAAGTACAAACGTTAAGACATACGATCCGCTCCATCAAAATTTAATACAATCAGATGGCGTATTTAATTCCCTAAACTGTTCCTTCACGGGTATTTAGTCGTTCTTTTAATTTTTCAAGGATAGTGTACGAGTTCATTAAAGTAATAATGGTAGACGTCGCCGTATAGGTCAACTCTTCTTATAGGAGTGCCCTCCAATGCAGGTTATATGTAATATGTTATATAAAAATATATGTTTTTCTATAAATGGAAATTATGTATTATTATATGTTTTTGGTAAATGAGTAAAAGCTGCTTGATAATATATAAATTGAAATAGTCCATGGGTCTAGTGGATTGGTAAGTTGGGGGCGTTTGAGAAGAAACCTAGGTTCTAATCTCACGGGCGTGCCCATGCATAGCCAGTAGTCCGATCTGATTGATGATGGGGATCTGTTTCCTTTTTGTCCAGCGGTTCCCTTCATGTCACGTGTTGAACCAGACTAACAAAGTGCGTGTTGCACCTGACCGATGATGGTGATCTGTTTTCTGCTTGTCCGACAATTCCTTCATGCCACGTGTTGAATCAGACTGATGAAGACGATGCGAACCTTGTGCATCCGATGGTCCCCATCTCACATCGGGTTACCATTAACGAGACGGTGATGTGTTGGATCTGTTTCCTGCTTGTCCGACGGTTCCCTTCATGTCACGTGTTGAACCAGACTAACGAAGTGCGTGTTGCACCTGACCGATGATGGTGATCTGTTTCCTGCTTGATAATATATAAATTGAAATAGTCCATGGGTCTAGTGGATTGGTAAGTTGGGGGCGTTTGAGAAGAAACCTAGGTTCCAATCTCACGGGCGCGCCCATGCATAGCCAGTAGTCCGATCTGATTGATGATGGGGATCTGTTTCCTGTTTGTCCAGCGGTTCCCTTCATGTCACGTGTTGAACCAGACTAACGAAGTGCTTGTTGCACCTGACTGATGATGGTGATCTGTTTTTGCTTGTACGAAGGTCTCCTTCATGCCACGTGTTGAACCAGACTGACGAAGACGATGCGAACCTTATGCATCCGACGGTCCCCATCTCACATCGGGTTACCATTAACGAGACGGTGATGTGTTGGATCTGTTTCCTGCTTGTCCGACGGTTCCCTTCATGTCACGTGTTGAACCAGACTAACTAAGTGCGTGTTGCACCTGACCGATGATGATAATCTGTTTTCTGCTTGTACAACGGTCTCCTTCATGCCACATGTTGAACTAGACTGACGAAGACGATGCGAACCTTGTGCATCCGACGGTCCCCATCTCACATCGGGTTACCATTAACGAGACGGTGATGTGTTGGATCTGTTTCCTGCTTGTCCGACGGTTCCCTTCATGTCACGTGTTGAACCAGACTAACGAAGTGCGTGTTGCACCTGACTGATGATGGTGATCTGTTTCTTGCTTGTCCGACAGTCCCCTTCATGCCACGTGTTGAACCAAACTGACGAAGACGATGCGAACCCTATGCATCCGACGGTCCCCATCTCACGTCGGGTTACCATTAACGAGACGCTAATGTGTTGGAAGCCTTCACTGATAATTTGAACCTTGCTAGCTACGCTGACAGTTACTAAAAGTTGTGATTGTAACCAATTCATCTATGTAACAAAATATATATATATATATATATATATATATATATATATATATATATATATATATATATATATATATATTAAAATATAAAGTAATAATTTTTTTATCTAATTTGTTTAGTCTAAATAATTTAGATTAATGAGTACAAATAATTTTTTTTTTTTTTTATATTAAATTATTAATTTAACACATGTAGTGCTTAAGGTTAGATTATGTTTTTGTAAGGGACATTTTAGATTTTGTTTAGCATGAACCATGTGATGTTTGTAAATATGTGGGCATTTGTTACTAACTCTATTGGATGATGGTGTTAAAGTCATACAAACATCTCAACATGGTTGCTACCATTGATATCCAGTAACAAATGATCTAGACTGCGAGCTTGCATTCCTGAAAGTGAATCCCCATCCTACCTTTCAACTTTACCTTACCTCAATAACACCATTACAACCACAACAATGCCGAGGTAAAACAGGGGCAATTGTCCAAACATTCAAAATATATTATCTGTTGAGAAACAATGACCTTCAATTATGAGTGCATAGAGTTCAGAGGCTTAGTTTTTATGAGAGTCAAAGATACGTATGAAAATGCCCATATTGGTGGGTCTAGGGATGATGAGCAAGGAACAGATGGATGACATGTCAACTGAGCTATATTAGTGTAAAGTGTCATTTATTTCGTATATTAGTACTAACCCTTAAGTTGCTAGAATTGTCCAATTTTTTGTGTTTATACCAGCCTAGGAGCTCATGAGATTAGCCATTCGTTTTATTGTCTTATATTTTTATAGGAATAGTTTTTAGAGTTAAGGGGAGCCATGGTTAGTTGGATAATTTTTAGTAGGTCATAAGTTGATTAGTTATATCTTTATATTAGTGCCATAGTAAGTGGTACCATTTTAATTGGCACATCACATTTTTTTTATTGATGTAATTTGGTATCAAGATGTTATTTTTAGTAGATGTAATTTGTCAATGTAAATACATTATCAAAACTGTATTATATAACAAAAGGCAATCATATGATAAGAAGAGACATATATTTTCTAATACCAAGCATTAAGATAAACTATGCTTGATTTCTTGGATGAAATATTTGAGCCCTCATTAACTTAGATTACTACATTGTTGATAAGGTTTTGATTGAATTAGCTAAATCTTAAGGACTTGTTGGATAGATGAAGAGACAATAATCTTAGTTTATTGTAATTATAACTTTAAGATCATTTCCCCTATATAGTTGTCCAACTTCCAGAAGGAAGTTCATATAAGGGATGAAGATGTAGTGCCTTCATCCTTGACCCCTGATAAACTAAGATTTGTGGATGAATACTAGGTTAATATAGACACTATTGATGCATTATTTGAATGGATAAATAATGATTGCATAAAATGTGTTAAAATAATATACCTTGCTTAATGATGCTCTTATGAGTTATCTATAAATATTCTTATTATAGATTCATGCTTTGTCTTAATAAATGACATCTATAGATTAAGGATTATTATAATGACTTTATAGAATATTCTAATAAGATGGTAAAAGCAAGTGTTTTCATGTTTTACAAGTATTAAAGGCCACAATTGATGCAAGATAAAACAATCAAATAATCTATATGGATTTTATTTTACTAGTGTTATGTCTTATTAGCAAGAACTTGAATGCGATATGAATTTCTAAGTATTTTGCTTCTATATGATATTTTTTCTTTGAGTTTAACTCTTGTAAATTTATCAAACTCCAAGATAAACTAGATAAGCTTAATTAGCTTCAAAATACCATTTCAACCTTAAATGTTATTTTCACAAAGAATTTTTTTTGCCTAAAGTTTACATAATTTTTTTTGTTAATTTTGATTTTTTATTAAAACTTCGTCCCTAAGGTTTTAAAATAATAATTAAACTGGTTAGTATCTATCATATTATGTTTTTCAAGGTTAATATTCCTTTAGCATTTTGTTTAAGTTTTCAACAACTAATATTTTTTTATAACTTTAAATAAATATTATCCATAAACATATCTAATGATAATAATTAATGTATTTATGATAAATCAATACAAAATATTAAAAGAATGCATGCACATGCCTTCATACACTCATATATTGACCAATATTTCTTTAAAATTATAAATTTTAAGTTTTTTTTTGGTAAAAAGAGTGATTATATTATATAGATCATCAAATCATATTACATCTTTGGCCTTTCTAGGCCATCAAGCTTTTCACCCATGTTTTGACATTGGATACATCAATTTTATCTATCTCAACCATTGTACTAATATTATCAATAAAAAGGTGTCACAAAACACTGAATCTCTACACATTACTAGGAATTTTATCATCAATACATTGAATATGTAGAATCTCTTCCCCGATTTTCTATACCCAGTACATAGGAGGGTGCCCATAGCAAATGAGGTCTCCCTTGTCCAAAGCCCTGTTTGTCATACCATCAACTACCTTATTCTACTCTCTTGGTACATGGGTGTATATTAGCTCTACAAAATTGCTTTGTATTCATATAATTTTCTCTACAATCCTTTCAATTCTCCAACTTACATATTTGATTCTCAATGAGGATTTAAGGTAGTTGATAAATAACTGAGAGTCTAACTCCACTATCACTCTATTCCATCTGGTCTTAAGAGCCTCTTGTATCCCTCTCAAAATGCCATATCCCCTAACAATGTTGTTGGAAAGTCTACCTAAGTATGCTTCAAATGTGAATGCCAAGGTACTATTCAGTAGTCTACCTATTCCCCCTACACTGGCCCTGCATGGGTTACCCCTCGATACCCCATCTATATTTACCTTTCCAAATCCTAATGGAGGTCACTGCCATTTTTGGGTGCTATCCATCCTTTTATCTCATGGGTTGACTCTTCTAGATTTGTCCATCTAGGAATTGATCTTGAGTCATGCCACTATCTTCTCCTATAGTTGATATAATTTTAGTGGTTTATTTAGCATGAATTGGATGGTCTCTGTTATATTAGATATGGTATTCACCCACATACAATGGATATTCTAATCTCTTGTTTGAAGATCCTTCTATTCCTCTCATTCCAAATGTTCCAAGGTAGGATCATCATCCCCGTCCATACTATCTACTCCACATAAAAATCTACTCCTTGTTGGTTCTTCCATCCTCTCTAGATCTCTTCTATAGACTAACAATTGGTCCAATGTAGGCCTAGCAAAGATGCCAACATTTTCCACAACTTCATCATTATGGGGTATTTTAAAAAAATGAGGTTGAAAGTTTCATCCTCCTCCATACATAATGTCCATTTGAAAGGTCCTTAGACCCCCCTCTTCATTAAGTTATCCCCCATGAGTACCCTTTTGTGGAGGAGTAACCAATTTAATAACCTAACCTTTGGTCATAAATTTTACCTCAAATGAATTTGTGACGGATGGAGCAGCAAGGAGGAGGAACGAGAGGTCTAGGGGCAACAAACCCTAGGTGTGGGGCTTCGGAGGGCAGATCAACAGATGCGACAAGTGGGGGCTCTGGTGAGATAGCAGGCCCCCAGGCGGAGGATGTGGACAAGGAAGTTCTATTGGAACCGATCCAAGGGCGTTGGGCTGATGCGGTTGAAGATATATCTGAGGGGGACCAGGACTCTGTGCGTCAGGATCAAAGGAAGACCCAGGAAGGAGACAAAGAGAAACTTGGCAACTGGAGACCTTCATATCTTAATGCTCTTCACTGTAAGCAAAAATTATCTAACTCTTATTTTAATCTAAAATCTGTCAATGGTAGGTTGCACGTCTCGGATACCTTAGCTCAGCATGTGGCTATGGAGGGCAGAACATCTTTGGTGGCAAAATTTATGGGGGTGAGGCTGGACTTAGAAGTCATAAGGAGATGGGCCATCCAAAAATGGTAGCCAAGGGCCGATATGATGATTAAGGCTTTACCCAAGAGTTTTCTTTTGGTGACATTTCAATGTGAATAGGACATGGAAAGGACTCTCCAAGGAGGTCCTTGGTTTTTTAGGAAAAGGGGCTTGTATCTGAAGCGTTGGTCCCTCGATTTCAACCCCCAGGACTCGAGTCTTGGATTTGGCTCCTATTTGGGTTAAGATGTCGGGATTACCTCTACTTTTCTGGAATGAACAAATCTTTGCTGAGATAGCTACAGATATTGGAGAACTAATAGCTATTGATCCTGCAACCTTGAGAAAAACAAGACTCCTTTCTGCTCGCATGTGTGTGTTGGCGGACCTGAGTAAAGAGCTCCCTAAATCCATTATATTGTCGTCTATGTTTGGCCTTCATACTCAGGTATTTGAATATGAAAATATGTCTTTTAAGTGTAGTGTTTGCGGGAAGGTAGGGCACCAGGGTATCCACTGCATTTCCAAGAACCAGCCCCCACTCCAAAATATTGCTCCTCAAACCCATAATAATATCCCTCCCCTGCAGATCTCCATTCCTACCCAACATGGGCCTCAAGGACGTGGAGCTCGAAATCCGAATATCAGAGACCCTGTTCGCCCTATTGTAAGCAAGAGGCAACGTTATAACCCTCCTCCCAAAAATACCTATGCCCCGAAACCCTCTCACAGGGGAGCTGGTCCCTTTGATGGGAACCCTCAAGCTCAACCCTGCTCCTTAAGATGATACAGCAAGCCTCAGAGCCAAATCACAAAGGAAATAACCCCATAGATCAACGCCCTGGGGCAAGTAAGTTTGATTGGGTAATACGGGAGGCATATGGAGGCTCGATGGAAGTGGTCCCATGTATTGTAGAGGAATTTATGGGAAGAAATTCCAAGGAGATCAACATCCCAGTGGAGAACAGTTTTGATGCATTAAATATTCTGAAGGGAGATCAGATGGATAGCCAAGAAGTGGAATCTGAGGTAGAGGAGACTCAAGAGAAGGATTTAGAGGAGAAAAATCAGATGAAGGAGCAGGAAACTGATAATATAGGCAAGGATACTTAGGAGGAAGAGGTGAACCACCAAGATCAGTGTAACCCCAAAGCAGGGAAAAAAGAATCTACTAATCAAGAAGCTAAGAGCACAAAATCATCTCCACTGTCAGAAAGACCAGTTAACCTGGAAATCTAGATTGTTACCCCAAAGACCAAGATTGACCTATCCAAGATGGTTACTAGAAGCCAAGTGAATCCCAAGGAACCCTAGCCTAGAGTGGATGTATGGGGATATGGTTCGGTAGGAAGAGGGAAACCTAGCAATGCTGTCTTAATGCAGAAAGAAGTAGAGCGAGGAGTGGATAATGGCACTCAAGTAGTATTGCTCTTTGGGGCGAAGGCTCAAGGATCCAAAGCCCATAAATGAAGATTATTTCATGGAATATTCACGGGAGTAATCCTGCAAAAATAAGAGTTTTGTATGCTCTTAGACAAGAACACAAACTGGATATGATTTTACTGCAAGAAACTAAAATGGAGGAGAGTAGAGTTATTCCTTTTAAGAATAGGACTTGGTGAGAAGTCTGAAATAGTAGGCCAAGAGGCCACCTGGAATAGCAGGGAGGGTTGCTTGGTTATGTGGAACAAGAATGTGATTGATAGTAGAGTGATTCGAATGTCTAGTTGGTTTATTTGTCTCTTATGTGTGGATAAAACCACGCAGGAAGAGTGGATCTTAACGAATGTATATGCTCTAGTTAGACAAGGATTGAGAAGGGTTCTTTGGAGTCAGCTAGCTGAATTGAGGGAGACGGTCCCCAACTACCCTTGGATTATGGCGGGGGATTTCAATTGCTACCTTAATCCTACAGATAAATTGGGGGGCTCTCAAAGAATAACTGCCAATATCTACGAGTTTAGAGATTTTGTTGAGCAACATGAGCTGATGGATGTGGACCTGCGTAGATTCTCTTATACATGGTCTAACAAAATATTGAAGGAAAAACAAATTTATATCAGATTAGATAGGTTTCTTCTTTCTCAAAAATGCCTGGAGAGGTTTGGGGACTTTTCATTAATGACACTCCCAAGAATCGGGTCTGATCACAACCCAATTCTATGGGAAACAGGGGAGGACTCTAAGAAAAGATACATCGATTCGAACTTATGTGGTTCCAACATTAGGATCTCAAGGATCTGGTTGCCCAATGGTGGGACAAAAAGTATAATGGTTCGAAACTGGCCCAAGTGGCATGTAAACTAAGGAATGTGAAGGCTAACATTAGAGAGTGGAAAAAAACTTCCTTTGGCAATATTTTTGTTAAAAAGACAGAACTAAAAGACAAGATCAATGAACTACAGGAGAAGCTGAAGTCACAGTAGCTTACAGAGGATCTGAGAAACTAGGAGAGGGAGCTGTTAGCCGAATACCACATGATGCTAGGATTTGAAGAAACCTTTTGGAGGCAGAAATCTAGACTGTGTTGGTTAAATGAGGGTGACAGAAATATAAAGTTCTTCCATGTCTCTACTCTTCACCATAGGAGTACTAACAAAATTAAGGAGATGAAGATGGTCGATGGGTCTAACACCAAAGATATGGAAGACATAAGGAGGGAAGCGGTTGAGTACTTTAAATCATTGCTAGAAGATGTAAATTCGACTATTGAAGAAGAGGACTCTCTGTTGGCAGCCATTCCACCCCTCGTAACTGAGAATCTTAATGGATTCTTACTTAGTCCTTTCACAAAGGAGGAAATCAAGAAGGTGGTTTTTTACATGGATGGTAATAGCTCCCTAGGACCAGATGGCTTCCCCGCAGTTTCTTCCAGAAGTTTTGGGATATCCTAGGCAATGATGTAGTGGAAGCTATAATTGAGGCTCAAAAGGACATGGAAATCCTAGAAGGAGTTAATGCTACATTTTTAGTCCTCATCCCTAAACTAGTGGGAGCAATGGAATTTTCCAGTTTTTGCCCTATCAATTTATGTAACACTCTGATGAAGATTCTCACAAAAACAATCGCCAATAGGCTGAAGGTTATCCTTCCTTTCATCATTGATATGAACCAAGGAGGCTTTGTGAAAGGGTGACAAATACTGGATGGTATCATCACAATTCATGAGGTTATTCATTCAATGGTGCCTAGTAAGGAAGCAGGTATGTTACTAAAGCTTGATATGAATAAAGCCTACGACCGGGTCTCATGGCGGTTCCTCACCAAGATTTTGGGTAAGTTTGGTTTTTGTCCCTAGTAGATTAAGTTGATTCTTAGTTGTATCTCTACTACAAGATTTTCTGTCATGGTGAATGGGTCACCCTCCGGTTACTTTAAGAGTGAAAGGGGGTTGTGACAAGGAGATCCTTTGTCTCCATACTTGTTTATTATTTTAGCGGAAGCATTGGGTAGGAACATGTTAGCAGCGATGGCAGATGGTCGATTAGAAGGTTTCAAACCAGCCTCAACAGCAGAGCCAGTGTCTCACCAACAGTTTGTGGATGATACAATCATTGTGTCCAAAGCCTCGGTGCCTCAGGCTAGGAAGCTGAAGAGAATTCTAACCAAGTATGAGACAGAAGCAGGACAGTACATAAACTATAAGAAGAGTAGCATCTATTTATTTAACACACCTGGTGGGAGGGAGGAAAGAATTGCTAACCTCTTTGGTTGTGGAAAGGAGCTTCTACCAACAACTTATATAGGCATGCCTATGTTCGAAGGAAGAATGAAGGCTATATTGTGGAACTCAGTCATTGACAGGATCTCCAAAAAGTTAGCAGGGTGGAAGGGAAACCTTCTCAGCTCCATAGGAAAAGCCTTATTAGTTCAAACTACTTTACAGAGCATTCCAATTTACTGCATGTCTCTATTTAGAATGCCTGCAAAGGTCCGAGCTACATTGGAGCAAATTCAACGCAACTTCTTGTGGTCAGGTTCA
This sequence comes from Wollemia nobilis, assembly GCA_028583015.1. Lineage (NCBI taxonomy): Eukaryota > Viridiplantae > Streptophyta > Pinopsida > Araucariales > Araucariaceae > Wollemia > Wollemia nobilis. The sequence continues at coordinate 1,388,860 of JAQPPZ010003073.1, forward strand.
AAGGAGAGAAAGAAAATTTCGTTGGTAGCTTGGAATCAGGTGTGTGCAAGCAAGGATCAGGGGGGCCTGGGGCTAAAGAGAATGAAATAAATGAATCAAGCTCTGATTGGCAAACAGGTATGGAGATTTATCAATAATGATCAATTAGGATGGGTAAAACTTCTTAAGGCAAAATATATCAGAAATAATAAGGACTTCTTGAAAGCTGATAATCTCCCTAGAGGATCCTATTTTTGGAATTGTTTGCTCGAATGTCGAGAGGTAGTCAGGAAAGGCATCAGATGGAGAATTGGTAATGGAAGACAAGTGGACTTTTGGAAAGACCCGTGGTTGGAAGAGGCCCCTCTGAAATATAACTTAGACCTTCAAGTCCTCCAACATAAACTTTCGGAGGAAATGGGAGGAAAAGTAGGGGATTTTATTGCTGTAGCACAACAAACTTCCTCTTGGAATAAAATCACAGTTCATAATCTGTCAGAGCAAGAGAAGGTGGCCCTAACCAAACTCAATGATGCTTTAAGGGTGTTCCCGATCATTCTTGGTGAAGGAAGAGACAAGGCGATTTGGGGCAAAACTACAAGTGGGATCTATTCAATAAAAATCGCCTATAAGTTAATCCACTCAGGATTCAATGGCTAGACTCCGACTTTTATTATTTGGTTAAATAATTTAACCCCAAAAATAGCTTTCTTCTTTTGGTTGGCAGTTCAAAATAATATTCTGACAACAGATAATCTACAAAGGAGAGGTTTCCAATTCATCAATCGATGTATCTTGTGTGAGAAAGAGATAGAATCTGTAAGTCATATATTTCTAACTTGTGAATTTTCTTGTACAGTCTTCCAAATGATCCTGTCCAAATTTCATATAGATTGGGTCTGTCCAAATAGCATGTCTAACTTCTGCATACAGTGGGCTTCCCCCTTCTGGGTGAAACTTTTGACTTGGCTCTGGAAGCTCAGCTTACCCCATTTTTTATGGGGGATATGGAATGAGAGAAATAAGAGAGTATTTAAAGGACGTAAGAAAGATCCCAGGTTATGTGGTAATAAAATAATCAGAGCTTTGAAAGAAAACTGGAAAACTTTCTTCTTCAAAAATGAGACCATGTCTCTAAGGGAAAGGAGGATTTTGTGGAACTGGTGAGAGGAACTTCCAGACCTAGACATTACAACCAACCCACGGGATGGTGTCAAGTGGATACCCCCCACACAAAAGTGGGTTAAGTTTAATTTTGACGGGGCAACTAAAGGAAATCCGGGGCTGCAGGAGCAAGAGGAGTTCTGAGAAATGAGGAAGGAAAAGTGGTCCTTGCCTTTGCAGAGCCTTTGGGAACTCAAACAAATCATTTTGCATAAGCCCGAGCCTGCATGCAGGCAATGAGAATTTCCAGACTTGAGGGTTATAAGGAAGTTATCTTTGAAGGGGATTCACTTAATATAATCAAGACAATTAAGGAGGATAAAGACCCCAGTTGGACCATCTTGGAGCTTATCCTAGAAGCAAATATTCATAAATCTCATTTGGTTAATGCCTGAATCCAACACACATTTAGATAAGGGAACCAGGCGGTGGATCTAATGGCAAATATTACAGTTTCTGTTGGGGAGATGCAAATTTGGAAGGATAACTTCCCTCAAGAACTATTGGTGTTGGCTTCTAGAGAAGAGCTAAAATCAAACCTGTTAGAGCATCAAGAGATCAAAGGGGTTGATGATGAGTAATCCGACAGATGGAATTAGGCAGAAAAGGCATCCCATTTGCTGGGGCCTGGAAGGTGACAAGTGTACAGTACAACAACCTAGTGGTATTAGTAAGTGCTAGGTGTTGTTTGGTTTTTGTTTTATCCTGAATAGTCAAGCGACAAGTATAGGACTGTGGACTCTAAGTATGGCTTAATGTGGGTCTTAGAAAGATCCATTTTGTATTTTTATTATACGGGCTTGATGCTAGAACCAGCCCATTTTGACTATGTAAAAGGTTTGTGGACCTTATAACCACCTCTACCTTATACCAAAAAAAAATAAATTCTACCTCAAATGTTGTGTGAATAGATCCTCAATTGGATGAGCGATGCTAGGGTATAATGCTTGGTATCCTTATGCTACTGTATACACCTCCTTAGTCCTACTATTCCATCCAAAATGATCCTCCTCATAGGACCGTAATGATCTCATTTGTATGTTCAATCAATCTCTTTTGTTAAACTCTCTGGAAGTTGTATTGGCCATTCTTCCAATGGAATCTAGTATCTTCCAACTTTTGGTCCTCGTGTTTGGTCCCTAGATTATTTTTATACTTTTATCCATTTCTTTCTATGTAGCTCCTACATCACTAAGGTCCACTCTAGATTTTGAGTCACCAAAGGTTGATGTCCATCCCATGAGTTTAACTAGAAATCTATGTATTTTCCATTACTAACTATACAAAACAACCTTTTTTTTGATAATTTTCTCTCCTATTTTGAGAACTATTAAAATAAGAGAACCTATGTTAGATAACTATTGTCAGATAATCTCTAGTAGGTTCTTATTCTTTGCATACTTCACTCACAAATTTCAAGCCTATAATGCATTGGGACTGTTTATCGTTCTCTAGTACAATTTTTTAGCTAATACCTTACTATTTTTATTGCAAATATAAAACCCACTACTCCATCTTGTTTTTACAAACACATAGTTTCCCACTTTACCAAGGTCTATTTCCTTTTCTCCCTAGCACTAGTCCATAGGAATCTATGACTTATGTGATCAAGCTCTCAAAGCATCACCTTTAGGATATCCAAAATTGATGACACATAGATGGATATAGATTGTAACACTAACTTGATTAAGGTAATACAACCTCCTGGTCATAGCCAACTATTTGTCTATTTTACAAATTTACCCTTGATTTTATGTATAAACCATACCCAATCCTCTTTCTTTTGTTTACCAGTTTTGATTGGGATCCCCAAATAGATAACTAAGAGCGAGATTTTACAAAACCAAGACTATCTAGTACCAAGGTCTCCTATTGATGTGAACAATGGAAGAAGATTACTTTGGATTTATAATTATTCCTAATTTGACATGTTGCCTTGGTAAAGTAGTTTAGGATTTGCTTTATTCTAACTACTTCTTTAACTATTGCTTTCTGGGTGATCGAGATAACTTCATTAGCAACTGAAACTCCCTCAACTCTCTTATTATATCTATTCTTAGCCAATGTTCTCCCCACATATTCAGTTAGAATGATGAATAGGTATGGGGAGAGGGGATCCCCTTGCCTAATACCTCTTGATGTTGGGAATAATGTTGTGGTCCATTGATGATAACTAAGTATGATATCAATGATATGCAACCTTTGATCCAGTTTTTCCACTCCTTAGAGAAACTAAATTTTCTCATAACCTGAATTAAGAATTATCAATCCACTCTATCATAGGCTTACATAGGTCTAGTCAAATAAACATAGTGGGGGGTTTTTATACTTCCACAGAATGTATTGCTTCTTGCAAAAGCACTATTTCATCCACTATCTATCTATCCTATGTGAATCTACCTTGTTCAAGGGAGATTATTTTATGTAGAAGTGATTTTAGCCTCTCCTCCATGACCTTGATGATAATCTTCAATAAAACATTACATAATGCTATTGGTCGGTATCCACTTGCATTTTCTACTTCCCTTACCTTTGGTATTAGTGCTATGTAAGTTTTTTTGATTTTATTCTATATTTCCTTGGCTTTTCTTGTCTCTTCTACCACCTCTAGAAGGTCTTCCTAAACAATGTTTAAAAATTCTTAGTAGAATTCAATAGGGAATCCATCTGGACATGGAGTTTTCACCTTTTCATTTTGAACGCTACCTCTTGCAATTCTTGCATTGTTAATAATGCACCTAGCATATCATTTTATTATCTTGTAATGAGTATGGGTATCTTCTATATCATTTCTTATTGGGCTTCTAGATCCAAGGTATGATTAAAGAATAAATTTTCAAAATAGTTTATTGTTATTGACTTCATGCCCTCCCATGTGTGAATCATCTCCCCTTCTTCATTTTCATAGAAGAGATGAAATTATATGTCCTTTGGGATAAAAGAGACTTGTGGAAGAATCCCGTGTTTTTGTCTCCTTCTCATAACCACTTGATTTTGGATTTTTATTTCCTTAATAGATCCTCCCTTCTTTCCCATTCCTCCTTTTGGTTTGTGAGATCCAATTCTATTTTGGTCCTGGTTTCTATGATCCCCTCCTTTCTTATCTGATCATTCAGCTCCTCCATGATGATTTTTTAAGCCTTACTATTACCAAAAATATCATAGGATCAAATATAATATAGCCACAATACAATAAGATCAAATATAATGATATGAGTAGAATAATATAAGCAAATTAATATGTAGATCAAGGCTTATAATAACTCAAATAACATTCAATAATAAGCAAGAATATGAACGTAATAGCTTGAATAATACATGTACAAACCATGTAATGCAACTTACAATATTAATTGCTCAAAATGTATACAATATTTATTACTCATATTTCTATTACAAATATGATAGTAATGATCATGATTATTTGTGATGTTATGCTTGCTTATGGAGTATTATCTCCATAATATAGCCATAGTAATATGACTCTTTGGATACTTGACTATTCCTTTATATATGCCAAGTCTCATGACTCTTGACTTCTTTATTTGACACTTGCATACTTGATGAACACTTAACTCTATAATGTATGCACACCTATACATGAATATTGCACTTCTATATCTTGCACACTATAACCTAAGACACTTGTACACATATTTATATTACATACTATTCACATACATACAAGACACTTGTTCACATAGACTTAACTTACACTTGCACACTAACTCACATGACACTTGTGCATTTCCTGCATATTACAACTTTACATGACACTTGTGCATATCTTGCACATTCATACTTACATAAAGGTAAATATTGCTCACACTCTAAATTATAACTCAACTTTAATCTATGATTTATAAATGTACCATGAAGGTACCATGGGGGTGCATTTTTTTTTGTGATTAAAGAAAAGGGTTTTGAAAAGGATCCCATGATTGAAGACTAAAGTCTTCAATAACCAAATAATGTAATACAAGATGGTGTTGGAGTATATTAAATTATTTGATACAAGCTAATGTACCCCCATACATAACCATGGGGGTACACGTTTAGTCTTCAATAATGGTCTTTGTCTTGATTCTTTAAATGACCTTGAAATACATGTGATCTTCTACTTGAGCTCCATCAGGTTCTTCTTCTTGCTTGACTTCATCTTTAGTTGCTTTGAGTTCATCTTTGGATTCATGATCTTCAATTTTTGTAGCTTCAAGATTACAAGCTTCTTGAACTCTTTCATTGTCATCAGATTCTTGTATAAGAATATTTCCTTTGCCTTTGTTGTTAGAATCATATGATTATTTCTTTTTTTGTATAGTAACTTCTGAAAATTCACTTAGAGGATCATAATAAATTCTTGAGTAATTAAATATTGGAATATCAATTCTACATGAAGGATGAAATATCCTTTCTAGAAATGATTCATCTATTTCTACTTTCTTCTTAAGATGTTCAATCAACTCTTTTTGTTTCAACTTCTCATATTTTTGAAGCTTATGTGAAAGTAATGTCATATATGTTATTCTACATATATCTAGATGTATCATAATATTATCATTTCCATCATCAATTGCTTTAATAAGTCTTCATGTAGATAGTATTCAAATATTTCAAAATTTTCTTCCATGGTTTCACTATAGATTAATTTTGAAACTATATCTATCTTTCCTTCAAAATTTTCAATCAAATTCTTAATCCAAATTCTATGACATATATTTTTTCTTTTTAAATCATAGTCTCCATATCCATAAATTTTTTTATTTTTTTATTCCTTTAAAGTAGACAACCTTATATCTCTTAAGTTTAAATAATTCAAAAATTTTAATGTTTCTAATTTTATAGCCCCACACCATGTGATCCCTTGCCTATATTTTCCCACATGTAGCATGGTCCTATAGAGGTAGGGTAGTAGACACAAACGGGATAATTTTGCCCTCCTAGGTGAATGAACTTTGGTGGGATGCCTCATTGAGTGAGTCTCTCATTTTCACTTTTGGCTCATTGCTTTAACCCTTGATGTTTTTCTAACATCAAGATAAAATGACAGAGTGATTGCATCTTCAAAAGGGAAGGAAGAATAAAAATAAGAAGATGATGAGAAGGTACAAATTTTGGAAGAAAATGGGAATGAAGAAGCGAGAATAAAAATATGAGGGAAAGTAATTCCCAAAAAAATAATAGCTACAAGAAAGAAAATATATGTACAGTATTTACATTTTTCTTTTGGTAAAAATTACTACTTGATTTGACAAAGGTGTTTCCCATTCATAGAAATTAGTAGCATTCTTACATCCATAGTGGCAATTTTATAGACATTTGGACCTACAATATTTAGAATTTGATAGGACCCACTCGAAAGAGAGTTGAAATTTTGGTGTTATCTTGGTTTTGCTTGATCTTCATCCTACTTAAATACAAGGTCTTCTTCCTTATAGTCCATATTTATGACTCTTCTATCAAACCATATTTCGATAGCCTCTTGATTTGTATTGTCCTCCTAAATGGTCTCTTCCTCTAAGGCTTCTATTGGCTCAATGTCAATGTCATAAAGCTCTAACTGCTATGACATTTAAAAGGAAGGGAGTTGCATGTTGTTCAATAGTATGACCTCCTTACAATAGACTAGCTTATATGGCAAATACCTAATAGAAATACCATTTCTCTAAGTGTAAACATAAAAAAGAGACACCATTGCACTAAAAATGAAGCATTGTATTATATTGTAAAATGAATTGCTTTTGAATACAATAAACCCCTTTGTAGGGTGCTTCATAATAAAAATGTCCAAAGGGATGACCTCCTTTTACAGTAAAAGATGGTGTCATTTTCTTATTCATGCTACAATCAATATTGGAGGTGGGTTTTTTTTGATCACCGTGATGCATTTGAGCTTTCAAATCTTGAACCTGCACACATGCAAAAAGACAAAGGATTTAGTAGCACTTATTACATATGCAAGAAAACCAACATTAACATAAGCAAATGGACATGTAAATATGCAATGCAAATGTAGAGTGCAAACTTGAAAAGGTGGATGATGTGCATGCTTGAGCCTCCAAGGTGATTTTGAAAATATTCTTGTATGTCACTTCATATCTCTCTCTCTTGCCTCCCTTTTGCCTCTTTCCATTTCATTTCATTTTTTCGTGCCATCTCCCCCTTCACAACAGTAAATAGTATTTTATAACCATTTTGAAAAGGTTAGGGTTAGGTTTTGAATGCGATATCGTTAAATTTGGGCATTGAAATAAACTTTTCGTTGATGAAATATAACTATTGGATGTTTGATCTGTGGTGTTGTACTTTGGATTAAATCTAACCGTTGAAACAAAATTTTCATTGGTTAAATATGATTGTTGGATGTTTGATCTATGGCATTGTACTTTGGATTAAATCTAACCATTGAAACAAACTTTTTGTTGGTTAAATTTAGCCATTGGATACTTGGTATATATATATATATATATATATATATATATATATATATCAAATGACTAATATTTAGTGTATCTACAAATGTCCCTTTTTGTACTATGTTGTGTAAAACATGATGCAGTGCAAAAATAAGAGACACTTGGTTTTATTGGATGAAGAAATGGTTTCTTTCCTCAACACGCAAGAAGAAGGATGAAAGTGAATTTGCTTTTAGCTTCCCCTCAATTGACAAATGGGTGAATAATGAAACCTACGAGTCAATTGACCAAATATGGATGATAAAAAGAGGTGGATGTGATGAATGCAAATGTTTCAAATCAGGATCAATGTGGTTGCCCCAAGTTCAGGGTAAATCTGTGTTGTTGAAATTTTGCTTTTGGTAGAATGATGAGCAATTTCATTGTGGTAAATGAACTAGCCATTAAGGGTATGCATATGATACTAAAATTGTTCAAAGGTTAGTTTACCTCGATTGCAACCATCACATCTTCAACCCATCTCAAAATGGCATAGTGCATACCGATTTTTAGTTTGAGAGAGATTTCCACTTTCTGTGACCCCGCGAAGAGGGTTTGATTATTACCTTGAGTAAATTTTCTTTAACGTAGTTGCATTCCAAAAATGAGTTACCAAACTGATCTGATTTCAATTGTGATGATATGAGATTATGTTTTGGATGTATTGATGGGCTGATGTGATGATTTTGTGAAGTGTTTGATTGTTTGGGGGCTTTTGAAGCCATTTGCATTTGAAGGGGAGTTGTGTAAGATGGTCACAAATAAAAGTCAATGTGGGTTACCCCAATCATGGAAAAGATGCACATCATCAAATCATTACTTTTGACACATTGATGGTATTTGATTTTGGTAAACTTTACTTTTGACACGTTAAATTTGATCGTTGGATGTTTCTTTTGTGGTATTGTACTTTGGCTTAAATCTAACTGTTGAAACAAACATTTCATTGGTTAAATCTATCCGTTGGATATTTTTGTTGGTGTCTACACTAAGCATAAGGCTAAAGAATGAAGACCTTGGTTATGTCGGTCAAATAGAAAGTGGTGATACCAAGTTTGTGAAAGAAGAAACCTATGTAGTAGATGGAACATCTACCAATGTATAAAAGCAAGTTATCCAATAAAATTGTTGCAGTCATTATGACATATATGGACATGAAAGAGAAAGACATTGGGATCTTCATCCTTGTGATACATATGGTTTGAAAAAATAATAATAATAAATATTGTTAAAATAACCATAAAATGGACAACAAAATATATGTTCATAATGAATGGAGGAATGTGATAAAATAGGATAAAGTAAAATGTGCATCAAAGGATATTAAAGGATACTATTTTCTTCTCAAATGAGAAGAATAAAAAGTTTAGATAAAATTTTACGTAGGTAATTATTGATGCCTATCAAGCCTTCATGTATACACTCGATCAGGTGGTTGAGAGAAACCATAGTGATAGTTAAGGGTTATCCATATAAAAACCCTTGTATGAGTTGGTTGGGGATCAACCATACGAAAAACCCTTTGTTGAGATTACTTTGAATTAGCAACTTAAAAACCCTTAATAATATCTATGTACACAACATGAGTCGTTGTAGTAAACCCTTATTGTAAATGGTTATCTAATTAGCCATAAGACCCATAGAAGCAAACATGATTCATATTTCCCTATAGTATTTTTTTTGGGGGTCTTTAAGTATTAGAAAAAAATAAATTAGTCTTATCAGTGAATTAATGCACTAACGAAAACATCAACCACCAAGTAATTGAGGGACTTGTTTAGAATGTTGATGCAAGTGATTTCCAAGATGCTTCTCATCCAGAATGTTGATGCAAGTGATTTCCAAGATGCTTCTCATCCTCAAGGTCTTCCCTTTCGCACGTTTGATATGTGTGATCTAAATAGCCTTTGATTAATTCTATTATATTTGATGTCATTGGCAACCCACAACCTTGGATTTAAGTTATAGTAGGTCCTTGTGGGCTCATTTTCCTATATTGATCCAAAGCCATTTTTCTAGTTTCTACCATACAATATCTAAAATTGATATGGGTGTTGGTTTCTTGGTTGTTCTTAAACAACTAATTGAACTTTAAAAATTTTGAAACTTGCGGAGAAGGGGAAGAAGCTTGCTGTGCACCGCCGCGGGCAGGGCCACCGCCGCCGTGTTGCGGAAGCCGGCGGACGCGAATGCCTTATTAATTTGTGTGAAATGCTCCCCGTCTTGCACGAGATGAGAACGGCCAAAGATATCACGAAAGGACTCCCCTTTTACGAAATTACTCTACTTTGTTCTCACAACATACTCTATGTTGCCGGGATCGGCCGTTACTATTCTGCTCTTCCATGGGCCATGCAGTCTCACTGCTTTTCATGGTTTTAGGAGTATTGACAAACGAGAAAACCGCGTTTTCTCTTGGAATAGGGTACCCCATTACCACCTAATGCACAGGAATCATACGAACATTCAGTTATTTGGAGGGTCTAACGCATAGGCCATCAACGCCATACGACCGTCAATCCAAAGTAGAAACGTCATACGACTGTCAATCCAAAGTAAAACGTTAAGACATACGATCCGCTCCATCAAAATTTAATACAATCAGATGGCGTTTTTAATTCCCTAAACTGTTCCTTCACGGGTATTTAGTCGTTCTTTTAATTTTTCAACGATGGTGTACGATTTCATTTAAGTAATAAAGGTCGACTCTTCTTATAGCAGTGCCCTCCAATGTAGGTTATATGTAATATGTTATATAAAAATATGTTTTTCTATAAATGGAAATTATTTATTATTATATGTTTTGGCAAATGAGTAAAAGCTTCTCGCTAATTTAAAAATTGAAATAAAATATGTTTTTCTATAAATAGAAATTATTTATTATTATATGTTTTGGCAAATGAGTAAAAGCTTCTCGATAATATATAAATTGAAATAGTCCATGGTCTATGGATTGGTAAGTTGGGGGCGTTTAGCGAGAGAAGATTTAGGTTTCAATCCCACGGGCGTGCCCATGCATAGCCAGTAGCCCGATCTGACTCTTCTGCGTGTTGCATCTGACTGATGATGGTGATCTGTTTCCTGCTTGTTCGACGGTTCCGTTCATGTCACGTGTTGAACCAGACTAACGAAGTGCGCATTGCACCTGATCGATGATGACGATCTGTTTCCTGCTTGTCCGATGGTCCCTTTCATGCCACGTGTTGAAATAGACTAACGAAGACGATGCGAACCTTGTGCATTCGACGGTCCCCATCTCACGTCGGGTTACCATTAACGAGACGGTGGATGTGTTGGAAGCCTTCGCTGATAGTTTGAACCCTGCCGGTTGCGCTAACACTCACTAAAAATTGTGATGCTAACCAATTCATCTATGTAACAAAAAAAAAAAAAAAAAAAATATATATATATATATATATATATATATATATATACTATAATACTTTGTTGAAAGGTAATAAATATTTTATCTAATTTGTTTAGTCTAAATAATTTAGATTAATGAGTAGAAATAACATTTTTTATATTAGGTTATTAATTTAACACATGTAGTGCTTAAGGTTAGGTTAAGTTTTTGTAAGGGACATTTAGATTTTGTTTAGCATGATATGAACCATGTGATGTTTGTAAATATGTGGGCTTTTGTTACTAACTCTATTGGATAATGGTGTTAAATTCATACAAACATCTCAAAATGGTTGCTACCATTGGTATCCAGTAACAAATGATCTAGACTGCGAGCTTGCATTTCTGAAAGTGAATCCCCATCCTACCTTTCAACTTTACCTTACCTCAATAACACCATTACAACCACAAAAATGACTAGGTAAAACAGGGGCAATTGTCCAAACATTCAAAATATATTATTTGTTGAGAAACAATGACCTTCAATTATGAGTGCATAGAGTTCAGAGGCTTAGTTTTTATGAGAGTCAAAGATACGTATGAAAATGCCCATATTGGCGGGTCTAGGGATGATGAGCAAGGAACAAATGGATGACATGTCAACTGAGCTATATTAGTGTAAAGTGTCATTTTGTTGCTAGAATTGTCCAATTTTGTGTGTTTATATCAGCCTAGGAGCTCATGAGATTAGCCATTAGTTTTATTGTCTTATATTTTTATAGAATTTTTTTTTTTTAGAGTTAAGGGACCCATGGTTAGTTGGGATAATTTTTAGTAGGTCATAAGTTGATTAGTTATATCTTTATATTAGTGCCATAGTAAGTGGCACCATTTTAACTGGTACATCACATTTTTTTATTGATGTCTTAGAATAGTAATTTGACATCAAGAGGTTATTTTTAGTAGATGTAATTTTTCAAGAAGAAACATATATTTGCTAATACCAAGCATTAAGATAAACTATGCTTGATTTCTTGGATGAAATATTTGAGCCCTCGTTAACTTAGATTACTACATTGTTAAGGTTTTGATTGAATTAGCTAAATCTTAAGGACTTGTTGGATAGATGAAGAGACAATAATCATAGTTTATTGTAATTATAACTTTAAGATCATTTCCCGTATATAGTTGTCCAACTTCGAGAAGGAAGTTCATGTAAGGGATGAAGATGTAGTGCCTTCGTCCTTGACCCTTGATAAACTAAGATTTGTGGATGAATACTAGGTTAATATAGACACTATTGATGCATTATTTGAATGGATAAATAATGATTGCATAAAATGTGTTAAAATAATATACCTTGCTTAATGATGCTCTTATGAGTTATCTATAAATATTCTTATTATAGATTCATGCTTTGTCTTAATAAATGACATCTATAGATTAAGGATTATTATAATGACTTTATAGAATATTCTAATAAGATGGTAAAAGCAAGTGTTTTCATGTTTTACAAGTATTAAAGGCCACAATTGATGCAAGATAAAACAATCAAATAATCTATATGGATTTTATTTTACTAGTGTTATGTCTTATTAGCAAGATCTTGAATGCGATATGAATTTCTAAGTATTTTGCTTCTATATGATATTTTTTTTTGGGGTTTAACTCCTGTAGATTTATCAAACTCCAAGATAAACTAGATAAGCTTAATTAGCTTCAAAATACCATTTCAACCTTAAATTTTATTTTCACAAAGAATTTTTTTTGCCTATAGTTTACATAATTTTTTTTTTTTTTTGTTAATTTTGAATTTTTATTAAAACTTCGTCCCTAAGGTTTTAAAATTATAATTAAACTGGTTGGTATCTATCATATTATGTTTTTCAAGGCTAATATTCCTTTAGAATTTTGTTTAAGTTTTCAACAACTAATAATTTTTTATAACTTTAAATAAATATTATCCATAAACATATCTAATGATAATAATTAATGTATTTATGATAAATCAATACAAAATATTAAAAGAATGCGTGCACATGCCTTCATACACTCATATATTGGCCAATATTTCTTTAAAATTATAAATTTCAAGTTTTTATTTGGTAAAAATAGTGATTATATCATATAGATCATCAAATCATATTACATATTTGGCCTTTCTAGGCCATCAAGCTTTTCACCCATGTTTTGACATTGGATACATCAATTTTATCTATCTCAACCATTGTACTAATATTATCAATAAAAATGCATCACAAAACATTGAATCTCTACAAATTACTAGGAATTTTATCATCAATACATTAAATATGCAGAATCTCTTCCCCGATTTCCTATACCTAGTACTTAGGAGGGTTGTCGTAGCAAATGAGGTCTCCCTTGTCCAAAGCCCTATTTGTCATACCATCAACTACCTTATTCTACTCTCTTGGTACATGGGTGTATATCACCTCTACAAAACTACTTTGTATTCATATGATTTTCTCTACAATACTTTGAATTCTCCAACTTGCATATCTGATTCTCAATGAGGATTTAAGGTAGTTGATAAATAACTGAGAGTCTAACTCCACTATCACTCTATTCCATCTGGTCTTAAGAGCCTCTTGTATCCCTCTCAAAATGCCATATCCCCTAACAATGTTGTTGGAAAGTGTACCTAAGTATGCTGCAAATGTGAATGCCAAGGTACTGTTCAGTAGTCTACCTATACCACCTGTACTGGTCTTGCATGGGTTACCCCTCGATACCCCATCTATATTTACCTTTCCAAATCCTAGTGGAGGTCGCTGTAATTTTTGGTTTTATCCATCCTTTTATCTCATGGGTTGACTCTTATAGTTTCGTCCATCTAGGGACCGTTCTTGAGTTGTGCCACTATCTTCTCCCATAGCTAATATGATTTTAGTGGTTTCTTTAGCATGAATTGGATAGTCTTTATTATATTAGATATAGTATTCACCCACATACAATGGATATTCTAATATCTTGTTTGAAGATCCTTCTATTCCTCTCATTCCAAATATTCCAAGGTAGGATCATCATCCCCGTCCATACTATCTACCCCACATAACAATCTACTCCTTGATGGTTCTTCCATCCTCTCTAGATCTCTTCTATAGACTAACAATTGGTCCAATGTAGGCCTAGCAAAGATGCCAACATCTTCCACACCTTCATAATTATGGGGTATTTTATAAAAAGGAGGTTGAAAGTTTCATTCTCCTCCATACATAATGTCCATTTGAAAGGTCCATAGACCCCCCTCTTCATTAATTTATCCCTCATGAGTACCCTTTTGTGGAGGAGTAACCAATTGAAGAACCTAACCTTGGGTCATAAATTCTACCTCCAATGTTGTGTGAATAGATCCTGAATTGGATGAGCGATGCTAGGGCATAATGCTTGGTATCCCTATGCTACTATATACACCTCCTTAGTCCTACTATTCCATCCAAAATGATCCTTCTCATAGGACCGTAATGATCTCATTTGTATGTTCAATCAATCTCTTTTGTTAGTCTCTCTAGAAGTTGGATTGGCCATTCTTCCAATGGAATCTAGTATCTTCCAAATTTTGGTCCTCGTGTTTGGTCCCTAGAGTATTTTTATACTTTTATCCATTTCTTTCTATGTATCTCCTCCATAACTAAGGTCCCCTCTAGATTTTGAGTCACCAAAGGTTGATGTCCATCCCATGAGTTGAACTAGAAATCTATGTATTTTCCATTACTAACTATACAAAACAACCTTTCTTTGATCATTTTCTCTCCTATTTTGAGAACTATTAAAATAAGAGAACCTATGTTAGATAACTATTATCGGGTAATATCTACTAGGGTCTTGTTCTCTGCATACTTCACTTGCAAATTTCAAGCCTATAATGCATTGGGACTATTTATCATTCTCTAGTAAAATTTTGTAGCTAATGCCTTACTATTTTTTATTGTAAACCTAAAACCCACTACTCCATATTGTTTTTGCATACACATAGTTTCCCACTTTACCAAGGTCCATTTCCTTTCCTCCCTAGCACTAGTCCATAGGAATCTATGACTTATATGATCAAGCTCTCAAAACATCACCTTTAGGATATCCAAAATTGATGACACATAGATGGACATAGATTGTAACACTAACTTGATTAAGGTAATACACCCTCCTGGTCATAGCCACCTATTTGTCCATTTTACAAATTTATCCTTGATTTTATGTATCAATTATACTCAATCCTCTTTCTTTTGTTTACCAGTTTTGATTGGGACCACCAAATAGATAACTAAGAGTGATATTTTCCAAAAACCAAGACAATCTAGTACCAAGGTCTCCTATTGAGGTGAACAATGGAAGAAGATTACTTTGGATTTATCATTATTCATAATTTGACATGTTGCCTTGGTAAAGTAGTTTAGGATTTGCTTTATTCTAACTACTTTATTTGTTGCTTTATGGGTGATCGAGCTAACTTCATTAGCCACTGAAACTCCCCAAACTCTATTACTATATCTATTATTAGCCAATGTTCTCCCCACATATTCAGTTAGAATGATGAATAGGTATGGGGAGAGGGGATCCCCTTGCCTAATACCTCTTAATGTTGGAAATAATTTTGTGGTCCATTGATGATAACTAAGTATGATATCAATGATATGCAACCTTTGATCCAGTTTGTCCACTCCTTAGAGAAACTAAATTTTCTCATAACCCAAATTAAGAATTATCAATCCACTCTATCATAGGCTTAAGATAGGTCTAGTAAAATAAACATAGAGGGGGGTTTTTATACTTCCATAGAATGTATTGCTTCTTGCGCAAGCACTATTTCATCCACTATCTATCTATCCTATGTGAATCTACCTTGTTCAAGGGATATTATTTTGTGTAGAAGTGATTTTAGCCTCTCCTTCATGACCTTGGTGATAATCTTCAATAAAACATTACATAATGCTATTGGTCGACATCCACTTGTATTTTCTACTTCCCTTACCTTTGGTATTAGTGCTATATAAGTTTTTTTGATTTATATTTCCTTGGATTTTCTTATCTCTTCTACCACCTCTAGAAGGTCTTCCTACACAATGTTTAAAAATTCTTAGTAGAATTCAATAGGGAATCCATCTGGACATGGAGTTTTCACCTTTTAATTTTGAACACTACTTCTTGCAATTCTTGCATTGTTACTAATGCACCTAGTATATCATTTTATTCTCTTGTAATGAGTGTGGGTATCTTCTATATCATTTCTTATTGGGCTTCTAGATCCAAGGTATGACTAAAGAATAAATTTACAAAATAGTTTATTGTTATCGACTTCATGCCCTCCCATGTGTGAATCATTTTCCATTCTTCATTTTCATAAAAGAGATGAATTTATATGTCCTTTAGGATAAAAGAGATTTGTGGAAGAATCCTGTGTTTTTGTCTCCTTCTAGCCACTTGATTTTGGATTTTTGTTTCCTTAATAGATACTCCCTTCTTTCCCATTCCTCCTTTTGGTTTGTGATATCCAGTTCTATTTTGGTCCTAGTTTCTCTGATCCCCTCCTTTCTTATCTGATCATTCAATTCCTCCATGATGATTTTTTAAGCCTTACTACTACCAAAAATATCATAGGATCAAATATAAATAAGCCACAATACAATACGATCAAATATAATGATATGAGTAGAATAGTATAAGCAAATTAATATGTAGATCAAGGCTTATAATGACTCAAATAACATTCAATAATAAGAAACAATATGAATGTAATAGCTTAAATAATACATGTACAAAGCATGTAATACAACTTACAATATTAATTGCTCAAAATGTATGCAATATTTATTACTCCTCTTTCTCTTACAAATATGATAGTAATGATCGTGATTATTTGTGATGTTATGCTTATGGAGTATTATCTCCATAATATAGCCATAGTAATATGACTCTTTGGATACTTGACTATTCCTTTCCATATGCCAAGTATCATGACTCTTGGCTTCTCTACTTGACACTTGCATACTTGATGAACACTTGACTCTATAATGTATGCACACCTATACATGCATCTTGCACTTCTATAGCTTGCACACTATAACCTAAGACACTTGTGCACATCTTTATATTACATACTATTCACATACATACAAGACACTTGTGCACATAGACTTAACTTACACTTGCATACTAACTCACATGACACTTGTGCATTTATTGCACATTACAACTTTACATGACACTTGTGCATATCTTGCACATTCATACTTACATAAAGAGAAATATTGCTCACACTCTAAACTATGACTCAACTTTAATCTATGATTTACAAATGTACCATGAAGGTACCTTGGGGCTGCATTTTGTTTTGGTGATTAAAGATATGGGTTTTGAAAAGGATCCCATGATTGAAGACTAAAGTCTTCAATAACCAAATAATGTAATACAGGGGGTGTTGGAGTATATTACATTATTTGATACAAGCTAATGTACCCCCATACATAAACCATGGGGGTACATGTTTAGTCTTCAATAATGGTCTTTGTATTGATTCTTCAAGTGACTTTGAAATGCATGTGATCTTCTACTTGAGCTCCATCAGGTTCTTCTTCTTGCTTGACTTCATATTTAGTTGCATTAAGTTCATCTTTGGATTCATGATCTTCAATTGTTAGAGCTTCAAGACTACAAGCTTCTTGAACTATTTCATTATCATCAGATTCTTGTATAAGAATATTTCCTTTGCCTTTGTTGTTAGAATCATATGCTTATTTCTTTTCCTGTATAGTAACTTCTGAAAATTCACTTAGAGGATCATAATAAATTCTTGAGTAATTAAATGTTGGAATATCAATTCTACATGAAGAATGAAATATCCTTTCTAGAAATGATTAATCTATTTCCACTTTCTTCTTAATATGTTCAATCAACTCTTTTTGTTTCAACTTCTCATATTTATGAAGCTTATGTGAAAGTAATGTCATATACGTTATTCTACATATATCTAGATGTATCATAATATTAGCCTTTCCATCATCAATTGCTTTAATAAGTCTTCATGTAGATAGTATTCAAATGCTTCAAAATTTTCTTCTATGGTTTCACTATAGATTGATTTTGAAACTATATCTATCTTTCCTTCAAATTTTTCAATCAAATTATTAATCCAAATTTTATGACATCTATTTTTCCTTTTTAAATCATAGTCTCCATATCCATAAAATTTTTAATTTTTTTATTCCTTTAAAGTAGACAACCTTAGATCTCTTAAGTTTACATAATTCAAAATTTTTAATGTTTCTAATTTAGTTCCTTTGAAGTAGAAAACCTTGTCTTCCTAATTTTAGAAACTAAAAAATTAATTTTTAAAATTTATGTTTTCCTAATGTTTGAGGTTGAAATCCTTTTACCTCCGAAATACTTAAATTTGCAAATATTCAATTTTTTTTCAAAAATATGAAATCAAATTAAATAAACTTCAAACTTGAAAAATTTATTTGAAATCAAATAGACTATCTAAAGTTCTTATCTCTCCAATAAATAACTTAAAGAATTTTTTTTCAAAAAACTTAAACAATATTAATGAACCCTACTTATCACTCCATTTTCATAATAATTTAAATAATTAAAATATCTTCTATTCTAACCTATAGTTCCTAATATAAAACTTAATATAAAACCTTTGCTTATGAAAACTGTAATAGTTAAAAGTACTTTTGAAATTGCACTAACTCCTGCACACATGATTCCCTTTGTTGTGTTTCACTCTCTAGCGAATTCATGCAAACTCTTTCCTTCTAATAGGTAGTATTCTATTGCAATGCCTAGCTATGCATGGTAAAGACTTCTCAGATCGTTACACTTCTCATTGCATTATTTCAAATGATGTTCTATTTCAATTCAAACTAACTTTTGGATAATGTTCACTATTAACATTACATCTGCACCCAAAGTAATGCTTTGCACTTATTGCTTGTCTTGGCACCTTTGCTTGTTGAGCAAGGTGTTGCAAGAAGTTTGTCATTGTTGTCAACACAAGCAGTTAGATCCAATGATGCAGTGGATAGACAGTTCAGGAGCCATTCAGATGCAGAGAACATAAATTCAAAGGATAGTCAGATTATGTAAAGTGCAATTCCAGGAAAACAAGAGTGACCCAGTTTCAAAAATTCGAAGAAAAAGACAAGTTAGAAAACTGTCGCGATATCGCGACATGTTTTCTGTCGCGATTTCGCGACAGGTCGGAGGAGAGAGAAAGCACAGCCGAAAATGTCATGATTTCACGACGAAAGTGAGGAGAGAGAAAGCACAGCCAAAAATGTCATGATTTCATGACGAAAGTGAGGAGAGAGAAGGCACAGTCGAAAATGTCACGATTTCATGACAAGTCGGAGGAAAGAAAGGACGCAAGGCAAACTGTCATGATTTCGTGACATGTGTGGAGGCCAAGGAGCTAAGTCAAGAATCTGTAGCGATTTCGCTACATGTTGAAATTTCCCGCAACGCAAGGAGAAAGCGTTAAGTTGAAAAGTTGTAGCGATTTCGCTACATGTTGAATTTTCGCTGGCCGAAGCAAGGAGAAAGTGTTAAGTGAAAAGTTGTAGCGATTTCGCTATGAATCAAAAGTGCACAAAGCAAAGGTGTAGCGATTTCGCTACGTGTCAAAATTGCACAAATCAAAGGTGTAGCGATTTCGCTACGAGTTGAAAAAGCACAACACAAAGGTGTAGCGATTTCGCTACGAGTTGAAAAAGCATAACACGAAGGTGTAGCGATTTCGCTACAGGTCTAAAAGTGTAGAACTCAAAGGTGCAGCGATTATGTTTCAAGTCGAAAGTGTAAGGCACAAGAGTGTAGCGATTTCGCTACGAGTCAATATTTCACGGGTAGAAGCAAAGTTGGAAGCACAAGGCACTAAGTTGTAGCGATTTCGCTACTGCATGAAACAAGGAATGTACGGAAGCCGAAAGCGTCACGATTTCATGACAAAGATGAGGATGACGTCAGTAAAAGCTGAAAGTGTCACGATTTCACGACAGGTTGCAAGAAAAGCCTCTGGAAGCCAAAAGCATCATGATTTCATGACAAAGCTGAGGATGACGTCAGCAAAAGCTGAAAGTGTCACGATTTCATGACAGGTTGCAGGAAAAGCCTCTGGAAGCCGAAAGCGTCATGATTTCATGACAAGGATGAGGATGACGTCAGCAAAAGTTCAAAGTGTCACGATTTCATGACAAGAACGGTGGCAAAGCTTTCAACGGCCAAAAGGGTCACGATTTCATGACAGCAAGGACAAGAAGGCGTACGGCTACAAAAGGTGTCACGATATCGTGACATGTTATTATTTCATGGCAACAGTTACAAAAAGGTGACAAAGGTGGCAGCAGCGGTTGAGGCCGACAAAGTTGAATCGGGGTCGACGAATTTTAGGGTTTTGCAGCCGACATCTTCTAGGGTTTTACAACGGATGTTCTTAGGGTTTGCAGCCGACATCTTCTAGGGTTTTACAGTGGATATTCTTAGGGTTTGCAGCCGACATCTTCTAGGGTTTTACAACGGAGGTTCTTAGGGTTTGCAACAAACTTTCTTAGGGTTTGCAGCCGACGTCCTTAGGGTTACTGTCGACTATGATTTGAGAATTGATCTTGATTTTTCTTCTATAAAAGTAGGGCTTCCTCGAGTTTGAATTGTAAGGTGTGAAGATAGAGTGCGAAGGCGAGTAGAGTGATTGCGCAAGTGAAGTTCATGTCGGAGCAGAGTGCGGAGTAGTAGTTCGAGTCTGCATATCGTGATTGCGTGTTAGAAGTGCGAAATGTGTAGAGGTGGAGATCCAAGTTCAAAGTGATAGCGCGCAGACAGCAGAAGTGATCGATCATCCGATTGCAGCAGAGAGTGCGAAGAAGTACACAGAAGCGATCGGACAGTGCGAAGTGTTTTGCGTAGAAGCAACAGAATGCAAAAAAATAGCAGACTGTAAGGAACAACGTGAAAGTTTTATTCTATCATTTTTATTATCTTTATTGACTTCCAAGTTGCAGCTTGGTATAAGGGGTTGGTGCCTCTTTCCAGTAGGTGCTGGTAAATTAGGAGTTGGTGCTCCATTCTGTTTGAATCAGATAAAGCAAAGGGGTTGGTGCTCCTTCCAGTTGATGCTGGTAAAAGATTTTGTAAAGTTGTAGCTTTGCATTTGACTGGATTTGGATGGTAGTCCAAGCAGTCATTTTGAGGAGTAGCCACATTGGTGAACCTCGTTAATTTGTTGTGTTGTGCGTCATGCTTTCTTGCTGCTTTTGATATTTCGTTTATCAGTTTTAAATAGTTGTTGGATTTAAATATATATATTTTAGAAGTTTTAAAGATCACACTGATTCACCCCCCTCTCAGTGTCACTGTGATTACAACAATTGGTATCAGAGCTAGGTACCTGAACAGGCTTAATCAGCTAGGGTGATCCCAGTAAGTGACATTATGGCTGGTGGTGAAGGTTTCTCCTCAAACAAGGCACCACTGTTTGATGGAACAAATTATGCTTTCTGGAAGATCAGAATGCAAACATATCTCCAAGCTTTGGGATTTGACATCTGGAATGCAGTAGTCAATGGTTACACAGCTCCTGCTACTGCTCCAACCGACAACACCGATAAAAAGGAGTTTGAAAATGATTCTAAAGCTAAAAATGCCATCATGTGTGGATTAGTGGACAGTGAGTTGGTCAAAATCATAAACTGTGTTTCAACAAAAGATGTGTGGGACAAACTGGAGAATATTCATGAGGGAGATGACAAGATCAAGGAAGCTAAGCTGCAAACTCATCGAGCTCAATTCGAATCACTAAAAATGACCAACGATGAGAACATAGAAGCCTTCATGCAAAGGGTAAATGGAATCACTAATTCAATGAGAGGTCTCGACGAAAAGTTGGATGATGCTACTATTGTGAAAAAGGTTTTAAGGTCGCTTCCTCACAGGTTTGATTCTAAAGTCTCTGCCATAGAAGAGGCTAAAGACTTAAATCATTTCAGTATGGATGAGATGCATGGTTCCTTGACGGCTTACGAAATGAGAATAGGAAAGTCTAATCCTACAGATAGAGAAGCAGCATTTAAAGCCCAAAAGGGTAAAGACACAAAGCAAGAATCTGAAGAAGAAGAAATCTCAGACGAAATGGAAGCAAATTTTGTCAGAAAGTTGAGAAAGGGCAAAGGAAAGTACAAAGGAAAACTACCTTTTAAATGTTTCAACTGTGGGGGAATTGGACACTTTGCAACCAAATGTCCTCTCAATGAGAAGGACAAAGGTGAGGAAACTTCACATCAAGAAAAAGGTGAATGGAGAAAGAAATCTAACTTCAGAAAAGGCAATTTCAAAAAGAAAAGCTTTATATCCAGGAATGCATATTCCTCAGAAGACAGCTCTAGTGAGGATTCTGATGAAGGAACAGGCGAAGCTCTATTCATGGCATTTGAAGTCAAAAATTCTGAAAAGGCAGAAATCTCAGAGAAGGAAGAAGGTATGAACTCTATACTGACTGTTGAAAAAACTGAGGCTGAAGTAGATTTAGAAGGTGAACTAGTTTCTGCTCTTATAGAATGGAAATCTGAGAAGAGAAAAAATAAAAAACTGTCAAGGAAACTTGAGGATGCAAATGACATTATAACAAGTTTGAAAATACAGTCAGAAGAGTACAAGAAAATGTCCGAAGATCTTGAAGTTCAGGTGACCATGAAGATAGATTGCTGCTGTAAACTGGAAGAAGAAAATGTTGGTCTTCGAATACAGATACAAGAGCTGGATCAAAAAATTAGCTGCTATTACAAACGTGAAGAAAGTTCGATGAAGCTGGACAAAATTTTAAGCGATCAAAGACCCGCAGGTATCAAATTTGGTCTGGGCTTTGTTGAAGGAGAATCATCAGCCAGAAATGTTGAAAGAAGTGAAGACAAGAAACAGGTTGTGGAAAGAACAACTAATCAGGCAAAAGAAAGAAATGATGCCAGGCCTGAAAAGAGGACTGACAATGATGGTTTTACCAAGGTCACACATCAAAAGAAAAGAAAATCTATGACTCCTGCAACAAACTGGCAAAGACCATCTTTCAGGTTCAATCATTACTTTTATGGTTTCTATTTTAAATGTAATGCTTATGGACATAAAATTGCTGACTGCAAGTATAATGTAGGACCAAGAAGTTTCACTAGTAGAAATGCTTTTGCTCCTTTAAGAAGTTATGCAGTAGAATGCTTCAATTGTCACAACTTTGGTCATATTGCTAGAAACTGTCATAGTACCTCTGTTTCAAATCAAATTCAGAAAAGAAGAGTTCAACCATATAGGGCAAAACAAAGTAGAAATCATTCTGAAAGATATGTGCAAGAGTCTGAAAAGGGGAAATCCAAGCTGGAATCCAATACCACGGTCAAAACATAATGGAAACAGAAAGAACAACTCGGAGAAGAAAAGGAATCTCTAATAGTACGGACAACTTTCAAGGCTCAAAATAAATGTGTTCCATGGATTCTTGACAGTGGTTGCTCAAGTCATATGACAGGTGATAAACAGAAGTTTGAAAAACTACAGAAATATGAGGGTGGCTCTGTAAAGTTCGAAAACAATGATGGAGCCAAGATAATCGGAAAGGGGTCTGTCAAAATTAGTGATGGGAAAATTAAGTCAGAAGAAGTTCTGTTTGTGGATGGTCTGAAACACAATCTGTTAAGTGTGAGTCAAATCTGTGATAAAGGACATGAAGTAGTTTTCAAGAAGCAGGGTTGTGAAGTCAGAAAAATAAACAGCGGGAAATTAATAGCAACCGGCTCAAGGACGTCTGGCAACCTGTACACACTCTCAGAATCTTCAGAAGGTATGTGCTTCATTGGACAAGAAGAAGAGAACTGGCTGTGGCACAAGAGGCTTGGACACATAAGTTTCGACAACTTAGTGAAAATCAGCTCAAAACAAGCAGTGAGAGATATTCCAACCATTAGAAAACCTTCAAATATTGTCTGTGCCTCATGTCAGAAGGGAAAGCAAACCAGAGTTTCATTCAAAACAAAAGAGTACCACACTAGCAAGCCTCTGGAACTTATACATACAGACTTATGTGGACCCATGAGAACACAAAGCATAAATGGAGACAAATATTTTATGTTATGTATCGATGATTATTCCAGAATGACCTGGATATTTTTCTTAAAAGACAAAACAGAAGCTTTTCAAATGTTCAAATCCTTCAAACATCTAGTTGAGAATGAAACAGGAAAAAGGATTAAATGTTTACGATCGGATAGAGGAGGAGAATTCATTTCAAATGAATTTTTAGAATACTTGTGAAAATCATGGCATCAGGAGACAATATTCAGCAGCTAGAACTCCCCAGCAGAATGGTGTAGTAGAAAGAAAGAACAGAACTGTTCAGGAAATGGCACGCACTATGCTGGCAAAAAATAAAATAGCAGACAGATTCTGGAAAGAAGCAGTTCACACGACAGTATACCTCCAAAACAGATATATGTTAAGGACTCATGAAAGCAAAACTCCTTATGAGTTGTGGTTTGGTAGAAAAGCAACAACAAAACATCTCAAAGTATTTGGCTGTAAGTGTTATATCAGAAATACTGATGACAATCTCGAGAAATTTGAAGATAGAGCAGATGAAGGTGTCTTTGTTGGGTATTCTCCAAAAAGTAAAGCTTACAAATGCTACAACAAGAGACTCAAGAAAATTGTGGATAGTGCAGATGTTAAATTTGATGAAGGTAGAACACGGTTAACTGACTTTGAGGAAAACTACCCAATCTATGAAGATGTTTTTGAAGGAGATGAGGTAAATGAAGAAGGAAACAAACCTACAATTGATTCGAGTTGACTTAATCGATGACTCAGAAGCACAAGAAAATAAGAAATTTAAAACTGGCAGTTGGCAGAAAAATCATCCAACAGATCAAATAATTGGAGATCCCACAGCCGGTGTTCAAACAAGAAGGAAAGTAATAAGTAATTACTCTCTTTTATCAAGCATTGAGCCCAAAAACATAGATGAAGCCAGCAAAGATGATAGGCTGGATGAAAGCAATAAATGAAGAGTTAGATCAGATTGAAAAGAACAAAACTTGGGAAGCTGGTACCTAGACACTGCAAATAAGAATGTAATCGGCACCAAATGGATATTTCGAAACAAATTAAATGAAGACGGTCAGGTCATTAGAAACAAAGCAATACTGGTTTGCAAAGGCTATGCACGGGTCGAAGGCATTGATTTTGAAGAGACTTTCGCACCGGTGGCCGGACTAGAAGCTATTAGAATGTTTTTGGCACTAGCAGTTCACAAGAACTTCAGAGTTTATCAGATGGATGTAAAATCTGCCTTCCTAAATGGGAAACTTGAAGAAGAGGTCTATATTGAACAACCGAGATGGCTTTCAAATCGGTGAAGATCCTAACCTTGTCTGCAAATTAAAGAAAGCACTTGTATGGATTAAAACAAGCACCACGGGCATGGTATGCAAGGCTAGATAATTATCTCTCTCAACGGGGATTCAAGAAAGGTTTAGTGGACAGTAATCTGTATGTAAAAATAGAAGGTGGGCATCTCATTGTTCTAGTTGTCTATGTAGATGATATCATATTTGGCAGCAACAAATATGAATCTGGTAAATACTTAGCAAATAAGATGCAGAATGAATTTGAAATGTCTATGATTGGTGAACTGTCTTACTTTCTTGGGCTGCAAGTTAATCAAAATGAGAAAGGCATATTCATTTCCCAAATCAAATATGTGAAAGAAATGCTAAAAAGGTTCACTATGGAGGACTGTAAGCCAGTCAGCACTCCCATGACAACAGGCTGCAAATTGAGTAAAGAAGACAAATCTCCACCTGTAGATCAAACCATGTATAGATCTATGATTGGAAGTCTACTATATTTAACAGCCACTAGACCTGATATTCTACAGGCAGTTTGCATGGTAGCTAGATTTCAGGCCAGTCCCAAAGAGACTCATGTGACAGCAGTTAAAAGGATATTTCGGTATCTCAAGGGCACCATGGAGTATGGGTTGTGGTACCCAAAAGGCAAAGACTTCACTCTTATATCATATTCAGATGCAGATTGGGCTGGATGTGTTGATGACAGAAAGAGTACCAGTGGAGGAGCCTTCTATTTGGGGGACAGATTGGTTGCATGGCACAGTAAGAAGCAAGAGTCAGTTTCTTTATCTACAGCTGAGGCAGAATATATTGCAGCAGCAACATGTTGCACACAAGTCTTGTGGATGAAACAAACTTTGAAAGATCTAGGTATTAATTTTAGTGAACCAATATCAGTAAAGTGTGATAACACCAGTGCAATCAACATCTCTAAGAATCCAGTAATGCACTCACGGACAAAGCACATTGCTATAAGGTATCATTTCTTGAAGGAGAAAGTTGCAGAAGGAGAAGTTAAATTGGACTATGTCCCAACTACAGAACAAGTAGCAGATATTTTTACAAAACCTTTGCCCAAGGAAGTATTTGAGTACCTTCGCAGCAAATTAGGAGTAGTCACACTTCCTAAGAAGTGACTAGCTACAAGGATCACTTTCTCAGGGGGAGCATTTGAGTATTTGACTATTCTTTTGCTCATGATCATAATTTGTGCCAGATGCAACAAATTGTGCCTGAGAAGTGTGAGGATGGACTCAGGGGGAGTCTGCAGCAGCCCTTTGGTATTATTGACAAAGGGGGAGAAGAGTTACGAGGAATGTATACGGGGTGTTGCCAACAATTCCAAAGGGGGAGATTGTTGAGCAAGGTGTTGCAAGAAGTTTGTCATTGTTGTCAACACAAGCAGTTAGATCCAATGATGCAGTGGATAGACAGTTCAGGAGCCATTCAGATGCAGAGAACAGAAATTCAAAGGATAGTCAGATTATGTAAAGTGCAATTCCAGGAAAACAAGAGTGACCCAGTTTCAAAAATTCGAAGAAAAAGACAAGTTAGAAAACTGTCGCGATATCGCGACATGTTTTCTGTCGCGATTTCACGACAGGTCGGAGGAGAGAGAAAGCACAACCGAAAATGTCATGATTTCACGACGAAAGTGAGGAGAGAGAAAGCACAGCCAAAAATGTCATGATTTCATGACGAAAGTGAGGAGAGAGAAGGCACAGTCGAAAATGTCATGATTTCATGACAAGTCGGAGGAAAGAAAGGACGCAAGGCAAACTGTCATGATTTCGTGACATGCTGGAGGCCAAGGAGCTAAGTCGAGAAACTGTAGCGATTTCGCTACATGTTGAAATTTCACTGGCCAACGCAAGGAGAAAGCGTTAAGTTGAAAAGTTGTAGCGATTTCGCTACATGTTGAATTTTCAGGCGAAGCGAGGAGAAAGTGTTAAGTGAAAAGTTGTAGCGATTTCGCTACGAATCAAAAGTGCACAAAGCAAAGGTGTAGCGATTTTGCTACGTGTCAAAATTGCACAAATCAAAGGTGTAGCGATTTCGCTACGAGTTGAAAAAGCACAACACAAAGGTGTAGCGATTTCGCTACGAGTTGAAAAAGCATAACACGAAGGTGTAGCGATTTCGCTACAGGTCTAAAAGTGCAGAACTCAAAGGTGCAGTGATTATGTTTCAAGTCGAAAGTGTAAGGCACAAGAGTGTAGCGATTTCGCTACGAGTCAATATTTCACGGGTAGAAGCAAAGTTGGAAGCACAAGGCACTAAGTTGTAGCGATTTCGCTACTGCATGAAACAAGGAATGTACGGAAGCCGAAAGCGTCGCGATTTCATGACAAAGATGAGGATGACGTCAGCAAAAGCTGAAAGTGTCACGATTTCATGACAGGTTGCAAGAAAAGCCTCTGGAAGCCAAAAGCGTCATGATTTCACGACAAAGCTGAGGATGACGTCAACAAAAGCTGAAAGTGTCACGATTTCATGACAGGTTGCAAGAAAAGCTCTGGAAGCCGAAAGCGTCGTGATTTCATGACAAGGATGAGGATGACGTCAGCAAAAGTTCAAAGTGTCACGATTTCATGACAAGAACGGTGGCAAAGCTTTCAACGGCCAAAAGGGTCACGATTTCATGACAGCAAGGACAAGAAGGCGTACGGCTACAAAAGGTGTCGCGATATCGTGACATGTTATTATTTCATGACAACAGTTACAAAAAGGTGACAAAGGTGGCAGCAGCGGTTGAGGCCGACAAAGTTGAATCGGGGCCGACAGATTTTAGGGTTTTGCAGCCGACATCTTCTAGGGTTTTACAGCGGATGTTCTTAGGGTTTGCAGCCGACATCTTCTAGGGTTTTACAGCGGATATTCTTAGGGTTTGCAGCCGACATCTTCTAGGGTTTTACAGCGGAGGTTCTTAGGGTTTGCAGCAAACTTTCTTAGGGTTTGCAGCCGACGTCCTTAGGGTTACTGTCGACTATGATTTGAGAATTGATCTTGATTTTTCTTCTATAAAAGGAGGGCTTCCTCGAGTTTGAAGTGTAAGGTGTGAAGATAGAGTGCGAAGGCGAGTAGAGTGATTGCGCAAGTGAAGTTCATGTCGGAGCAGAGTGCGGAGTAGTAGTTCGAGTCTGCATATCGTGATTGCATGTTAGAAGTGCGAAATGTGTAGAGGTGGAGATCCAAGTTCAAAGTGATAGCGTGCAGACAATAGAAGTGATCGATCATCCGATTGCAGTAGAGAGTGCGAAGAAGTACACAGAAGCGATCGGACAGTGCGAAGTGTTTTGCGTAGAAGCAGCAGAATGCAAAAAAATAGCAGACTATAAGGAACAACGTGAAAGTTTTATTCTATCATTTTTATTATCTTTATTGACTTCCAAGTTGCAGCTTGGTATAAGGGGTTGGTGCCTCTTTCCAGTAGGTGCTGGTAAATTAGGAGTTGGTGCTCCATTCTGTTTGAATCGAGATAAAGCAAAGGGGTTGGTGCTCCTTCCAGTTGATGTTGGTAAAAGATTTTGTAAAGTTGTAGCTTTGCATTTGACTGGATTTGGATGGTAGTCCAAGCAGTCATTTTGAGGAGTAGCCACATTGGTGAACCTCGTTAATTTGTTGTGTTGTGCGTCATGCTTTCTTGCTGCTTTTGATATTTCGTTTATCAGTTTTAAATAGTTGCTGGATTTAAATATATATATTTTAGAAGTTTTAAAGATCACACTGATTCACCCCCCTCTCAGTGTCACTGTGATTACAACATTGCTTACCAACTAGCTCCAATTTTCACTTCCTTTGTGTTCCTGATCACGATATTTTTTTAACGTATCACTTTCCTTTCAAATGATTTACTTTCTTTCCTCAACGTTTCAATTCCTTCTTCTTGGTTGATATTCTTTTCAAACCGATTCAACTTCTTCCCTCAGACTGTTGTTCCATGAATTTTGGGTATTATCATTTCTTAGAACATTGTTGGATGTTCCTAGGTCGATGTGGATCTGGTGTATGATGTTGTTCCAAATAGCTAAAGACAAAGTTTTACTAAGAATTTTTCTAACCATAATGTGAGCTGATGGATACATAACTCTGCTTGTGAGCTATATGGTTCCCTTTCTGCCTAGTTCTCCTTTGGTATGGTCTAGATGACTTTGGTATAGAATGAGTCGGATGGCTCTCCTTATGTTTCTTTGGTATGAGCTGAATGGTTCTCCTCCTTTCTACTATGGTAAGAGTTGAATGAATGGATTTCTTCTCTTTAGTATGAGCCAAATGGATGGTTCTCTTATTGCATTGATGTAAATTGCTAACGTAAACATGATGGATCACCTTCTACATTTTTTTTTAATACTTGTATACCTAACCTTATAATAATCCATTTCTTCTAATGCTATGGCCGATAGAATTTTACTTTCTCACTACTATGATTCTTAGAATTCTCTTTATTTTTCTATTGCTATGATCGAAAGTCTTCTCTTCTATTGCTTGAAATAATATAGGCCTAATCTCTTATACGTAAACTAATAACATTTACTTTGATCTCTTCTCTTCACAATAATCCTTCTCATTTTTCTATATGAATCTTTCTATAGAACTTGGGTCTTCTCTTCTTTTATTTTTTTCCTCTTTTATTATTCTATTCTAAAATTGCTCAACCAACATCAATCACCTCTATTTTGAATGTCTCTTCCTTGTTCAAAATAAGTAACCTCGATCTTCTATCACTAATTTCTCAAGACTACTTTTTTATTACTGCTTACTATATAATACTTGCTATTGTTGCTTGCTCTATTTCTTCTTTATAATGTCAAGGTTTTTGTAACTTGAATCTTATCTTTAAATCAATGTCAAGGTCTATGAATGACCTAAATTCTTTTATTATCTTCTATATCAAAGTCAATATCTCTTTGACCTAAAATCTCAATGTCAAGGTTTATAGAACCTAAATATCTTTGTTTTGTTAAGGTCTATATCTTTATGACCTAAAAAATTTCCTTATGTTAAGGTCTTTCTCTATGACTTGAAACTTTTCTTATGTCAAGGTCTCTATCTATGACCTACATTTTTTCCTTCTATCTTTCTACTTTCTTATATCTACACTTAGAAGCTAAAACTCTTCTCTATCCTTTATAGAAAGCTTCTCACATTTTTTTTGCTTTCTTTCTCTGCAACAACTATTTCTCCTCTTTAAAGGTGATTTGGATTTCCTTGATTCTTCTATCAATGTCAAGGGATATCTATGTTCCTTGAATCTTCAACTTTTTGAAATCAATGTTAAGTGTTGGCTATGTCTGCGAATGATCAACTATCTTAAAGTTGATCTGCCTTCCAATCAATATAGTTGAGTCGTAATATTTATTGGTTATTATCCAACTATGGAAATACTCTAGCATTTCTACTCAATATGACCTTCAAATAGATTTTGAGTCTTACTACCTTCAAAGTAGACAGACTCCTAATCAACTTTATCAAACTGGATAAAATCAATTTTTATAAGTGGCTAAAATAACTCTATCAACCTAGACAAAGTTTAGTAGTGGCTCTAATAACACTGATGGCCTTTTAAGCCTTACTACTACCACAAATGTCATAGGTTAAATATCATAGGATCAAATATAGCCATAATACAATAAGGTCAAACATAATGATATGAGTAGAATAATATGAGCAAATTTATATGTATATCAAGGCTTACAATTTCTTTTTTATTGGTAAGAGGGATGTTAAAGGTTCTCGTAACCTTTTACAAAAAGGAGATAGTTAGGATAGGATCTCCTAAATAAAAGGATTCCAAAATCACCAACCCTCTATGGGTCATCAATTCACCACAAAAAAAAATGTCAAGGTCCACACAGGTGAATAGGAGAGAACCTTAAAAGGTCATAGAAGAAACCCACATAGGGGTAGACAAGGAACAAGACAAATAAATGTGTATCCCTACAAAAAAAACAAAAACCGTTATAGTAAATACTACACGGTTAGTTGCCAGGGTGTCCATTGTCTCGACCTCCACTAGTGCAATCGGTGCCCACCAAGCTCTTTTACTCTTCTAGGATTTCATATTGATACTTGTATTCATCCAGGAGAGCTTCCACCTGAGACAGAAGAGAAGAGGTCATCTTGGTAGCCCTCCCGAGAGCTTTCATAATATCATGGAGGTCCTAGAGATGGCCTTGATCAAAAATATTTGGCCAACATGACACTCGGGAGGCCAACAAGGGTGGTTGCATGGAGGTTCCTTCCATGGGGTGGCCTTTCTTGGACATAATTTCAGGCCTAAATTGGAAAAATAGGGATTTTTTTGAGTTGTCATTATTATTGATAAGGATATGAGCCTTGCGCTTGTCATTGTTTGTCTTGCTTTTGGTGGTGTAACATCAGGGTTCAAACTTTAAGAAACATGGGGTCCCCTCCACCTTCATATCATAATCCAATGCATGATTGATTTTGGAAGATGAAAGACCATCACCACCAATGTCGTCCATAGACCCAACTAAAGTCATAACTCTTCTGGTTTGTCTCTCCAGAACATACCTATAGATAACCATATAAAGTTCCTGGTGAAGAGCGAAGGAAGAAACTCCCCTCTTGATATTCATCATAGATTGTTTGATTGATCAGAAAATATACTTTGAAGTATTGATGGATTTATTCCCCCATAAGTGATTGAGGAACACCAGGTGAAACCTCCTCAGAATCACACCAGGATTATCCAAAGTGAAGTATTGCAAAATAGTAATCATGATGACATCCTGAGGCTTAGGGAGCATTTATGTGAGAATTCTTCCTTTGTCTCTTTCCAAATTCTCCTCTTATCTTTAAAAAGTGATAAATCACTCTGAAGGGAGTGATTATCCCTGTCGATGATCTCCTCATAATTTGGAAGTCCAATAATTTCTACTAGAAGATCAACAATAATAGTGAAGCTCAGCCCATGAACGGAAACATGGCTCCCATCCCATGTTCAATAAACTCCATGGACAACTTCGAGTAACTATCGCTAAACAATTACAAAAAAATGGAGGAGGCCATGATCCTAAAAGATATCCTCAACCAGGGCATTAATATGGAGGGAATATGATTCAACTTTGACCATGGATGTGAGACTCGAGCACAAGTGAAAAAATGAAGAGGAGAGAAACGACTTAAAAACGGGAGAAGGGATGGAGCGCAAGGGGTTAAGAAAGATGTTAGAGATTTTAAATGTGAAAGAGCATTCCAGAAGAACCTAGGAGAATATCAAACCATGGATAAACAAATTACATCTTGTAGGGTGCATAATTACAATTGTGAATGTGTCACTCAACATGGGGGTGACTTGATCATGATGTACCCAATGAATGAGCAGGGCCATATTTTGGGGAGTACATGTCGAGAGGATTTAAACAAACAAGTAGAAGGAACCTGATTCAAAAGCAAACCTTTATGTCAATGGTAAGAAGATGTTCCAATGGTGATTGTGAAGATTTAGCCAATGTCCAATCACATGGTGGGACATTTATTGAAGGTATTGATTCTCTATATTTCTGGTGCATCTAACAAGATCTCTGGAATTAAAGATATTGGAAGGATTGCCACCATGTTTAGTAGCAATAGTATTAACCATCCACACAAGGTGATGAGTGACCATCTCGAAGATAACCCCCTGTATATCCATGTAAGACTAAGTATTGAAAATGGAAAGCCATGCTGGAATATCATGTCGCCAAATATTTCACTAAAAATCCAGTTGTCGCATGTGACTTGAAGTAGGGCTAATATAGAGGTTGTGATAGAGTCTTCGCACGAGGTACAAGATTCTTGATATTGTATCTTCATGATATCCAATGTTGTCATGAGTGGTCGGAGTTGACATTCACCCAAAGGCAAGTCTATTATTTTCCAAAGTATGTGGCCCCTACATTACCTACACTGGAGAAGAACCTTCATGTGTGGCATCATATGACAAATGTAGAAGCCCACCAAGGACAAGTCCATTAGAATTTGGATTAAAAGACACTTGTGACATCCTTGTGAACATGATCGATTCTCCACACATGACTTCCATGCGACCATGAGAGCTACGTATCATAGTAAAAAAATGGACTTCACCCTACATGGTATCTAAAGAAAACTCAGACTTAGGGAAAGAGATTCTAGAAGATGACGTTGTTGATCAGCTTCCATGAAAGAAATGCAACTAGGATGCCCCATGAAAACTCCCAGCCAATAACAGGGGAATTAGAGGAAAGATACAAGTAGACGATTTTCATCGATAAGGGGAGGCGGGAAATGCTTGCTCCAAATGGTGAGGCTGGGATTAGAAACACCCATGTTCACAAGAAAATATGTTGCACGATTCCCTTCATGAAAGACATGTTGGAAGGTGACATTGGTGGAGGACCTTAGAAAATTTTTGACTTCATCAATCATATTGAAAATGTTCTAGAAAATAGACTGGGTTCCTGTAATGCTCTAGATAATATTTCTCGAATCCCCTTCAATAATTAATTTAGAATACTGAAGACAGTGCGAAAGAGAAATACATTGGAAAAGGGCTTGAGATTTAGCAAAATGACTTGATTGGATCCCAAAATTATTTACAAATGCCAGAAGGATATTCCCTATGTGATCTCTGAAGATACCTCCAGTACCAACCGAGATGGGGTTACCTTTGGCCACTCCATCAAAATTTAAATTTAGATATCCTGGAGGGGAGGAGACCGCTTGAAAAGCGATCGATCGATCCTAGAAGGAGGAGGAAGGTCACAATAAGGAAAATTCAAGGAGGTTGCCAATAGGGCTTTAATAGGGGGTTTAGGATCTCCATATCCCTGAGTAACAAAGAGGTTCTCAGCTACCACCTAAAGAATTATGAAAAGTACAAATTAGAAATCATGAATGGAATTATTGAAGGCACGAGAGTTTCATTCACACCAAATTTCCCATAAGAAGTGGGGAAGGTATAAGGACCAGAAATCTTGAAAGGATTGGGCCATTGAACACACAAGTCACTCAAAAAAGATGGAGGAGCCCAAGAAATACCAATAAAGGGGAAAATAGAAGATAAGATGTTTAGGGAAAATGGTAGGATAAGAAAATATGTAGCATGGATTCACAATGCTGGTTAGACATGTAGTAGTGATTGGGAATAGGAATGCCGCATCGCTGGAGATTTAAGAATTTTGTCTTGGATAACAAGAAAGAAGAAAAAAATCACTTTGGGGATAAGGAGTCTATTCCAGATGATCTTTGAAGAGAACTAAGGAGAATATGGGCTTTCAGTAAGGTAGTAGGTGGATTTGACAGTGAAAAGACCATTGGTAGTAGGGGCCCAAAGAATTTTATTTTTAGAGGGACAACCGGGAATAACACAAAGATGTAATAAGTTGGATAACACAAAGCTAGCTTGTCTTTGTTCTTCATTTAGATCAGTAATGGGAAGATTTTTCTAGGATTTCCTATTGGAGTTATGAAAGTTACAAACCTTTGGCCCAAACAAAGAGTCAGTAATGGGCTTTAGACAAATGAGATCCGCTCAGGTCTTAAGGGAACTGTCACCCAGCCAAATATCCTCCTAGAAATTTATCTTTTGACCGTTCCATAGCCTCCAATGAATACCCTTCCTAATAATTTCCTTTGAATTTAAAATGAAGTTCCAAACTTCAAAACCTGGGATGGGAGAAGGATCATCTAAATATTTTTGTGGTGTCAGAGATATTTTTCTTTGATGATAGTAACCCACAGAGAATTTTTTATTCTGAAGAATTCACCATCCCTTCTTAGCAATGAGTGCTAAATTCATATTTTAGACCTTCTTGAGTCCAATGCCACTATACTCCTTTCTGGAGAAAACCTTGTCCTAGGTGATCAAATGGAAACACTGCTTATGTTCAGATCCTGACCAAAGGAAATTTCTCTGGATTTGTTAAATTTTATTGCAAACATCAATCGAGATCTAGAAAATAGAGAGAAAAACATAGGGATGCTGTGGAGAGTTGATTTGAATAAGGTGGCCTTGCCTTCTTGACTGAGGAGCCCTCCTTTCCATCTAGCCAATTTTTTTTTAAATTTTCAATGATAGAATTCCATAAGGACTTTTTAGCAGAACCTTCAAAGAGAGGAAATCCAAGATAAGTTACAAGGAGCTCAGCAATGGTGCACCTGAGGATATCAACAATACAAACTTGATGCCTACTGGGAGTGTTGATGAAGAATATCTTACTCTTAGATAAGTTTACTTTTTGCCCAACAATAGAATCAAAGAAGAGTAGGATCGATTTGATGATTTTGTCTTGGGATACAGAAGCAAGAGTGGCAAGGATGGTGTCATCGACAAATTTTTGGTGAGAGAAGGGCTAGAGGAAAGAAATAGGTTTGATACCAAAAATATATCCTTTGGAATAGGATGACCTCAAGGTTCTGCCCAAGGCTTCAAAAATAATAATGAAAAGGAACGAAGATAAGGGATCACCCCGTCTTAACCATTTGAATCTCTGGAAGTAACCAACAATAAAACCATTTATAAGAACAAATAAATTTGTAGTTGTGATGCACTCTTTGATGAGTTCTATCCAATCAGGGTGGAAACCAAACCTAGAAAGGATAGAAAAGAGGAAACTCTAGGACACTCTATCGAAAGCCTTGTTCATGTCTAATTTGAGGAGGTCAACCTTACCACTTTTGGACATTGAGTGGATAAGTTCATGAATAGTAATGATACTATCGATGATAAGTCTTCCTTGGATAGAACTACCTTGGTTGGGATCAATGATGTGGGGAAGGATGGGCTTAAGTCTATTGGCCAAAGCTTTGGTGAGGATTTTATAAAATATGTTGCAAAGACTGATAGGGTGGAAGTCAGTAAGGGTTATAACATTACTTATCTTGGGATAAGGGCCAAAAAGGTAGAATTGATGTCACTAGGGATGCTTTTGTGACTTTGCATTTGCTGGATGGCTGAGACAAAATCTGGACCCACAATATCTCAAAAATTGTAGAAGAAGATAGGGGAAAAGCCATCCGGACCTGAGGCTTTCCCACATTACATAGAAAAAAATGCAACATGAATTTCTTCAGTAGAGAAAGGTTTAAGCAACATCTGATTATGCTTTGGAGTTACTACCTTGGAATATTTTGCAGAAGGACTTCAAATGTTTGCTAATCACATTCTAGGCTAGGTATGAGAAAATCTTCAAAGTAACAAACTACTTCATTTCTGATTACTATCCCATTCTCCTTAGTAAGTTCTTTAATTTTGTTACTTCCTTTGTGTCTCATGGTGGTGGCATGATTTTTTATTATTTGAATCATCCTCTTTCTATTAGAGTATATTACATCATTTTGGATCATGTAAATGTACCAAATTTAGTACATATAATAGGAGATAGTTTAGGGGGAAGTTAGCTAGTTACTTCAAGCAATGTAATAAATGCACAAGTGTCAATGTGCAAGTTGTAATGTGCAAGGTGTTCTCTTGTACATCTAGGTAGAGTGTTGACCAAGGAATATATATTCCTATATAAAGGATCTCATAGTGATACACAAAATATATCAAATACATTAAGTTCATTATAGTAGGGAGTAGTAGATAGTGGTAGAACTCCTTTATGGAGCACAATGTAGTTCTTTAGCTTATATTAATGGAGTGGCCATCACCTCCATACTGCATTGTATTTTCTCCACTTTCTATTTGTAGTATATTTTAGTCATATTGCAGAATTCCATTCTTTCATATTTTATGCATCTTATTAGGACCTGTGATAGATCTCTCCCACAACATATATCCTCAAAAGCTAACAGTGGTATCAAATCCATGATGCATCCTAATGGGAATAGGGAATGTCACAGGTGAGGAATGAAAAAAATCTCAGTTACAAAATTTTTGAGATTACATTTGGCTAAAGTCCTTCCACAGAGTTGCAGAAAAACTCGTGAAGACCAGGACTCAACATTCATTCCACTAGTTTGATGAATCAACAAGTGAAGACTATTGATCTCAATATCTAAATGTTTTTTGTGCTAACTACTGTTTAAAGTTTCTTTGTTGCTGAAAATTAACTCTTAGAAGTTGAGACACTTCCAACAATAGATAGAGAAGGATTTCATCTTCATTGCCTGAAATTCTATGTGCTTTCCTCATGCATAGATTAGTTTTTTTGTTGCAAGAAAATAGACACTACAGATCCATGTAGGAGAGACTCAAGGAGAAGAGTCATGGTGAAGTTTGGAGATTGGAGATCTCCATTGCTAGATTGGAAAAATTTATATTCCTTACACCTAAAGAAAAGGCTATAAAAGTCTTGTACCAGAAGAAAAAGCCATAGAAGCCTTGATCCAGAAGAAAAGGCCATAAAAACATTTATCTAGAAGAAAAAGGCCACAAAAGCCTTGATCCATAAGAAAGGGCCATAGAAGCCTTAATTCCGAAGAAGACTCCACCTCATATTCTTGTAGGATATTGACTAATTCATCAAATGATGTATCTTTAATTAGAATTTGTAGAGATGTGACTAGATGCTTGTAGCTTTCTGGAAGTGCTCTTAGGATTACTTGAACAAGAAACTTGTCTTCAACATTTTCTCCTAAGGTTAATAATTTTTCTTTTATATTTGCTACTCTCCTTAGAAACAATTCTATACTTTCACCACTATTAAATTTTAGAGAATGCAATTGAGTTTTAAGGTTCAAGATAGTGGCTTTATTCTTTTATTCAAATATCTTGGCTAAGGTTTTCCAAGCTTATGTAGAAGTTGCTACTGAACTAATATATGGTTGTATTTCATATATAAATGCAAATGTTATTATCATTAGTGATTTTGCTTCATATTATGCAAACTTTTGAATCTCTCTATTATTGAATTTGGCGAAGTAAATTCCATTCTCATTGATTTCAAATATAAAGGTTACAATGTGGTTATGAATTGGTTCTAACCAATTGGTGG
The DNA here is from genome assembly GCA_028583015.1 of Wollemia nobilis. Classification (NCBI taxonomy): domain Eukaryota; kingdom Viridiplantae; phylum Streptophyta; class Pinopsida; order Araucariales; family Araucariaceae; genus Wollemia; species Wollemia nobilis. The sequence continues at coordinate 1,427,131 of JAQPPZ010003073.1, forward strand.
TTAATCAACCAACCTGGAGAGTGCCTATGAGCGCTATTTTTATTTATCCTAATAATGTAATATGCATAACATATTCTAACATCCCCCCATATTACATTATTGGCAAATCCCAATAGCATCTCAAAATTTTTCATATTTGATATGCCCAAGTGCTTTGGTAAAGATATCTGCAACTTGCTCATCGATAGAAATGTATTGAAGTTGGATGTGGTGCTTTGGAACTTCATCTCGAATAAAATGACATCCGGTATCAACATGTTTGGTACGTTCATGAAAAATTGGATTTTTGACAAGATTCAAAACACCTTGATTGTCGCAAAACAAATGAAGAGGAAGATTCTTTGGTAGGCCCATGTTTGTAAGAATGCGACTTAACCACATTATCTCACAGAATTCTTCACTGGCTGCACGATATTCTGCTTCTGTAGAAGATAAAGCAACCACATGTCTGCTTCTTCTTGTGCCATGAGATAGGCCCGGATCCTAGATGAAAAACATATCCGGAAGTGGATTTACGATCATCAATAGATCCAAGCATAATCCGAGTCTCTGTATCCCGATGAAGAAAAAATTATTATTCTTTCTATATTCCAAACCATAATTTGTACTACCATGAACATAATGAAGAACTCTTTTTGCCGCTTTCCAGTGATTCATCTTAGGCTCTTGCATGAACCTTGAAAGATATCCCATAGCAAAACTGAGATCTGGTCTGGTATTAGTCAGATATAGGAGACTCCTAATCAACTAGCGATAGAGAGTACCATCTACCTGAGGTGACTCATCATATCGGGATAACTTAAGTCCTTGATCCATTGGAGTTGCTTTTGACTTACAGTTAGTCATCTGATATTTTTCTACTAAAGTCTTGGCATATTTCTTTTGTGTTACTCTAAGATGAAATTTTTCTCGAGTAACTTCTAAACCAAGACAATAGTGCGGAAGTCCTAGATCTGTCATTTCAAATGATTGCTTCAAGTCATTTTTCACTAAGTCAATCATTCTTTCCGAGCTTCCTGTGATGATCAGATCGTCTACATAGAGTACAAGAATCACTATATCAGAACCATTTTTCTTAATATAGAGATTTGCATCTAAAGGACTTCTTATGAAACCATGCTGCACAAGGTGACTGTCTATCTTGATATACCAAGGTCGAGGATCTTGTTTTAGCCCATACACGAATTTGATCAACTTGCATACTTTTTGTTCTTGCCCCTCAACCACGAATCCTTCTGGTTGAGTCATGTATACTTCTTCTTGTAAGTCACCATTCAAGAAGGCACTTTTAACATCCATCTGATGCAATTTCCACCCAAACTGAGCTCCCATGGCACAAAGTACTCGAATGGTAGTCATTTTTGCAGTAGGGACAAAAGTCTCTTCATAATCTATGCCTTCTTTTTGAGCATATCCATTTGCAACAAGTCGGGCTTTATGCTTATCAATAGATCCATCTGCCTTATACTTCACTTTGAACACCCATTTGCAGCCTATGGGTTTCTTTCCTGTGGGCAGATCGACTAACTTCCAAGTATTATTTTTAAGGAGAGACTTATGTTCTACATCCATGGCCTCTTTCCACTCGTGGTTTATCAAGTGCGATTGAACCGTTGTGGGTTCATTTGTATTCAATGTAGACATATAAATTTTTTCTCCATCCTCATCTTCTACTCTATCATTTTCTCGTACCCACTGACAAATCATCAAAGTGTTGACAAAGTTCGTCAACCTCTGAAGTAGATTCCCCTGCTCTCATCTATTGAGTCATACTGCGAGTACATGGCCTATCAAGAGATATATCTAGAAGGGATTTCAACTTAGCATCTCTCAAAGTGCTAGTATACCATTTTGGAACTTTCTATTTTGACTGTGGAAGTTGAACCTCCTTCTTAGGCTCTTCTTCATCTAGGTATATAGTTGTGGATGTGTCTTTTGATGTGAGAGCTTCATCAAATACAACATCTCTACTTACATGTGTCTTCTTGGTCTTAGGATCAATCAATCGATAACCTTTTGAGTACTCATCATAGCCAAGAAAGATACACTGTAGGGTTTTCTCATCCAGCTTTTTCGTTTTCTGTTTTGGAATGTGCATGAATGCTTTACATCCAAACACCCTTAGATGAGAAATGGAAGGTTTCTTACCACTCCATGCTCCTTGTGGTGTTTCTCCTTGTAGATCTCTAGCGGGTGCTCTATTTAGGAGATATAATGCTGTGTTTTCTACTTCTGCCCAATATTGATCCTCAAGATGTGCTCCCTTTAGCATACATCGAACCATTTCCATAATGGAACGATTTCTTCTTTCTGCAACTCCATTTTGCTGAGGTGTATAGGCTGTAGTCAGTTGTATTTTTATCCCATGTTTTTTAAGGAAATCTAAAAACTCTTCAGAGGTGTATTCCCCCCCTCGATCTGAGCGAAGGGTTTTTATCAAACATCCCGACTCCTTCTCAACAAGTTTCTTGAATTGTTGAAAGTAGAGAAATGCCTCTGATTTCAATTGAAGAAAGAAAACCCACATATTTTATGAGTAATCATCAACGAATAGTTGAAAATACTTTTTCCCACCATAGCTGGTTGGCATAGGACCACACAGATTGGTATGTACCAACTCTAAAGGTTTTTTAGCTCGAGAGGAGCTAGCCTCAAAAGGTACTCGATGTTGCTTCCCTGCTAAGCAATCTGAGCAAACTGGCAAGATAGATGAGAGGGGTGGAAGACCTTTCACCATCTCATATTTGTGTAATTCAAGCAAATATCCGAAGCGAGGTGCCCATATCATCGATGCCAGAGAGAGGTGGCCTCCTTTGTAGTTGCAGCCAAGGCAACATGTGGAGTTGAAAGGGCATCAAGAATAAACAAGACATGTTTGTAAGATCCGGTTGCAACATGTTTACCACTGTGTGTGATAAAACATCTCTTCTTGCCTTTGAAAACTCCAAACACGACCTCCATGTTTCTATCCAACATTTGTGTGACTGAAAGCAGATTATTGGCTAAGCCTAGAACATAGAGAACTTTCTCAATTTGACAATTACCATCAGGAAGGGACACAGAAATATCCCCTTCACCCTTTACTTGATATACTTGATTATCGACAATAGTAATCGGCTTACCCTCTTCCTCCACAAAAGTATCAAACCATGATTTGTCCCCAGTCATGTGTTTGCTAGCTCCTGAATCAATATACCATACAACATTTATCTGGGAAGACGAAGTATGAGTTATGAGCACCTTGTGTGCTCTTTCAAAGTCAGAATCTGAATCGAATCCAGGAGAATTTGATTTTGAGTTGGAGTCAGCATAAGCAACATGGCCTTTAGATTGCTTATGCTTATGGTATTTTTGCTTGTTCTTGCCCTTCTTTCGTGGACCTCTTTTGTTGGGTTGCTTGTTTTTGAACCAACACCTATTGGTGTCATGGTTATTCATTTCACAAATTTTGCAATATTTTGTATCTTTTTGCTAAGTTTGCTTCCCTTTTCCTTTGGAAGAAGCACCCCCTTTTTGAAACTGGCCTTGCTTTTTACCACTTTGTTGTGTGGAAAGAGCATTATCTGGCACATCATCTTTCTGGACCTGAGTTGCCTCCTCAGTCTAAAGCAAGTTTACCAGTTCCACAAATGATACTTGTCTACCGAAACATTGATTGAAGTTATCAACATCTTGTAGGAATTTGGTAATGCTCTCAAGATGACAGAGTTCAAGACATCATCATCCATCGGTTTTCCCATAGCATTCAATTTTGATTTCAAGTCAGCCACTCTGCAAAGGAATATGTCAACTGTTTCTCTAGAATTCATACTGAGATTATGTAGTTGAGTTTGAAGATGGAGAATAATGGATTGATTCTTTCCCTCATATACTATGATCAGGGCATCCCAAGCTATCTTACTAGTTTTTGCATCACAAATATGAGGCTGCACCTCATCTTTAGTAGCAAGCAAGATAAACATGAGACTCTTCTTGTCTTTCTTATCCCAAGCATCTTGATCTATCCCTGCTGTCTGAGGACGTTTTGCAGTACTAGTCACTACATCCCACAAATCTTCCAACTGAAGTATGGCTTTCATCTTTGTCTTCCATGGAACAAAGTTAGGACCTTTCATCAATTGTGAATCTGAGATATACTTATGAATTGTGGCCATTATGAAGGTTCCTTATATCACCAATTTGGTCTCCCTTTCTATATACCTGCCATATATTTATACTGTAACCATTCAATATGTACCTGCCCTTACGTGAGGGAAACTATAGGTATATAAGAACAGTATACTACTCGATATGTACTCGCCCTTACATGAGGGAGACTATAAGTACATATGAGAAGCACAATATATTGAACATAGGCGATACTGAAAGGGCATCGTGTTGTTAATGACACCTACCATAGAAAGTTTTATTCCGCATGCGTGGGGCGTAACTTCCCTAAACACTTTGGAAAAAAGCTTTTGTCAGGATTTACGCCTAACAACAATCACGATGTGGGTATGAAATGGGAAAAAAAATTGGTTTGCCTTATTTCTCCTCGACGATTTATATAGAACAAACTCAGACGTCGTTGTTGCAGCTATATTAGGCGGCGAATACGGTAGTACAAAGCATGACAGCATCACCTGTAAGTGTGGACCGGAGGTATCTCAAATACCGAACAGCTGCAGTGCAATAAATTGCACAAATAGGGTATAAATTTGGGGTCTTATATTTTGTTTAATTTATGATTGTGAATGCAAGAAAATAGAATATTTAAATGCAAAAAAAACAATCATAAATGCCCACAAATTTTAGCACCTATTACCAATTTGGCAATTATTCTACCAAAATGGTTTGATTTCCCCCCTTTATCTAACAATTTTGCAAATGAATCATGTGAAATCTTCCCCCTTTAATTTGCAAAAAAACAGACAGGAAGTGGAAAAAAATACCTGAAAAAATAACCCTTGAGCTTTCAAGGCGTCAATTATGCTATTTTGGGACGTTAAAGAGGCCTTACGGGCATCAAAAGGACGTGGCGGGCGTCAAACTGCGGCATTGGGTGTCAAATGTGTGTCACAGGCGTTAATGGCGCCGTGCGGGCGTCACAGAACTGCGGGCATAAAAAAAAAATCAATCCCGCCGTCACAGTGGAAAAGAAACCCCTTAAGGGATTTGAAACTACAACCTGTCGCCAAATATTGATCACGCTTACCACGGGAGCCAGACGGCCCGATGAAACACTATAGGAAACTCGTAACTAATCAACAGTGTCACGGGCAGAGAAGGAAAAAAAAACATTAATCCCACATGGCCTGTGCGACCACTATGGGAGGTTTTAAATTGGGTGAAAAGCAGTTAAGCTTTTGGTTGCCTTCGGGCAACCAATCCCGCCCTTTTTGGCCTTCGCAATCGTTGACCCTCATCCCCGAACTGCCGTCTATGTGCCATGTGTGCCTGTGTGCCTTGGTCTACGTGTTCTGTCTGTTTGTCTGGTCTGTCTACTTCATCCGTCCTCGGGTCCCATGTTTGTTCTGTCTGCTTCGTCCGTCCTCGGGTCCCGTTGGCTGTCCGTCGTCCTTCGTCCATCCTCAGGTCTGTCAGCTGTCTGCCGTCTGCCGTCCTTCGTCCGTCCTTAGGTCTGTCGGCTGTCTGTCATCCGTAGCTCTGATGCCATATTGAATTTGGCGAAGTAAATTCCATTCTCATTGATTTCAAATATAAAGGTTACAATGTGGTTATGAATTGGTTCTAACCAATTGGTGGTTAATCAACCAACCTAGAGAGCGCCTATGAGCACTATTTTTATTTATCCTAATAATGTAATATGCATAACATATTCTAACATCTATCATATGTAGTAGGTTTAGTTTTTGCTCCTTTAACAATATCTCAAAGCTTTTTAACTATCAATATTTCTCTCACTTTGTTTTTCCATGAAGAGTAATTAGGTCCTTTAAGAAGTTGGGATTATGTAAGAATGAATTTATTTGTTGTCATGATGATACTTGTAGACTACCTTATATCTCCATAGTTTTAAATATGAGATCAAATACTATCTTTTAATTCTCTAGATAGCATCCCTTTTGGCTCTCTAGTATAATATCTTATCAGTTTTCAAGTTTTATAGAAAATCTTGTGTCTCCCAAATGTTTTGAATGTACTATGGTCTTGATAAATTTCTTAGACTTCTTAGTTTTCCTTTGATTTGAATTATTTTTATCTCCCTAATGTTCAACTAATATTCTTCACCTTATTTCTACCTATTTGTGAATAGAATGCTAAAGATATTTTTGATGCACTTCCAATTGATGTAATTCTCTATCTTCAAGGCTCTATAGTTGAATTCCTTATGTCTCATTAATTTGAGTAAGAGACTAATTTCAATGTAGTTTCCAAATTTTCAAGAATAATATAATTTCTAAATTTCAAAGATTTAAATTTTGTGTTGAACTCCTTATAACTCCCTAATTGGAAATTTAGAAAACTAATGTATTTGCAATTTCAATTTCAATTTGGAAATCCTTATATCTCCAAGTTTAATATTTGCAAATATTTTAATGCAATATGAATTGAACATATTAATTTCAATGATTCTCTCTTCAAATATATTCTAAGGAATTCAATACTTTATCCAAGGTTATAATTTATCACCTTGTTTCTCCTATTACTCAAATAACCTTAAGTATACAAACTAAATTAATTTTATCCTTAAAAAATGCCTTATATCTCCTTTAAAATTTGCAAAGGTTATGAACTAAATAATTCTTACCTTCTTGTATGTGCGACGTGCTAAACTTGAATTGCATTAACTATGCAACCTATGCTCAAAAGGACTTCTATCTTGCTGCAATCAATGCATCTCCTTGCTTATTCAATGTAGTCTCTTGAGGTTTGACTCTCCTCTATGCTTTCAAAGTTCTCCAAGGTGCTCAAATCTAATTTCCACGTGCTCCCTTCATTGTTCTTAGGCTATTTTTAGCTCATGCACTAAATAGGTACCCTTTAGACATTGCGCCTTCCTTTAATTATAACTGATATTCTGAGTATCAAGTGCCAAGTGGCACTAGAGGTCTTTGCACTTCCTTTTAACATCTCCTATGGTGCTCTACCCAACTTTTATTGCTTAACGCTTGCCAAGAGCATTATACTTCATGGGTATGAATGTATTATGACTTATTTAACATTACAAATAAAACGTAGCTCTTATCAATGGAATATGTAACATACTTCAATGGAATATGTAACATCCTCCAATGGTATATGTAACTTCCTCCACGTGGTGGATGACTTATTAACACTTGGCCTTCTTTTTCATGCACCTTATGCACTCTATTTTTGGTTCTTGTTTCTTTGCCTTCAATCACTTTGAAACTTCTTTGTACTTACCAATGTTCACTGAGGTTCTTTCAACTGTTACTTCTCTAATTCTCTCCTCCTATGGTAGTTTCTACGTGGATGATTCCTTTGTAACGAAGATCGCTTCAGGTTTGGTGGTGTAAAAGAAGGAAACCACCATATGCAAGAGTAAAATAAATACAAAAATACTAGCTGATACAATAGATTTTATTGCAAATATGTAAGATTTTACAATGATAACCAACAACTCTTTGCTTTATTACAAATAAAATGAAGCCTCAAAGGCTTTTACAACATAATATGGTGTAATGTTTCCTCTTCACAACATATTGTAGTGTGGTGTGTGTGTATGTTCTCTCTCCCAAGGCTGCTCCAATGTTATGTAATACCCTGTAATGCAACACTCCAAAGAGAAATATTAATGATAAAATAATCCCAACTTGGTTGGGATTTTACTTAATTAAGATGATATTCAAATAAGACAAATAAATTATGTTGTTAAAACACAATAGAAATGGTAAATATACCTATAGATGCTTTAAGCTATCGTTAAAATGAAGCTGTTGTTGCTGTTTTGTGGTAATTATGACATCACCTCTATGGAGAAAATGATAGGCAAGATCCTAGGTAAATTTTGGTAGCATATGGCTAGCACAACTTGGGCTCTTCTAAAATGGCTATGGGAGGGTGTATTTATAGGTAAATTTGGGTTGGGGTGAGTAAGATGCCATGTGGACTCCACATAGGCAAGGGTAGTTGGGAAAAAGTCTAGAGAATGTGAGGTGGAAGGGTTCATTTATGTGGCTTGGGAAATGGAGAGGTCTAGAAGAATGGATATTATTTTTAAATTTGGTTCTAGATACATAGGGGATTGTGTGAGGAATTTAAAATTCTTAAAAATGATGAGATGGAGTTATCACATTTAATTGCCTTGGGGTAGTATCCTAGGGGGATGAAAAATTAATTTTTAATTAGTTTTCCATGGGCATGGGAGATTGGGACAAGTAATTTTTAATTGTCAAAAATGTGAGGTGTGGGGGCTGGGGAGTTGGCATAATAAATGACTTTAGGGGTAGTGTCTTAGGGGATGGGAAATTGATTTTTAATTAGTTTTCCATGGGCACATGGGGGATAGACAAGAATTTAAAATTGCTAGAGCAATGATGTGACTGTCCTATAGTCAAGTGGGCTAAATGCAAATTTTGACTTGTGATTATTTTTAAATTTAAAAATTATTTTCATAGCTTGGGAAAGTGCATGGGGGGTGGGATATTAATGTGGGGGAATTTTTAAATATTAAAAGAGGTAAATCTCTAGGTTCTAGAGATTTTTCATTAAATGCCATGCCTAGAATATTGTCTAATCTTGATTAAGGGGCATTATTGAAACTCTTAATTGTCATTGGTAATTTTTTTATTGTTTTTATCATTTTCTATGTAGGAGGGGTAATAAATAGGGCTCATGATGATGATGATGTAAATTATATTTAATTAGCATAATTTAAGTTTAATTAATTACTAATGGCATATGGAGAATATTAGGGATTATTATTATTTTATTTTGGTGTTTTTATAATGTTTTTGTTATTTTTGTAAGTGTAGGGGTTATTTCAAAATTTGATTAATTTTTATTTATAGTGTGTTTCTAAGGTTTTGGTGGGAGATGTTAGGGGATTTTAAATATTTGTGGATTAATTATATTTTTATAAGGTGTCAAAAAGACATATTCGGGTGTATTAATTTATAATTTATTATGTTTTTCAAAAATGCTAATTTTTGATGTCTACAAATGCCCCTTTTTGTAATGGGTTGTTTGGAAGAACAACACACTACAAAAATGTTTATCAAAATTTTGCTGTGTGATTGCCTCGATGAGATGATTATCTCCATGGGCGTATATTTGAGGATCCCCTCAAGTGGTGAGTGCACAGGCAAAGGCACGAAGCCAAGAACAAACCACTTGATAAAATTGAGTAATGAAGAAAAAAAAGAGGGGGGATTGCATGGGATATCGTCACCTTAGAGATGATTAGGGAAGGCTGCCTAGATAGCGGTAGTCAAGGGTTGAGATGAGGGTGAGAGGATGGGGAAGGTGGGGGGGAAGGTAAGGAAGATAGGGGGTTACAATGGGGGGAAGAGGGGTTAGCTCCGGACTCCTTAGAGAGAAGGATGAGGGTAGGAGAAGATAAGAGGATATAGTGGGAGGGAGTAGAATGATAGAATGCAACCATGGAAAAATAGTAGATCCAGATAGGAGGGAACACATGTGCACTATGTAAAAGAAAACAATGAGAAAAATAAAAATATGTGGGGCCTAAGGAGGCCAGCTAAAAGTGTAAAGCCCAAGGGGGTGAGTGTAAAAGTGGGTGCCCAAGGAGGCAAGTGTAAAAGGGATGCCTAAGGAGGCATTGTAAAAAAGGGTGCCTAAGGAGGCATGTGTAAAAAAAAGGTGCCCAAGGAGGTAATGTTAAAAAAAAGGTACCCAAGGAGGCAAAAAGAGAACAGTGCAATGTGAAGATACAACCAGGTCTGAAAAGTATCATGGTGCATTACGTGTGGGAGAAATATTTGTAGCCTAAGGAGGCTAGTGAGAAGTGCATAGCCCAAGGGGACGAGTGTAAAAGAGGTGCCCAAGGAGGCAAGAAAAGAGAAAGCAGTCAGACATCTATCAAGAGATGGAGGCTACAAGATTAAGGAAGGTAGGACAACTTGAGGTTATAGAGTGAGATAGGCTATTAGCTTAGCATAAGGAGCTAGTAGTGAGGATAGATTAGTGGATACATGAGTGAGATTGAAATATAGGGGGAGCAGGATGGATTTTGATGCCAGATGGGGAGGTTGTAGGTAGAGCAGATGTAGGATATTGAGGGTTGTGAGTGCTATCTATTAATGTACGGGTGCCTCAATTTCCAAAGGGGATAATATCACAGGATATTGGGGAGGACATGAGTAATGATAGACTAAGGGTAAAATGGATGAAAGGGGATAGGCTAAGGATAAGGTTGGGGGTAAAAGAAAAGGGTAAAAGGGAAATTAAATGGTAGGCCAAGGAGGCGAGTGACAAGTGCATAGCCCAAGGGGATGAGTGTAAAAGGGGTGCCCAAAGGGGGTAATGTGAAAAGGGATGCCTAAGGAGGCCTTGTGAAAAGGGGTTCCTAAGGAGGCAAGTGTAAGAATAAGCATAAGCAAGTATAGGATGGATAACAATGATGCTAAAAGGATAATATAGGACAAGGAAAATGGATCAATAAAAGGGGAAAGTAAGATGCTTACCTTATTAATCAAAAATATTTTCCCTACATACACAAGGGTATACAATGTTTGAGGGGAGAAGGGAAGAGAGAAATGGAAAAAAAGAAGAAGGATAGTATCCGTAGGATATTTCATGAGACTCAAACACCCTAGTGTTCCTCTCAAGTGGTGAGGTGTCTATGCAAAAGCGATTAAGATTTAGATGTCCCTTGAGACATATCAAATTATCCTAGAACCACTGTATGTGTAATGAGTTCATTAACCAAATTTTGAATAAGTTTAAACTTAACCAATCATAGTCCTAATGAGAAAAATAGAGCTCAATCATGAAGGCATACTCCACTATCAGTCAGGCATCTATAGCCCTAGTGGAGTTAGCACAAGATCCATCGACATTGCTCCACTACTAGCCAGACATCTATAGTCAGGGTGGAGTCATCTAATACACCCAAGAATTTAGGCTATATTATTATTTTTATTTTTTTATTTTTTTGTCATCATTTCATTTGTTTTGACCAAGCGTGAACCTTTGGGTTTTGGACCATTAAAGGATACACAGTGAGCTAATATAGGCATTATGACTAATCATGATGTCATCCTTGCCTAATAAAAACAATATTAATATGTGTGTTACGTGCGAATCCTAAGATAACTCAATAGGTCACAAAGGAATGTTCCAAATCATCATGGCTTTGAATGGGATATATGCACACTTGAAGAGGATACTAGGTATGGCTGAGTGACATAAAGGACTATGGGATATAAAGAAAGGGAGAAGAAGAAGAATAGGGATGCAAGAAGAAAGGGGATGGTGAAGACATGTATATAACCTTGCATACAAAAGGAAAGGTGAATAATTAATTAGGTAAGCACCTTCCATGGATAAACAAAAGGTGGTGGTCTAAAAGGGAAAAATGTGGAGATTATAGTTACAATAATTGCAGGATATGTGTGATAAGATAAAGATCGAATAAAAAGGTGACAATATGAAGCCTAAGGAGGCTTTTGAGTGGGTGTGAAAGGAAAGCCCAAGGGTGCAAGCTAAAATAAAGAAGCCTAAGGAGGCTTGTTTGTGTAAAAAGGAGAAGCCTTGATGAGCACCAAAAATGCTCATATTTTTGTATATGAACTAACTGTTTTTGCGTGACATTATATCATGAGTTGTATGTTTTATGAAGTATTATATATGTATTTAATAAAATAATGTGTATTATCTAATCCATGTGTGAAGTGTTTTATGTGTAGCTATTTTCCCTGATTTCGTCATCTTTTGCTCAATCAAGGTACTACCTGGACCTGGCACAATTTTGCTAACTCATATAAAGGTAAATCGAAGTATGCGTCTTACCGAGTTAGGCGCCTTATTGAAGTAGGTGCCTTACTGAGTTAGGCGCCTTACTGAAGTAGGTGCCATACTGAGGTAGGCACCTAACTGAAGTAGACACCTTATTGAGGTAGGCGTCTAACTGAAGTAGATGCCTTATCGAGGTAGGCGCCTTACCGAGTTAGGTGCCTTACCAAGACCGAAGCGCAAATTATATGTGTTGACCAAAAAAACTAGAGAAGGAACCCTATTGACCACCGTTCCATGTCATCAGTAGAAAATTGCGGTTGAATGAGTTGTCCTAGCCAAAGTGGCCAAACGCATAACTACTCACGAAGCCGAACTGTAATGTAGTGGAAATCATCCGATTACCAGGAAACGACGCAGAGTTATTATTGTGCATCGATTGAAGTAATTGAACTGTTCCAGTTTAAGATGAACCAAGATGCTTATTGTAATAGAACTATCGTAGGAAGTTCTATGTGTATATTATATAAAAACATTGACTTTCCTATAAGAGGGGAGCTTCTTTTGTAAAAGAATTTGATATATATAATTCCCTTGCATCGATATTAAAGTGTGAACGTTCATTAACAACACATCATGTGAAAAAAAATCAGGCATAATCTGCCTGGAGCTCAGGCCCACTCCAAGCCATTATTCCTCCCCTCTTAGTTGTTTACGTAATTTCATTATGCATGGTAGTATGTTTATGCATTAGGCTTGCGTTTAACTATTTTAAAGATGTGTTTGTTTATGAGAAGTATTTTCGCTTTATGTTTTTATTTTACTCTCATTATTATTTATGAATTAATATTATTGAGGTGGATGATTTTATTGATATCATACAAACCCCCCCAATGGTAGTTGAACATATCATATCCAAAGTGGTGATGTGACTAGTCTCAACAGTGATTCTTCACAAGCTTACGAGTTCCATGGATTGATAAATTAAATGAGAAGTGCTGTGACAAAAATAGGAAACATTCACTAGTGTTTGGCACCCAATATTTTGGCACCATTATCGGGGAAGCATCAATATTAGACTAATTACATTACCCCTTAAGCCCTTCGACCTGACCTTATATGATTTTGCCAAGAAAAAGAGGACCAGATGGTCGTTTTATAAAATAGAGCCTACCAGATCAGTTAGAGTCGGCAGAAGACTTAGATTTTGAATTAGATTCTCCCAACTCATAGCCAACAGTCCATTGGAGTCAGAGTCCTCACTTTGTGTAGAGTGCCTCCTCATCTCACCAACCTGAGAAAGAGAAAATTATTATAAATCCATTGTTTAAGAGGATACCCTTGGAGGAAGCCCTGCTGTGGAAAGCCGTAGAAGATCGAACTATAAATCCAGCTGACTTCAAGGCCCTGAATTAGAAATTTTTGAATGACCGAGAGACTATAAGAGCCACATTAGAGACCACATTTTTTGAAAAAATGGCAGAAGAGGAAGTCTCATTTGGGTTTAGTTTCCCGATAGAGGAAGGGGTAGGAGACTCCAAAATGAACAATATTTCCCCTGCCCATCTCCCTGCCTTCAGGGGATACCCAATCGAAGATCCTGACCTGTTTTTATTTAAATTTGATGTATTGTGCAGGTCTTTTGATTATAAATCGGATGCCTAGAAGCTGAAACTCTTCCCGTCGACATTAGATGACTCAAACCTATGATGGTTCATTGGGTTGGGGAACAAACAGATCGCCACATGGTACAAGATGAAGAAGCTCTTTCTAGAGCAATATCAAGACTTCGATAGAGCACGAGATTCCCGAGAAGAGGTCCTCAACATGATGCATAAAGAGGACAAATCCTTGGAAGAGTACTAGGAAAGGTTTAATTTCAATTTATAGCGATCCCCTCATGCAAAGCTAGGGGATAAATCCCTCAAAAGTATATTCTTGAGGGGACTGAACAATGAGTCATTGGAAGCACTGAATATGATCTCCGGGGGAGATTTACCAGCATGCGATGGAAGACATCCGACAATTATGATAGAATTACTCTTAAAGGAGAGGTAATCCAACCGTCAGAATAGTTAAAGCGACTGCGTCAGTCACAAAAATGGATATAGGCAACATGCTGGAGGATTTAAAAAGCGAAATGCTATCCTCTTTATATTTGTAGCTGGACATGCAGTTGTTAGAGAAGAAGAAACATGATAATGATGCAACATTAACCTATTTCTACCCCAAATACAGAGGGAAGCATGCTAGGAATACCTACCCAAAGAATAAGGTCAGAGTATGTGCGGTTTGTCGAAAAGACCATAAAACTAGATTGTATCCATAGTTGCCTAGCACCAAAGAAGATGCCGACGTGACCGAAGCCTACTTCGTGGGAAATCAAAGGAATTGACAGTAAAATCCTATGGGAAATATGCCCATGAGGATGCGACATTTTGGAGGAGGAGCATATATGCCACAGGGGAAGCCACCACCACCTAATATGGGATGGTGGGGACCACCACCCTGGACAAACCTACCTCCAAGTACGACATTCCAAAATTAGCAAATGTGGATGCCATATTAGCAACCGTGGAGGAGTCACATTTCATGGAATATACCTCCACAGAACATGTTGCAGGGATCGCCTCAGCAAGGCTTACCAACCCTTCCTATGACAAGGCTCATATACGACGGTAAACCCAAACAACAAGGTGAACCAGCTGACATACCAGGTAGAAGGAGAGACGTATCCGATGTACCATATTAGTTGTAATCTAATACAACTTAGATTAGGCAAGCAGCTAGGAGAAGCAATGCCTCCTCTAGTAGAAGTGGAGGAGGAAGTAGAAGACCCCCCTTTGATAGAAGAGATGGAGGAAGAAAATACTGTTGAGAAGACAAGGGCCCCATTCCCTAAATGACTGCAAGAATAGAAGAAGCTGACACAACCCAAATTTGATATTCTATCAAGCCTAAAAAATCTCACCGTAACTATCCCACTTTTCCAAGCTATCCAGGATGTTCCCATCTACACTAAGATGATAAAAGCAATCTGCCTAAGGAAATCAAGATGCAGAACAACGTGGACCATCAAAGTCGTGGGAAAGGTAGACGAATTGATGATGAGGAATGCATATCATCCCAAATATGCAGACCCAGGCAACCTGGTATTGACGATAAAAATTAAAGGGCACTCACTGGTGAATACATTGGTTGACTTGGGGGAAGCAATCAACGTAATCCCACAAGACACCATGCAAATGCTAGAAATGACTGACCTGAAGCTGACTAAAATAGTGTTGTATTTTGTCGATCTATCCATGATGGCACTAGAAGGAATGCTCGAGGATGTCATAGTGACAGTCGACGCATGGGAGTATCCGACGGACTTTTTAGTGCTACAATCCAAAACCGGATTGGGTGGTTACCCACTCATCCTAGGGAGACCATGGTTAGCTATGGATGACACATACATTAATTGCCATGATGGGTTGATGACCATTTTAGATGGCCAAAATTTCAAGAGATTAACAATCTCTTCTCTGGCCTAATCGATGGATGCATTGGGAGAAACCAAAATAGAAAATCAAGAGGACAACCAACTATCAATGCTCCAATCGGTAATGGCATTAGTAGAAGTAGAGGATGAAATAGAGGAATATGGCATCATCTCAAGGTTCTTCCATGGAGATTCTTCCCTCCCAATTCCTGAGCCACCATTGGTGGGTGCTCAAGACCACCATACAAAAAAATTTGACTTCGAACATGGCAGAACATTAAGTGTTAGCAGTGAGCTAACCACCGCATAGTTGGTAGAATTGAAAGAATTCCTAGAAGGGCATCAATAGGAATTCATGTGGGATTATGCAGATATGTAAGGAATTATTCCAGAAGTATGCACTCACCATATTTATCTAGAGGAACAGTCAACCCCCATCAGAAAGCCACAGAGGAGGATGAACCCAACCATAAAGGAAATTATAAAGGCCAAGTTACAGAAGCTCCTTACGACGGGATTCATCTACCCGATCTCGGACAGCGAATGGGTATCACCACTTGTGGTGGTCCCTAAAAAGAATGGAAAATGGAGGATCTGTGTTGACTATAGATTGTTGAATAAGGCGACTAAAAAGGACCATTTTCCACTTTTGTTCATTGACCAAGTGCTGGACACCTTATCCAGGAGGAAATATTTTTCCTTCCTAAATGAATTCAACAGGTACAACCAAATCCAGATCATGGAGGAAGACCAATATAAGACAACGTTCACCTGCCCATGGGGAACATTTGCATACATGGTGCTACATTTAGGGTTATGCAATGCACTAGCCACCTTTCAGAGGGTGGTGCTTAACATATTTGTAGATATGATAGGTGAAGCAATCAAAGTATATATGGACGATTTCACCATTTATGGGGAAATGTTTGATGAGGCAATGAAAAATTGGAGCATGTACTCCAGAGGTGCGAGAAAAACAATATATCCCTTAACAATGAAAATGTTTTATGATGATGAAGGAAGGTATAGTATTAGGGAATCATCTCTCAGCAGAAGGGATTAAAGTGGATCAAAAGAAGATAAAAGTCATCAAAGACTTACCCAACCCAAAAACACAGAGGGAGGTAAGGATTTTCCTTGGCTCTACCAGGTACTACAGGCGGTTTATCGCCAATTTCAGTAAAATTGCCAAACCACTACATACCCTCCTTATGAAGGACGCATAATTTATTTGGACAAATGAGTATGAGCAGACATTTTAGACACTAAAGGAGAAACTAATCTTTGCCCCAGTATTACGAGGCACAAATTGGTCTATCTTGTTTAACATATATTGTGACGCATCCAATAATGCAATTGGAGCAATCCTCGGGTAGCAGGATGACGAAGAATTTTATGCCATCTACTATATTAAAAAGAACATGGCAGGGGCCAAGCTTAATTACATGGTAATAGAGAAATAATTTCTTGCAGTGGTACACACCGTTAATAAATTCTGCCACTACATCAGTGGATACAAAGTGTTTGTCCATATAGACCATGTGACCATCAGGTATCTAATGAGCAAACCAACGATTAGTGGTAGGATTATCCAGTGGCTATTTTTACTATAGGATTTTGACCTTACCAGAATTGATAAGCCCTAAAAATATAAGGTAGTCGTAGACTTCCTATCCAAATTAATTTTGATAGACTATGCAGTAGTAGAAGACCAGTTCCAGGATGAGCATCTATTCATCATCAATGAATAGACACCATGGTATGTGGATGTTGCCAATTATTTAGCCACAGGGAGAACCTCCCCTGCCCTCTCATACCAAGAGAAGAAAGGGGTAATAAAAAAAGTGCATCATACCAATGGATTGATGGCCTCCTGTTCAAAACAGGGCCTGATCAGATCGTGAGAAGATGCGTGGATGAGCATGAATTCATAGAGATACTCAAGGCCTATCATAACAAGCCTTGTGGTGGTCACTTCTCAGGGAGAAGGACTACATATAAGGTATTGTAGACTAGGTACTTTTGGCCCATGTTGTTTAAACATGCAACCACATATGCCAACAATTGCGATGAATGCCAAAGGATGGGCCAACCAACCCACAAGGAAAAAATGCCCTTGTAGCCTCACATACACATCGAACCCTTTGACAAGTGGGGCATGGATTTCGTGGGACCCATCAACCCACCTTCAACAGGAAGGAGGTTCATTCTAGTTTATACAAACTATGTCACTAAATGGGTTGAAGTCCAAGTGCTAAGAGACTCCAAGGAGCATATGGTCACCGAATTTATGTTCTCTCACAATTTTATGAGATTTGGAGTGCCTTGGGAGATTACAACAGACCAAGAACCCCAATTCATGTCCAGGTTTATCGAAGAGATCATGGAACATTACAGAGTTTGACATAATAGGACTACCCCATACCATTCGTAGGTGAATGGACAGGTAGAGGTCACTAACAGATAAATTGAAAACATCTTGATAAATATCGTGCAACAACACAAAAAGGATTGGGCTGCAAGACTACCGGAGGTAGTATGGGCATATAACACGACATGGAAGTTGACCACTTGTTTTACCCCCTTCTGGTTGCTCTATGGGAAAGACGTAATGATGCCCATCGAATTCGAAGTGAAAAAACTCAGAACAGTGGTCGAATTAAAACTAAACCTGGATGATGCACATAAAGAATGAATTCAACAGTTAAATCAGCTAGATGAAGTTCGCATGGATGCTTTACAAAGAACAAAAATTGTGTGCAGAGGCAAAGGAAGTAGTGGCATGACCATCAGATTAAAAAGAAATAATTCAAATAAGGAGACTAGGTGCTGCTATACGACTCCAGGTTCCATGAACAAAATGGGAAACTAATGCAGATATGGATGAGACCATACAAAGTGGTGGAAATAATCAAGAACGATGTTGTACAAGTAAAGACGATTGACGGTAGAAACACCATACTAACAGCCAATGGCCATAGAGTGTGGCCATACCATATGTCTAAGGAATTGATGGTGGAAACCATAACAGGCATGGGGGAGACCCCATCCAAGTAAAATCTCCCAAATTCTCAAAAACATGGTGGATACAGGAACATCCACCAAAGACAAGTTAGAATAGGTTACTATTTTGTTAGCTTACTATGTGTTTTTTAGGGACAACGCATGCATGCAAGCTACAGGCATCCTGAGAGCCAAGGCCTAACAGGCATGAACCCTATTTAACTACACATTTTTTTCTTTTTTTGTGTTTTATTTTTGCAGGGATATAGCCTGATTGTTCAAACAATAGGTATCTGGGAAACCAGACCTAGTTTGGCTCAACATATACATACCTGTGCATTAGGAGGATAGCAATGATTTAGGCATGGAGGGAACACCAAAAATTCCTTATCAAACATTTCCATTCCTGAACAAGGTGGACGCTAACGTAATATGAAGTGAATTTTTGGAGGCTTGATCAACCTCACATTAAAAGACACGTTAGCCACCATTGATTTAAAAAAGGAAGTGGTGCCTTAATATAAAGGAGTAGCGATGCCTTACTCTGGTGCCTTACTCTGAAGGAGCAGTGGCGCCTTACTCCAACACCTCACTCTGAAGGAGCAGCGACGCTTTACTCTGGCACCTCACTCTAAAGGAGCAATGACACCTTACTTTGGTGCCTTACTTTGAAGAAGCAGCAACACATTACTCTAAAGGAGAAACAACGCCTTACTATGGCGCCTTACTCAGTAGGAGCAGTGCCTTACTCTGGCACCTTACCTTGGCAAAGTGGCTCATTCATCAAGGGGATCGACGCCTTACTCTGGCGCCTTACTCAGCAGCAACAGTGCCCTACACCACCAAGGAGGCATCAGACTCAAAAAAAATGTGTGTAGGGGGGCTATTGTCATGAGAATGTGAAAAATATTAGACATGGGGGGAAGAGGCACCTTACCCCGCAAGCCAGGCCACCCTAAAAAAAAAAATGATCGTCAAAGTAGTGCCTTATTGAGTTAGGCACCTTACTGGCACCTTATCGGGTTAGGCGCCTTACTGGCACCTTACCAGGTTAGGCGTCTTACTGAGTTAGGTGCCCTATTGGCACCTTACTCAAATAGGTGCCTCGAAAAATTCAATTCACATGCATAACTTGGCAGTACGAGGAGCCAATACCATCACGTCACATGATAAGAGATCCAAAAATACTTGAAATATTTTGAAATAATCGGGTAGGATTTCTACACGTCCCAAGGCCAACCGCTAAGGAGATATGCGTCCCAACCTGAACCAATAGGATCCACCATGTTTTTCGGTAGTAGGACCTTGAGAGAACCAGGAATGTAGTACCCAAGACGAAGTAATCAACACATGTGAAAAACATCATCGAATGGAAATTTGGCATACGCTACGCAACACAAAATGGCCAATCAGGTATGCGCATGATTTTAATTAGGTATATATGTAATTTTTTGTATAATATGCTCTCTGATATGATGATGGTACAAGAATGAAAAATCACCCCTCATGCCAAATATGTCATGCTAAAAATTAATTCGCGTGGCGTACCTTGCTAAACCCAATATGAAACAATTTCTAGAGTTAGGTGCCTCAGGTTATAAAAAGGCGCCTTATTGAGTACAAAACTTGAAATAGATAGGTAATTAACCATGGGAGGACCTTCGAAGAACCATGTGATTAAGAAGTAGGAGCCCAATGACACTGAAGGAATAAGGGGGAAGTTCGCAACCAATTTAAGGCGACGGGTTGGATGAATTACTACCACCTAGTCAACCAGGAACAAGATGTGGAGGTAGCCAAATAATTCACCACCTCCCTAAGTGGAGAAGTGGCCAGGCTACACGGACTAGAAATTCCAGTCACCCTGGAGCACATTGCTCAAGCCATTGGCCTACCCCTTACGATGGAATGCACATACAAGGATGGTGTGTCAAAGAAATGCATCGAGGAACTGCTTGGATAGGGGAATGTCCCCTACAACCAAGGGGGCTTCCCAAGTAGAAGATCCCGATGCACCTAAAAAATATTTTTAAGTAGGTTGCGATATAATTAACTTGTACTGGGTTGTATTCACACCTGAATGCGAACCACATGCAGTTCATAAGCCATTTAGTGCACGGGAGGGATATCAACGTCCCATTATATCTAGAAAAGGCCCCACAGGATGAGGCATTGAGGTACCAAAGAGGGACAATTTTTGCCTTAGCCCATCACAGGCTAATTATAGCCCTAATACACCATGCAGAGTAGCACAGAGGAAATTCATCAGCGGTAGAGGCTGAACCCTCTGGTGCACAAGAACAGGCAACAACCAAAGTAGGGCACGAAGTTGAATTGAGGGAGACAATCAAAGAGATTAGGGTTAAGCCCTTTGATGTAGTAGAGGAGATTGTCATGGAGGTAGGGCATGATGCCAAAGTAGGGGGAACGTTCAAAGAAGAACACCCCTAATTTTCACTAGGGATTATAGAGGAAGGGTAGAGCCCTCTGCCTATTTTTGTGGAAGAGAGGTCAGAATCCTCCATCGTAGAATGCAAGGAACTTCAAAGACAACAATGACGTCTAATCCTATCAAATGAGGAAGATGAATAAGATATGGAGATTGACATCATGGCGCAAACCTTGTAGAATTTAGTCACTCACAGTTCATAGGGCTTGTAGTTGTTTGTAGGCTGGCCGCAACCAACCAAGATGCCATTAGAGGAGGATCGCACCGAATAGAGCAAGAAATCCCTGATGCAGGCGTTGTTCAAGGAGTATAATGAGATGACCATGAGGAAATTCCAAAGACACAAGGCCACCATTGCCCAAATGCAGCAATTGATCCAGAAACTCAAGGAGTTGCAAGCTAGGGCAAAAGAGAGACATGATGCCTCTACCCAGACCGATTGGGGGATGGAGGTACCCACAAAATTTTTGACCTCACCAGAGAGAGTAGTCTCATCTGGGGCATTCAGGTCAGATGATAGATATGAGGAATTATAAGTAGGGGAGGGTTCACGTGCCTCAAACAAAATAGTAGCAGAGGAATAGGGGAATTTTGTTCTTAAAAAAAAAACCCTTGTCATTTTTATTGACTATGATGAAGAGCCATTAGGGCAAGCCCCTGAAGCCAAGGTTAAGGAGGATTCTCCAGGGTTCCAGGCACCCAAAATTGAGGAGCCGCCACCAAAGGGACCAGAAAAGAAGGTGCTAGAAGGAACAACCACAGGGGACCTTCGATTAGAGAAAAAACTCCCTGAGGCATCCAATAAGGAGGCAACCTCCGTGGGATAGAAAAAATTCCCCACACAGACCGTCACAGGAGAAGACAAGGAAAGGGGAAGACCCCTTAGATGACTCAGAAGAGGGCCAAAAGGAATGCCAGGGTGACATTCATGAAACCGAACCCTCATTTCAATGAAGAATTGGAAGAAGGTGTGCAAGCCTTTGCTGAATGAAAGGAGAAATTTGAACGACTCCATAAAGAGTTCGAAGAAGCAAAGGCAGCTAGGAAAGCTGTCAAGAAGGAGGTACGAGGGCCAGGTATTTATGTAAACCCCACTGATGATGACCAATTTTGGGATATCTATGGATTGTCGTCAGGTAGTCCCTCCAAAATGAAGAAGTGGCTGGCACGATGGGGGGTATATGGACCGAAGGCAGAGATAGCATCGATAGCAGTAGAAAATGTTGGAATCACCCAGGAGGAGCTTTGAATCCACAAGGCCAGCATGGTTAGACAAAAGAGGGACGAATCCGATATTCGCTTCAAAGAATTGTGCCCTCAACAAGTTGACCTGTGGTAGGAAGCAGAAGCAGCCTTCCAAAGGGGAGTGATGATTGTGGTAGTCGGACCAAGTACAGGTGCTGGTCCAAGAAGGAGATGAAGCCAAAAAAATAAAGGGTTGACATATAATGAAGTCCAACCTAGACATTAGCGTAGCCAAAGTACAGCACAACATAGGGATGCCCCACAAAAAACTAGGGTCTCTCAGCAGAAACATAAACATCAAGGGGGAGAACAGGTCAAAACCACTAGCAAGAGAAGGAAATAAGAAGCAGTGGTCTACAGAGAAGAGGTAGTTACTGGTTTCAAGTGCCATGAGGGCGTGGCACATATTAGGCACGGGGGGATGATGAGCACCAGAAATGCTTATATTTTTGTATATGAACTAACAGTTTTTGCACGCAACATTATATCATGAGTTGTATGTTTTATGAAGTATTATGTATGTATTTAATAAAATCATGTGTATTAGCTAATCCATGTGTGAAGTGTGTTATGTGTAGCTATTTTACCTGATTTTGTCATATTTTTCTTAGTCAAGGTCCTACCTAGACCTAACATGGTTCTTCTAACTCAAATAAAGGTAAATCAAAGTATGTGCCTTACTGAGTTAGATGCCTTACTAAAGTAGGCACCTTATTGAGGTAGGCACCTTATTGAAGTAGGTGTATTACTGAGGTAGGCACCTAACTAAAATAGGTGCCTTATCGATGTATGCGCCTTAATCAAGTAAAGCGCCTTATCGAGTTAGGTGACTTACCAAGGCCGAAGCCTAAATTATACGTGTTGGCCAAAATGACTGGAGAAGGAACCCTGTTGACCATCGTTCCACGTCATTAGTAGAAAATTGCGGTTGAACGAGTTATCCCAGTCAGAGTGTTCGAATGCATAACTACTCATGAAGCTGAACCATAATGCAATGGAAATAATCCGATTACCAGGAAACGACGTAGAGTTGTTATTGTGCACCAGTTGCAGTAACTTAATTGTTCTAGTTTAGGCTGAACTGAGATGCTTGTTGTAACAGAACTACCGCAGGAAGTTCTATGTGTGTAGTATATAAACACACATAATTTCCTATAAGAGGGGATCTTCTTTTGTAAAAGAATTTGATATATATAATTCCATTGCATCGATATTAAAGTGTGAACATTCGTTAGCAGCGCATCATGTGAAAACCAATTGGGCAGAATTTGCTTGGTGTTCGGGCCCACTTCAAGCCAGTATTCCTCCCCTCTTAGTTATTTACGTAATTTCATTATGCATGGTAGTATGTTTATACATTAGGCTTGTGTTTAACTATTTTAGAGGTGTGTTTATTTATGAGAAGCATTTTCACTTTGTGTGTTTATTTTACTCGCATTATTATTTATGAATTAATATTATTGAGGTGGACGATTTTATTGATATCATACAAACCCCCCCAATGGTAGTTGAATAGATCATCTCCAAAGTGGTGATGTGACTAGTCTCAGCAGTGATTCTTCATAAGCTTACGAGTTCCTTGGATTGACAAATTAAATGAGAAGTGATGTGACAAAAATATGACAAATTCACCAGTGTTTGGCACCCAACAAGCCCAAGGGAGCAAGTTGTGCTAAAAAGGGAAGCTGAAGGAAGCTTGTGAAGTGTGTGTAAAATAAAATCCCAAGGGGTAAGCTAAGAGAAATAAGCCTTAGGAGGTTTGTGTATGTGAAAAGGGGAAGTTCCAAGGGGTTGTGGTACCCAATGAAAGATTATGATGATCATGGGATGAGGTAAAAGGATTGGGAGATGATTAGTGTAGTAAATAAAAATAGGTATATACTTATTGATAGAAAGAAAGAAAAAGTATGTACAAGGAATGTAGAAAATAAATACATATATTATGCATAAATATCTGTAGGTAAAAAAGTAGATGCAAAGGAAGGTACAATGCTCTCCCAAATCAAGGGGAAGGTAAGAAAGCAGACGAAATCCCCTAACCAAAAATTATGGGGAATGGTGAACTAGTCTAGGAGCTAGTGAAGGAGGAAGGAGTGGGAAGGGTGAAATTGAGGAGCAATGGGATAAATGATGTGGTCGAGGATGGAAGTATAGGGATGAAGTGGCATTTGAGTGAGGGGATCGAGGAGTACAAGGTGGACGAGGCTGATTGGAAGGAAGTGTAGTGGAAATTGGATTACGAGCAAGGTGATAAGGATAAGGATGAGAATATGGGGGAGATGGAGGAAAGAGAGAGGATGAATGGTAAGGTTGTGAACATTGGGCCACACGAGGGGCATGGGATAGTGAATAAGGTGTTGGAATAAGAGGTGGTAAAGAGGGTTTTGGAAGAAGTGGAGGAAGAGAAGGGGTTGGAAGAAGAGGTGGGAGAGAAGGTGTTGGAAGAAGGGGTGGAAAAGAAGGGGTTGGAAGAAGAGGAGGAAGATAAGGGGTTGGAAGAAGAGGTGAGAGAGAAGGTGTTGGAAGAAGAGGTGGGAGAGAAGGTGTTGGAAGAAGGGGTGGCAAAGAGGGTGTTGGAAGAAGTGGAGGAAGAGATGAGGAGGATTGGTGCAAGGATTTGCACATGGTATTTTTGTGACCATGTGCAAATGACCTAGTTGGAGGGGTTTTATGGGTTGGTCTAGAAGGCGAGTGCCCTAAAGAAGATTCCATATCATGAGGGGAAGGAGAATGGAGAGGTGTGGATGGGGTGCGGGGTGAAGTAGGAGTCTCCTTAAGACAATTTGGAGGGATTTTAAGTGGGCAAGGCATTTGCTTGTCATCGAGGATGTTAGAGGAAAGGGAATGGATGAGGGTGACTTGAGAAGAATCAACTATCAAATATTTGGGGGATTTAGGATCAAAAGTGATGGAAATTTATTCGAAATTTGCTTCATCCTCCTCCATAAGATCTAGAGTGAGAGATTTGAAATTAACAACAGTGTCGAGTCCCCAAACATAAAATTGGTATGGGTAGATATAGGACCCAAAGGAACAATGGCATCAATGGTTAAAGGGAAGTCATGTGGCTGACCAAAATTGTGGGCTAATTCAGACTGTGAGAGGGTGATAAAGAGTCAACAAGATTAGAGGGAGAAACCACTAGGCATGCCATTTTGTAAAATAAGGAAACCACGATATGTAAGAGTAAACTAAAGATAAAGAGATTAACTGATACAATAGATTTTATTGCAAATATCTAAAATTTTACAATGATAACCAACAAATATTTGCTTTATTACAAATAAAATGAAGCCTGCCTCAAAGACTTTTACAACATAATATGGTGTAATGTTTCCTTGTCACAAAAAATTGTAGTGTGGTGTGTGTATATTCTCTCTCTCCCAAGGTTGCTCCAATGTAATGTAATACCTTGTAATGCAACACTTCAAAGAGAAAAATTAGTGATAAAATACACCCACCTTGGTTGGGATTTTACTTAATTGAGATGATATTCAATTAAGATAAGTAAATTATGTACTATTAAAACACAATAGCAATGGTAAATATACCTGTAGATGCTTTAAGCTGTCATCAAAATGAAGTAGTTGTTGTTATGTGGTAGTTGTGAGATCACCTCTATTGAGAAAATGACTAAGGTAAGATCCTAGATAAATTTTGACAGCATGTGGCTAGCACAACTTGGGCTCTCATAAAATGGCTATAGGAGGGTGTATTTATAGGTAAATTTGGGTTGGGGTGAGTAAGATGCCACAGGGAATCCACATAGGCAAGGGTAGATGGGGAAAAGTCTAGAGAATGTGAGGTGGAAGGGTTCATTTACGAGGCTTGGAAAATGGAGAGGTCTAGAAGAATGTGATGAGTTTCATTGAGTCTCATCATTTAATCTCAATGATTTATCAATCGGGGTGGTGTCCAAGGTTGTCTACGATAGAAGGCTAGGGTAGAGTACAATTCAGGCATTCAAATTTCAAGCAATTATTAGGTGAAATAGATTTGGTTTAGCCTTTTGGTGTCACACTAAACCTAATTTGTAGAATGGAAACTTTCAAGAAATAAAAACTAGTTCTAAGTTCAAAAAATTAAAGTTAACTGCAATTGCATGAATTGAAATCTAATCTACTTTTGCAGAATTGAAATAACAGAATTAAAATTGTTAAATTGAAATCCTAAGTTACATTTGTTGAATTGAAACCTAATTGCTCTTGCATAATTGAAATGATGCTTGTAAATGAAACTTATGCTAAAAACACCTGTCAATGTCCTGCCACAAAAGGTCATCAAGCTTCTGCTACAAGAATTGACAACAAAATGAAATATGCTGAAAATGGAAAGTTGCTAAAACAAAAAAGCAAGGAAAACATGGAAAGCAAAGGAAAAATGCTTAATATAATTTTTCAGCTGACATACACACAAATTTTGTACACAAAAATAATAGAAAACATAAATCACATAATACAAAATAAAAACAAGAAAATGAAATCTGGCAAGCAATCTATTAATTCTGCTACAACAAAATTACAGATTAAAACCTGCCATAAAATCCCTCCTAGATTTGAAAGTGGGCCCATAATTCCTGGTCTAGAAGGAGGTGAAAAGCACTCCTTAACTAATTAACACTCAGAATAGAAAATGATAAAATAGCTGCACTTTTATTGATGACAGAACATGCTGAAAACTGTTACAAAAAATTACTATACAATCCTAATTGCTGCAATTGAAAACTCTCCTCTATTCTAATTCCTAACTGGCTCAACCAAGGAGGGAGCTGTATTATTTATATAAATATTTACAACATATCCCATGCTCAAATCAGCCTATGTGCTGCTTTACAGTGATTTTGCCAATAATTCTAGATCTGAAATAAATGTAAATCTGGACAATTTGTGTTGTAGTAGTAGTCATTGGCCCTTAGAAAACATCTTCAGTGGTGGGAGTACATGAGAGGAGTCTAGAAATATCTCACACATATTTCTCAACTTCAGAATATGCCATTTCTATCTTGCAAATAACTTTCTATTATGCTGCAGTTTTTCTAGGTTTATCCTAGAAGAGAATCAAAATTGATCTTTTCCATGAATGGTGGCTTTGGATGGCAAGGACGAAAAAGTTAGATGGGATATATTTTACTTTAATATTTTCAACCTTCTTTCCCTTTTTCCAGCGTCAAAAATAGTCAAAAATTCAAAAAGCACTTTTCTGTTCTCATTCTGGAGATAAGTGGCTCATTTCGAAGAGACTGTATTTCTCATTTCGAAGATGTCTTGTTCATTCCGAAGATCTTTGGAATGAACAACTGTGTGCTCTTCAAATGATTTTAGCTACATTTATCAAGTGGATTATCCCTCAGGATCAGATTTCAATAGCCTTCATTCCTCTCCATGTGTGAATTCCATGCCTTGCCATTCATTGGTAGCTTGCTGGAATTTACATGGTAAATTACTGCATTTTCCAGCTCTGCTACACAGTTGTAAAATATTGGCATTTCTTGCAAATTAAAAAAAATAGAACATGGAAAAATTATTCAAATATCAACATGAAGGAGTACATCAAGTTGCTACTAAATTTATACACTTCATTCACCAAGTAACCATGCTAAAATAGTGCAACAATGCTGCACAATTGTCCCTGCTCTATTATACCCTGTTGCTGCCTATTTAGACCATGTGGGAATGCTTCTAAATAGGTTAGATGTCTTCTTTAGTCCTTTTGAACTCATTCCATCCATATCCTCATGCTTTTCTTGACAACTTCAAGGTGTTCCTATAAAGTGACAGCTTGCTGATTTTTATATGGCTGTTTTTTCCAGATTTTCAGATTTATGACAGTCCTAAACTTTTGGCTTCAATGTGGATTTGAAACAAGTTGAAGGGCAGGAAAACATTCAAAAACCATTGAGAAGTTAATGGATATCAGCATACCATATTTGGTTAATTGAAATGCATGTTTTTACTTGCTACTTAATCAAGCAAAATCAGTCACAAAATGCTGAAAATAGTCAAAAACAGAGATATAGTATTCCTAACATAAAATCATGCAAACACTTAACAAATAGTATATTTTAGTCAACTATTTGGCAATTAACTTATCATATGGTAGTCAAACATTGTGCAATAATGAGGCATTTTTGGGCCTCATCGGAATGGATATTATTTTTAAATTTGGTTCTAGATACATAGGGGATTGTGTGAGGAATTTAAAATTCTTAAAAATGATGAGTTGGAGTTATCACATTTAATTTCCTTGGAGTAGTATCCTATGGGGATGGAAAATTAATTTTTAATTAGTTTCCCATCGGCATGGGAGATTCGGACAAGTAATTTTTAATTGTCAGAAATGCGAGGTGTGGGGGCTGGGGAGTTGGCATAGTAAATGACTTTTGGGGTAGCGTCTTAGGGGGATGGGAAATTATTTTTTAATTATTTTCCCATGGGCACATGGGGGATAGACAAGAATTTAAAATTTCTAGAACAATGATGTGTCTGTCCTATAGCAAGGTGGGGTAAATGTAAATTTTGACTTGTGACTATTTTTAAATTTAAAAATTGTTTTTCATAGCTTGGGGAAGGTGCATGTGGGGGCGGGATATTAATGTGGGGGGATTTTTAAATATTAAAATGGGAAAATATCTAGGATTCTATATATTTTTCATTAAAATTCATGCCTAGAATATTGCTTAATCCTGATTAAGGGGTATTAATGAAACTCTTAATTTTCATTGGTGTTTTTTCATAGTTTTTATCATTTTCTATGTAGGAGGGGTAATAAATAGGGCTCATGATGGTGATGTAAATTATATTAAATTAGCATAAGTTAATTTTAATTAATTACTAATGGAATATGGAGAATATTAGAGATTATTATTATTTTATTTTGGTGTTTTTATAATGTTTTTGTTATTTTTGTAAGTGTAGGGGTTATTTCAAAATTTGATTAATTTTTATTTATAGTGTGTTTCTAAGGTTTTGGTGGGAGATGTTAGGGGATTTTAAATATTTGTGGATTAATTATATTTTTATAAGGTGTCAAAAAGACATATTCGGGTGTATTAATTTATAATTTATTATGTTATAAAAAATGCTAATTTTTGATGTCTACAGGTGGTGCTTTCTTCAAGGTGGTGGCTCTTTGATTTCTTGGTGGCGTTATAGTGGTGCTTGCTTTCCAATGATTGCTCTCAGATGTTTACTATTTGTATGTTGCGACCTATGATGCTAATGCTGATAGTGAGACTATGCTTCTTCTCCTCACGCTAGTGGTGCAACCTTGGTGGCTCAACCTTGCAATCTTATGCTTCTTCTCCTCATGCTAGTGGTGCAACCTTGGTGGCTCAACCTTGCAATATGTGATGGTTTCTAATGCTTTACATTGGTCGAATAATGATTGTTGCTCAATGCTCTATGTTTTCTTCCTTGGTGCAAGTGGCTATCTTCTTCAAAATGATGGCATTGCTTATGGTAGTTCTTTCTATATCTTTATTAATAGTACCTTCACTAAATACTTTTCAATACTTGGTACACCTCTTGGTGTCTTTATATACTAGATATCTGTGTTGCCTGTGTTTACTATTGAGTCTCTTTTTTCTCAATAGACCTTAGCAAAATCTGCATATTGATGAGTCTAAAAAATACTTTTGAAACTGATACTTTCTTCCTTTATAACTCCTTTAAGCAATATCTAATTTGCTTTATGTTGTTTGAAATGTGCGGGTTTGATGATACCCAATATGCCTCCTTTTTCACCTTGGAGACACTAATCTTTAGAGCTCTATTTTGCTAACTTTAATGGATCTAATGTGGTGCTATTGTAAACTTAAAATAAACTAATTTAAATTCTTATAATAACCTTTATAGCACCACTATAACTAATTATTCTTCGATATTAGAAGATGTAAACTTGAGACATTTCCTTTTGCTACATAAATATGATGTTAAAAAAATAATAAAACTTTAATAACACCAATTTTCAAACCTTATTTAGGCCTCCTTTGTAGCAAGCTTCCTTGGTGATTTGATTCACCTATTTGCTGTCTTGGTTTTGTAAATTTCGTAGCTTCAACTCCTTGTGCTTTTCTGCCCTAAAATTTACAATTTTATAGCTCTCTTTTCTACTTGAATGTTGCCTTAGATTTTCAGCTTTTAAGCCTTTAGTTTGCTATCCAAAAATCTGACTTTTGTGGCTCCAATCCTCCTTCAAATTTGCTTTCTTGGAATCTAAAATTTGTAGCTATTAGTGCTGCCCAAATTTTTGCCCTCTTGCTATCCTAAAATCTGAAATTTTTAGCTTATAATGTAGTCTATTTTCTCCTTCGTTATGTTATCCTTAACCTTCTCAAATTTGGTAGGAAATTCGTCTAATTTGTAGATTTCTTTGCTTTCAAGCCTTCCTTCAAGTTGGTTGTTCAAGGGCTCTTCAAAATTTTCCCAAATATCCTCTAACTTGTAGCTCTATGTCGCCTTAATTTTTATATCCTGTGACTTTTCAACTTCTCCTATAAAAACAACAATCTTCTCTTCTTCAAATCAGCCTTCAAATCCTTTGTGGCTATCCTCAAATCTCTCAAATATATGGCCTCTTCTACCTTATTTATCCTCATTATATCTTTGTAGAATTCTAACATCAACCTTGGCCTATTTGTTGGCCTTATCTCTCAAGAATATGAATGTCTTGAGATATTTGAAAATATCTTCCAAAATTTGGCAAACTTCTTGCCAAATCCTTCTTCCTTTTGGGCTTGTTTTCAGATGTAAACAATTGTCCCAAATTCCTCTTTTTAGGTGCTTCTCCCTCTTGCAATATTCTCCAATGGGATTTCTTCAAATCTCCTCCAATATTTCTTCTTCAACTTATTCAATAGGGCTTCTTTCTCCTTCCAACCTTTCTTGAGACCTATTCTCTTGGATCTTCAAATTTTACAGCTTCTCGAATCTTCAATAGGACTTTTATTAGTCCTCTATATTCAATCTTCAATATTACAAATTTGGAAGTTCTTCAATGAAACCTTTCTCTTGGGTCTCCTTATTCTAGAGCTTCTTTCATATTTCTTCAATCTAAAGTCTTTAATATTTAAATTTCTATGAGAATATCCTTCTTCGTTCTCCTCAATCTTCAATCTTCTAAGGAGATATCTTTCGTGAGTATACTCAATCTTCTATGTTCAGTATGCAATGGGACCTTCTTCCTTGGATCTCTTCCTTGATCCGTATTCTTCAATGTGGCTCCTTTGGCCTCTTCCTATCTTCGCAATAATTTACTTGGAATCTTCAATTTACAAATCTTGTAATGGGACCTTTTTCTTTCGACTTCCAAATTCTTCAATCTTCAACTTGTTGCTTCAAGTACTGGAAAAATTCTAAAAGATATATTCTTCCTAGCTATTGTAGGAAGCTTCTCAACTTTCTCTGAATCAACTCTTATCTACAACAAAGTATTAGAAAAATGAAAATAAAAATTTCTTTAAATCTAAAGATAATGAACTTCACTAGTTGATTTGTCAAACTAGTGGAATCAATGTTGAGTCCTAGTATTCACAAGTTTTTTTTACAACTCTGTGGAAAGACTCTAGCCAAATAGCAATTTCAAAAATTCTAAAAATGAGATTTCCTATCTCCTCTCAATATTCTTGTGGCTCTCCCTATCTCCTACCAATATCCCTTGTGGATCTAATTACCACTGTTAGCTTTTGATGCTATATATTTAATGAAATAACTACCATAAGGTATAAAAAGAACATGTGATATTAAATATATGAAAATGACAATATAATAAGCATGAGAACATGATGAGAAACTTGAGAAAATACTCATAAATAAGCCATTAATAAAAGCTCATAAAAATAGTACATTACTATGAAATGGATATATCAAAACCTCCATATTGCTTATATGATCTACATTGTATCTACTACTACTCTACCTTGTGCACTCCAAAATCCTCTCTATGTTATCACTTAAGAAGGCCTATATATATTGAGACATGAATCTTGGCCTTCCATATTCCTATGAATCTTCATATTACTATTCGTAAGGACTCATGTACATGTGGACAACATGCACATTTACATCATTGCACATTCTAATAATATTTGTGCATTTATTCCATTGAATAAACTAAATACTTAAATCCTAATCTAAGACAATCTCCTAATCTAAACATGTACCCAGGATGGTACATTAGCATGTACCAAATAATGTAATATATTCCAACAATTGTTGGATACAAAGTAAAAATACTTTCAATGCTTTATTAAATCTTTCTCATTGATGTTTCAAATATTTGCAAGTACATATGTATAGTCTCTTACATGATGATCATGTAAAAGAAGAATCTTGTATAAACCATTCAAGTAAAGAAATAATGGAAAATTATAACTAAAAAACTACTTACATTTAATATGACATCCTAACATTATATGAAAGATATGGAGGTGAATACAATAATGAATTTTATGAAACTATATCCTAACATCCCCCCTTATTTTATTATTTGAGAGAGCAAATGATGGAATAATTTCCCCCATTGAATCTGGAGTTAAGCTAGCTTTGTCATTGAAAATATTTTTGCTCTTTGTTTCATCTTTGTGAATTATTTCTAGAATGAAAAAAAACTATAATTTATTTTATAATGTACATAAAAATATCCTTTTTATCTGATGTAATTCAATGATATCCATCCATCCATAATTTAATTGGATTTTTGTGTAGTTTCCTTGAGGAGTGTTCCGATTTTTATCGAATGTATATCTAAATTTATGACAATATTTGCAAATATTTTTTAGGAAATACATATAGTTTGTTGTGAGGTCAACCTATAGTATGTTGTTTTCTACTTATGCAATTTATTTTTTTATCAATGATACAACTACTTTATGCACTAGTTTTATCTTCTTGAACAATTTCCAAGTCATTAGTGTCACAATTGATGCACTTTGGTTGAATATTGCTTGTACTACAAGCAATTTATTTCTTTTTTATAATATCACATGTATCACATATGGCATTTCTCATCAAATTATTTGTATTACAACTAATTTCTTTGTGTTTGATAAGATCACCTGTATCACACATGACATTTTGAATCAATGGCTTATTATTTATTTGTACAACTATTTCCTCTCACTTTGTATTCTTTTCTTTATTTATATCAAGTGTGAGAAGTAACACATGTATGATCTTGGCTAAATCAATAGGAAGTGTGATAATTTTATCTCTAGAGTCAACTGCTTTGTCAACATGAAGACATATGTAAGTCTTAAGTTTAGTGAAAGTGACATTATTAGCCTCTTGGAAGTTTGAATGCAAATATTTTGGACCGTCTGCTATTTTTCAATAATTCATATCCAAGTTTTAAGCACTATATATTCATCATCTTCTTGTGTATTAGACATTAGATATTCATTTTATTTCTCTGTTATTTTCTTTGAACTATTTTGATTCATCATTTTCTTTCTTGCCTTTTTGGTCATTAGAGATCTATCCCTCTTTTTATTTTGAGGCGATATTTGTACTTCTCAAAGTAGAGGTAGAGGTGTAATGAAATCTAAAATATTTTTTCCATTTTTGTAGGATGTAGTACCTTCTAATTTTCCTTTTCATGAGATAAGTCATCTTTTGTGTCTATCAACAAATTGAAAATCAATATAAACTCTTTTATCCATCATTTGAGCAATACAAAGTAAGTTATTAGTAATTATTAGAAAATATAGCACATTTACAATGGTGCATTCTACTAAAGGTAGTTTGAAAGAAACAATGCCTATTCCTTTTGTTTGATAACATGTGTTATTCTGCCATTGTCACTAACCACCTATGTATTTATTGAAAAGTATCAAACTAGTGTATGTTTTCTATCATATGGTTACTAGCTCTAGAATTCATATACCAACTATTATCCTAGAATTTCCCTTTTTGTGTGTCATTAATACCTTATATGTTATTTTTAGTTCATCATCAAAATATAATTCACGTTATTCCTATGTTATTTCATGTGCCACATGCCCTTGTGATGGAGAATTTGATTTATACCCCTGATTTGTTCATGATGCATTATTAGGATTTCTAGATTAATATTGATCTTATTGCCTTGTTTTAGAAGAAGTTTGTGATTGATTCTACTTATTCAAAGCATTATTTTTGCAGAATCTAGAATCATGACTTTCTTCTTTTTCACATATGTGATAGTATCTTCTTCACTCAGGTTGGTTTTGTGAATAATATGAGGATGAATTAGAAATTCTAGTATTTCTTTGATATCTCTTTCTACAAATAAGATAAGTGTTTGAAAAATC
Source organism: Wollemia nobilis (assembly GCA_028583015.1). Taxonomy (NCBI): domain Eukaryota; kingdom Viridiplantae; phylum Streptophyta; class Pinopsida; order Araucariales; family Araucariaceae; genus Wollemia; species Wollemia nobilis. Next base: position 1,461,478 of record JAQPPZ010003073.1, read on the forward strand.
ATCTCTTAGTTTAATTTCTATTTTATGTTGTTGTAGGATATTGATTAGCTATTCAAATGATACTTTATCATTAGAAACTTAGAAGTTACCAATACACTATGAATTAGGTATACCATGTATTATAATTGATACTAATAAATTATCATCTATTCTTTGTCCTAAAGCTTTTAATTTTGCTTTTAGCTCTGCAATATTTTGAAGAAAATATTCTAAAATTTCATTGTATTACATTTGTAATGTGTTTAACTACAACTGCAAGTGATGAATAGCTATTTGATTTCTACATTCAAAAATAGTGCATAGAATATCCCATGCCTCTTTTGATGTATTCACTTCATTAACATGAGACTAAATATCATCCATTATGCCTAACAAAATGATTAATTTTGCCTTGCTATATTTTTATCAAAATTAGTTTGTGCAACTATTTTTTCAAGATAAATTCCATCCCTTGATACAATATCACATAGTATTTCAATGATTGTTCTCATTTTTTCCCATGGAATAAAGTTTGGACCTCTTAATTTTTGTGACTTTGATAGGAATAATTTAGGAGTTATCATTTTAACTTTTTTTATAACTCTTTATTTATCTTTAAATGAAAGCAGTATGGTCAATTTGTATAATAACCTTTTAACTATTGCTTATAATCCCAAGTTTAACCTTAAATTGAAAAATATACTTTCAATTGTAAAAAAATATATTTTTTGTTTTAAATACAAATTGGCTTATTCTATAGTTTTACAAAGGTTTCAACTATAGAAAATTTATTTATTTCTAAAAAGTATTTAAAAATATTTCAAACTAACTTTAGAAAGAATAATGTAACTTGGGAAGATTTATTTGATTACTCCAAATTCTCTTTATTTGTTTTCTCTTTGAACAATTGCTCATGATGCTCTTCAAGATTTTGAATAGAAATATTTTGATTGCTCCCAATGCTCTTTATTTGTTGCTCTTTGAACAATTGCTCATGACACCTTTCAAATTTTTGAACAAAAATATTTAAAACTCCCTCTTAGGTAGTGAATATTAGTCCCTCTGCATTTTGCTACTACAACAAATGCTCTGATTCATTCTAGGTGCACTAGAGTACATGTTTGAATACCTCAGGTATCATGTTTTGTCCATTCAAATTGCATCCTATTGTGCCATATTGTATGCTTAAGTGTCTTTCCTTTGTACAAATGATGTCTAGGATGGTTCCTCAATCTTTTCCTTTGCACAGGTGATGTCCAAGATGGTTCCTTGGCCTTTTTCCTTTACATAGGTGATGTCCAAGATGGTTTTTTAGTATTCTAGGATGTGAACTAAAATTTATTCCCTCTCACATTAATGTCCAAAGTGAATTGCTTTCTTTAAAACCAGATGATTTGAACTTATCTCTCTTTAAACACCTTCTATCATTTAAAAAAAATAAACAATCCATGATTTGGATCTACCTCTCTCTATCTCTTTTAAAATCAAACGATCCACAATTTGAACCTGTCTCTTTCTTCAAATAATATTTAAAAATTCTGGGTAAACTATGATTTCGACCCATCTCTTTCTTCAAATGATACTTAAAAATTCCATCAAACATATATTTCACATTTTTATTCATCCCCAAGAAAATAAAAAAACCTTTTAATCTCTTAATCGAATGTCCTGCATTAAGATCATCTTGTTTCTAACCATTAAAACATAAAAATTTAAATAATATTGAATTACCTCTATGGGACAACATTACTTTGTTGCTTCTGAGTCCCTAGACCCTATGAGACGTTCTAGCAACATTCAAACTTTCTTTAAAAATCCCTCTCCAATCCTAGCTCAAGACCCTCCACTCTTATACCACATGTTGGATACACAGTAAATAACTTTGAATGCTTTATTAAATATTTCTCATTGATGTTTCAAATATTTGCAAGCACATATGTATAGTCTCTTACATGATGATACCATAAGAGATGAATCTCGTATAAACCATTCAAGTAACAAAATAATGAAAACTTTAAACTAAATAAACTCACATTTAATATGACATCCTAAAATTATATGAAATAGATGGAGGAAAATAAAATAATGAGTTTTATGAAACTATATCCTAATATTTATGGAGTTGGTAAGGTGGGCTATATGTTTCTTAGATATTAGATATATAGAAGATAACTTAATTGTAATTATTAAAATATTTTTTATCTGATCTTATTAGGCCAAGTATTAAAGTGATGAAGTACCTATGAGTGCTCTTGATGTAAACCTATGAGCAAGTGCTATATAAGAATTTGGGCATTTTCATGTAAGCATGTGGGAATATTCTAGTAAGCCTATGAGCAAGTGCTATGTAAGCCTTCAAGCATCTTCATGTAAGCCAATGACCATCTTCATGTAAGTATATGGGAATCTTTCTGCGTATGCCTATGGGTATTCTTCTATGTAAGCCTATGAACATTTATATGTAAGCTTACAGTCATCTTCATGTAAGCCTAAGGGCACTCTCATGCATTCATCCTAAGTGGTATTGGTTACACCACCTTTATAAATAAGCTTACTTAAAGGATAACTTATTATTATTTTATTGTTAGGTTAACCTCAAGGTTAAATTAATGTCATCTTGAGGTTAACCTCTCATTGGGGTTTTGGTATTACTATAGATACCCCTTAATGAGAAATCATTTGTAACATATTGTGATATATAAAAACATAGTGGGGGTGTCCATTGGAACCCATCCCTTATTCCTTCTCTCATATCACACCATTTAACTCTTTCTCTTATCTTCATCTACATGTTTTTTTTTTCTTCTTCCTTTTTTGCATATGATTAATGTGAATGAATGTTTTAGAATATTTTTAAAAAATATTACAAATTCCAATATGGTATCAAAGCCAAATCAAATCAACTTCACTTAATCCAACAAAAATATCATATAGGGAAAACAATGGTAGCTATGGATGCACCACCAATTTTGTTAATTCCTTACAAAATTTCAAATGTGGCCCTGGTTTAACACTTTTGAATATTTCACCATTTCAATGTCTATTTTTTGCCATAAAAAAATAGATTATTTTCCTCTTTAAATTCAAAACTAGAATAGTCCATTGAATATTTTATTTTGTGGTGGAAAAAGATAGGGGTGCAATAATGAGGTTCTTTTGGCAAGAAATTTGCATTGTCATATTTATTTTTGTAGGCTTCATTCTAGTTGCAAGAAATAATGCAATTGTTTGATGCCCTCGTAGCAGGACAAACATCCCAAGGTAGAGTCATATTTAATTTTTTTTAGTATTATTTATTCTCACATATAAGGGGTTCATTATTAGAATTTATTAGAATGAAGTACATAAGAAATGTGCATAATAGCATTTGTTATCACTCGCACACATGACCCATAGTGGCATATAACTATTGCACATGCATACCTCATTAAGGGCCCTACATGTAGTCTTGTTATGTGGAACTTTGACTTTTATATTTTAAAAAGTGGTTTGGATTTTACTCACCATATAGACAACTTGGCACTCCTATGTATCACCTATTATTTTCACTCATATATATAACCTCTCAACCAATTAGGGATAATCATATGTTAGATTTATAGTGGGCTAGTGGTAGCTAGGCAACATAATATAGAGTGGTGACCATTAATGAATGAGTAGATGACATGTGGCAGGCTATAATTCAATGCCATCTCTCTAAGAGACCTACCTGGTACTTCATGACTCAATTGACTTCTCTTAAAATTGGGTGACAAATTATGGTCACTATAGTGCATGCTGAAGATCTTCTCATGTGAAGCTCAATATATTGATATAAGAGATGAAATTACAACTTCATGTTCAAGATAGGTTGATCTAGTTTATACACCTTTGGAAAATAGAAGATAGTAGGATCTAGTGGCCCATACAAGCATTCATTATGAGGGGTATGTATAATCTCTAATGTATTTTCTCCTTGGCCCCTTAGTTCATATTATGGGGGTGTTAAAATATTTATATTCTCAACTTATTAGGCCAAGGTCAACAATGGTGAATTACCTATGGGTGTTCTTAATGAAAGTCTATGGGAAAGTTCTATGTAAGCCTTTGAGAAACTTCATGTAAATCTATGGAAAAGTGCTATATAAGTATTTAGGCATCTTGATGTAAGCCTATGGTCATCTTCATGTAAGCCTACCAACATCATTCTACATAAGCTTCTAGGAATTCTTCTATTTAAGCCTATGAGCATCTATATGTTAGCCTACAAACATTTGCATGTAAGTCTAAGGGCACTCTCATGTATTCACCTTTAGGGGTAATGGTCAATCCACTTTTATGGATAACCTTACATACCTTAGTTCATATTATGGGGGTGTTAAAATATTTATATTCTCAACTTATTAGGCCAAGGTCAACAATGGTGAATTACCTATGGGTGTTCTTAATGAAAGTCTATGGGAAAGTTCTATGTAAGCCTTTGAGAAACTTCATGTAAATCTATGGAAAAGTGCTATATAAGTATTTAGGCATCTTGATGTAAGCCTATGGTCATCTTCATGTAAGCCTACCAACATCATTCTACATAAGCTTCTAGGAATTCTTCTATTTAAGCCTATGAGCATCTATATGTTAGCCTACAAACATTTGCATGTAAGTCTAAGGGCACTCTCATGTATTCACCTTTAGGGGTAATGGTCAATCCACTTTTATGGATAACCTTACATAAAACGTAATTTATTATTATTTTATTTTAAGGTTAACCTCTCATTGGGATTTTGGCATCACTATAAATACCCCTCTATAAATAATCATTGTAACATATTTTGATACATGAAAGCATAGTGGGGGTGCCCACTAGCACCCATCCCTTATTCCTTCTCTCATATTATGTATTTATCTTTTTCTCTTCTCTTCGTCTATATACTCGTTTCTTCTTTTTTCTTGCACATGCTTGTTGTGAATGGATATTTCTTAATGTTTTTGAAAAATATTATAAATTCCACCAATAATATAATAAATTCTTAACATTTCATGATGATAACAATTAAAAATTATTACAATGTTGTTAAACATAAATGTTAAGCTATTATAATATGAATTTGAGAGACATGTCTTCCACTTAATAATATTTTTTTGTCGAAATAAATATAGATTTAAGATATTAAATAAACATTCTTATAATAAAACGTGAAGCTCCTATTCATAATAATTTTTTTATTTATATATACCTTGACGTGGTTTGAAGTTGGGTCCTTGACGAAAACCTAAAACTACACCACTGCTATATCCAAAAATATTATAATATTCTTAAAACTTATACTCATGATGGTGTACAAAGTTTGTAACAATAAATTATAATACTATGATATTCTTAAGTCTTGATCTTGTAATAAATAATTGATCCTAGTATTTATAGGATTACACTATAAATTCAATACCATAATATTTTTTAAAATTTCTATTAATTTTTTATAACAATCATAATATTCATGATAATTTTATAAAATACATGCTCACCCTCAAGCATGATAAAGTTAAACAATAGATAATCTATCCACCCAATTTTACCTGAAAAAATCCTTATAGGAAAATCTCGGAGACAAATTTAAAATCCTAAAACAACATGTTAGGATGAGCTGTAGTCTAAAGATACTTCATTATATACACACCAGTAGCTGTTTTTCATTGATTGAAATTTAAGGTCTATAATTGAAGGAGACATGAATAGAAAAATATAACATAGAACAAGACCCACTCTTCCAAGGGCAATTCTTGTCTGCTCCTCCGCTTGATTTATCTGTTCGATACTTACGATGGCCTTTGACGACTTGTGCCTGACCTCATGATTGCTGCTCGAATAAATATTCACAGAAGGGCGTTCCGTTAAACGTCACGTTGGAAATCCTGGCAATGGTTACAGCCGTCGCATGTCGGACAGTCTCGGCGTTGATATCGGCTCCCGCTTGCACAAGAATCTCAACAATCTCGGACCATCCGCCATAAACCGCACAGTGCAACGGAGTATGCCCTTCGCTGTCTTTGGCATCGACGGCCGCACCCAGTTGCAGGAGCTTCCTCACCAATTCCCCGTGTCCCTTCAATGCCGCACAGTGCAGCGCCGTCCACCCGAACTGATCACTGAAATCAACTCTCACTCCCTTTTCTAGCCAATAAACGACTTGCTCCACCTCGCCGGCCCGCGCAGAATCCAGCATTTCATCGCCATACTCTAGCAATTCCACGATTTCCATCTGCTACCATCCCACAGCATGAGAATCGAGTACGAAGAATGAGTTGATTGGAATAAATGTGTAGCTCAATCACACAAACATGTCATTAGAAACAACAAATCAATTAAAATTTGAAAAGACTATCTTATATTTGTACTCCTACGAATTTTTTTTATATGAAGGGAATTAGCAACATCTTTCAACTGTGTATTGGTTAGACATGCTTATGAATACAGGTTAAATCATATCCAGTGAAGGAGACTCCTAGTGGTTCAGGGTTGATACTATTATAGTCAAGCTGGCAAGCACTCAGGGTACTCAAGTCAGACTACTACCTTTGTCATTATTAGGTATGCCCCAAGATTTGAATCTAGATCTTGTCTTAGTAAATACCCAAAATCCTAATGCCCATTCTCTCCAAGGTTTCTGCCTCTGAACACAGGTTAAATCATTGAAGATGTCTCTATCTAGTGAGGGAGACCCCTTGTGCCTGAGGGTTGGTACGCCCAGAGGGTTGGTACGGCCATAATCAAGCTGGCGGACACTCAGGGAATTCAAGTCAGACTACTACCTTTGCCATTATTAGATATACCGTAAGATTTGAATCTAGATCTCGTCTTAATAAATATCCAAAATCGTATCAATCCCTAGCTACTACCGGTTAATAAAAATGAGAATTCTCTGGTGTACTCACATGCCCATTTTCAAGGGCGACATCTGCAGGGATCTGCCCAATCTTGTTCCGAACGTTTCTGTTTGCATCGAAATGCAAGAGCACCTCTACCACGTCAACATATCCTCCCGACGCCGCCCTGAAAAGGGCGGTGCAGCCATCGAAACTCACAGCATCCACATCCGCGTTGCCCTCCAGCAGTCGCCTGACGAAGCGAACATACCCATGGGTCGCAGCGACATGCAGAGGGGTCATCCCCTCATTATCTCTAACCTCCAAATCCATTTCCCTCTCCATCAGCAGACAAACAATATCGAAACCGTCTCTTTCTGCAGCCAAATGCAGGGGACTCCACCCCCTTGAGTCCTTCACCGTTCCTAGGTCCAAGCCATCCAAAAGAGCCACAACAACATCACGGTGCCCGCATACAACCGCCTCGTGGATGGGCGTCTGCCCCGTCAAGCTTCTGGAAACCTTATCCGCTCCGAATTTCACCAGCAATTGCACCATATCCACATTCCCCGAGGCAGCAGCGATGTGGAGAGCAGTGTTTCCGCTATCTTTGTCTTGTTCATTAACATACGTTTTGACATGTCTGAGCTTCATCATTTTCTGCAATTTTTGGGCATCTGCTTTCTCTACTACTGTTCTGAGGAGGAAGGCTCCACTGTAGACGACCTTGAGCACGTCGTCCCAAGTTCCCTTGGCTTCCCTGGATGCGAACCACTCCTTGGGAACGCGCTTGGTAGGATTTATGTCGACGGCGGGCACGCTTTTGATGACAATGATATCTTTGCTCGCTGGGAAATGCTTTGGAATATCGTCGGTGGGCTTGAGGATGACGTCGAAGGAGTAATTGGCGTTGGCAGCAATGAAACCGCTAGGAGGATTGACTGCGAATTTGTGGGGAGAAGTGGTCTGCACTTTGAATGCTACATCCACAGTTCGCATCAGATTTTTGAGGTGGATCGTCGTCTTGCACTTTCTTCCCAATTCAAACTGAAATATTACTTCTGTCTCTTCAAATTCCAGTAGTTTGTCCATGATTTTCCTGAATCAATGAGGCACCGAAGCATTCAATTGAATGCTACTGAGTGGTGGTAATGCAGAAAAACCACAAGCAAACCGACAGGAATGAAACGCTGGAGGGACGAATGAACCGAGGAAAAAGAAGAAGAAAAAATAATGTAATGCCAGAATTAGAAGAGGCCTTGGGAATGATGAGGAGGAATAGATTTTCACAAGGACATGAGTTTGATTTGGCTTATTTCTTGGCCAGCATTGTGTATCCTACATTAATTTAATTTGGAAAATGTAATTTAATTATTCTTCTTGAAACAATCGAGTTGATTATATATATATATATTACACAGTTTAAATTATTATAAGATGATTAGATTATATTTCAATTATATACGGTATTTACTTAAAAATATTAAATGGCTACTAAAATCTAAATTTTAAAAAAGTATTTCATAGGACTTTGCGGCATTGCAAGTATCAATCTTTTCTCGAAGTCTCAATCATACCATTATATAAATTTACGAACATAGAAATGGGCAATATTTATATATATATATTTTTTTATATAACCAAAATGGAAGGGAAAAATACGTTCAGTTCAATTAAGATAACTTGAAATCGGGTGATGAATATGAATAATATAAGAGGTATGGTTAGAATGTATATGAATATGTTTTTTTTTTTAAATTTATAAGATGTTATTAAAGTTTAAAAATTTGGAATGTAAATTTTTAAAGGTTATAAAAAGTGTATATGAAAACATTTTAGAATTGTGGGTAGATTTTTTTTAAAGAGTTAGAAATAAAATGGGAGAATTTTATTTTTATGGAAATTAATGATAAAAGATTTTTTTTTTTGAAACATGATAAAAATGTTTTTATTTTTAAATTAATTAATAGGAAAGGTTTTGAAACTTTAGATAAAAGGTTCAAGGTTTAAATCTAAAAGAGGGCAGTGTTGCGCACACCATACTAATAATAGGTATCCAAACTTTATGGTTCAACAAATACATATTGGATAAACAATATTCTTTACGAGGATAATTTGATGCAGCGGCGGAGAGGGGGTCAATTGAACAACAACCTTTCCTAGATGATCAAACTTTTCATACCACCACACATAAAAGTAGTGAAAAACATAACATAATCCATGAAACACACAAAAAAACTCATAATATTGTTTTTATTATATTTCAGCTGTCACATTAACATTACATAATTGCTCTTCATAGAGCATCACACATCTGCATGCACTCTTCAGATAACCAATCTCCTTCTTCAAGGTTTTACATCTCAAACCTCCTGCAAGCACTGTACAAAGTGCCAATTTCCTTCCTCTGAGGCTTCATACAAGAAACCCCCTACAAGCACTGCACAGAGTGCCAATTTCCTTCCTCTGAGGCTTCATACAAGAAACCCCCTACAAGCACTCCACAGAGTGCCAAATTCTTTGGAGCCCCTTGCTAACCTTTCATGCTCTACATTAACTTCTTATTTATAAGTATAAAAAACAATGAACTATCAATGACAACTAAGCATTCTTATCCATTTTGTTTTTCCAGATTTTTTTTTAAAAACACATTTTTTTTTTCTAAAAACATGGATTTTTTCCTAAAAATCCACAACTACCCACTACATGCTTATCCTTATCCAATCTCTCTTGTCAGCTGGATGTTCTCTAGCAATCCCAATAGTTTTTCTTTGCTAACAGCTGGATGCTCCTGCATCATACTCACCGGGTAGAAAAAAAGAAATAGTGGGATCCTACTCAGAAGCTCCTCCATCATACAGGATCCCATCGATCTTTTGGCTCTAATACCAAATTGATGCAGTGACGGAGAGGGGGTCAATTGAACAACAACCTCTCCTAGCTGCTCAAACTTTTCATACCACCACACATAAAAACAATAATACCACCACACATAAAAGTAGTGAAGAAAAACATAACATAACCCATGAAACACACAAAAAAACACAATATTATTTTTATTATATTTCAACTACCACATTAACATTACATAATTGCTCTCCATAGAGCACCACACATCTGCATGCACTCTTCAGATAACCAATCTCCTTCTTTGAGGTTTTACATCTCAAACCTCTTGCAAGCACTATGCAAAGTACCAATTTCCTTCCTCTGAGGCTTCATACAAGAAACCCCCTACAAGCATTGCACAAAGTGCCAATTTCCTTCCTCTGAGGCTTCATACAAGAAACCCCCTACAAGCACTCCACAGAGTGCCAAATTCTTTGGAGCCCCTTGCTTACATTTCATGCTCTACATTAACTTATTATTTATAAGTATAAAAAACAATGAACTATTAATGACAGCCAAACATTCTTATCAATTTTGTTTTTCTAGCTTTTTTTTTAAAAACACATTTTTTTTTCTAAAAACATGGATTTTTTTCCTAAAAATCCACAACTACCCACTACATGCTTATCCTTATCCAATCTCTCTTGTCAGTTGGATGTTCTCTAGCAATCCCAACAATTTTGCTTTGCTAACAACTGGATGCTCCTGCATCATAATTTTATTTAGCCTCTAGCTTCCTTGATGTTAGATATTACTTTTCAACAATTTTAATAAATTTTATAGACAAATATATTTATTGAATCTTTTAAAGCTTTTGGTATTAGTGTAACAACCCAAGTCACCTAACCTGGTTGCACCACAAAAACAAGCCAAACAATTTCTTAGGGTACTTTTTTTCTAACTTTAATGTTTCAATTTCTAAAAATGCTTTCACGTTCATAGCAAATGCTTTTAGGTTCATAGCATTTTATTTCATCCAATGAATCTTTGACATATAATTTTTAATCAGTATAGACATATCAAACCACTTTTGGGTTCAGAACTACTGTAATAGCTACCCAAGTGGATGAGATTGGCCAAATCTCGTAAAAGGTCCCATTTTGTGGAATCGACTCATCTCATTTACATTCTCAAGTTTCAACATGAGGATCTAACCATGACATGGGTTATCCTCTAGGGCCTATAACACCTAAAGGGTGGACGCTTACTGTAAAATTAATAAATAATTTAATATAAATGTAATCGTAGGCCACTCAAAGGGGGCTCCCTCCTTATAATCTATGCTTATTATTCTTATTCTTCTTGGATGATTTGATATGAATAGCCAACGTAATATATATATCTACCCTAAAGCTACGTTGGTGAAGAGACATGATGGTTCACGTATGAAGAGATGTGATAGTTCACATTATGAAGGGTTGTGATGGTTCACTTTATAAGTTAATAATATAATAATTAAATTATTAATAATACTAACTAATACTAACTAATAATGTTAGGATTGAGGATCCTAACATGCCACCCTCCTTAAAAAGAGCTTTGTCCTCAAAGCTCAAAGTGATAATCTTTGTCCTTTGTTTTTCAAGAAGGATTTGTGTAAGCTCTTGGACTCTTTTAATGGCATCCTTTCGTAGGCAGGGATATCGAGAAGGATGAAGCATTAGCGGGGGGTTGCTAAGAACAATAGTAGAATCTTCTTTAGGAAAATCATGATGATGATGGGAGGGCAACCCTTGGGGTTCCTCAAATAGTTCAGAATGATGCATCAAAAGTGATGGTAATGATTTCATATCCTTTTTTGGTTCCTTGGTAGAGCCAACAGAGAAGGAGTGTGTAGTCACTCTGCGTTGGTTCCGAATAGGTTTGGTCATATGGCAATAACTCACTATTGGTGAGGAAGGTATGTGTAGGTCTTGTAGAGTGCATGTTTGGCTAGCATTGATCACTTTGGGTATGTCTACCTCATCCTTGCTTGGTACATCAATCACTTCTTGCACATCAACCTCATTGTCTTCATTGTAGTGAGTATGTACACTGGTCGCTTCGGACACAACTACCTCATCTGCTTGCTCTATAGAGAGACAGGGATAAACTTCCTTCAATAAATACAATGTTAGTGTAGCAAATTTATGATGGGGTCCAAATTGTTCATCACAATTATCACAGAGTCCTTTTGCTCGTTGTTCCTTCATCTCCTCAAAGCTAAGATGTTTAATTTGTAAAGTTCGGTTAGATTTGGGGGTTGTGTAAGTGCTTTGTGCCCTTCCATTATGCCTAGGTTTGGGAGCGATGTAAGTGGTCAACGATTTTTCCATAAGTGATTTCCCTAATCGTTGTGCATTAATTTTATCTTCAGCTAATTTTGCCAATCCATAGGTCTGCATCATGGTATAGGGATTGAACCTTGTCACCTCCATTCTAATTTCCTCTTTTAATCCCCTAATGAAGCCATTGATGAGAATTGATTCATCCAATCTTGTGTTGTGTTTGGTGATATCCTCAAACCGAGTTTGATACTCATGCACATAAGTGATTTGATGAAGATCTTTGAGCAATTCCCACATGACTGGGTCCCACATGGATCTGATACCAAATGGTAAGACCCCAAGGTCTTACTACAAAATTAATAAATAATTTAATATAAATGTAATCGCAGGCCACTCAAAGGGGGCTCCCTTGTAATCGCTTTGCCACTATAGGGGGCTCCCTCCTTATAATCTATGCTTATTATTCTTATTCTTCTTGGATGATTTGATATGGATGGCCAACATAATATATATATCTACCCTAAAGCTACGTTGGTGAAGAGACATGATGGTTCACGCATGAAGAGACGTGATGGTTCACATTATGAAGGGTTGTGATGGTTCACTTTATAAGTTAATAATATAATAATTAAATGATTAATAATACTAACTAATACTAACTAATAATGTTAGGATTGAGGATCCTAACATTATCATATTGAACCTTCAACTATTGAGTTGACTTGTTCTTATTAACTGTATGAAAATAATTAGCATACACATGCTTAGTGTCTAGCTGAGTATCCCCTACCCGAAGTTAGCTAGAGCTACGTCAATACCTTGACCTTGGACTTGATAACTCAATCCTATTATGACTCACTAACATTTATCCCATACCAAACATCGTGGCTAACCGGATAAGTCAAAATGAACATGGGACTTATCACAGTACTACCTGAGTAGCAACCTAGAGGTGGCAACTCATACTACCCCTCATTAAAAGTTTTGACCAAGTCACATATTCTGACCAATTATATCAGACCACGGTTGCTCATGAGACTTGTTGTATGAATACCTGCACTTCAACAACATTGGGTGTAGTTTTGTTAACTCACCCTACACGGTGAGCTATTTTCAAATATTCAAGTGTTACTACCTTCACTAGGGTTACATCAATCAACCCTTATCTTGGTAGGAGTTGGTTTTGTTTTCAAGTCTAGATATTGTAGAATGCTTATCATCATTAACGATTCAAAGGCTTTGTTTATGACTTATTTTTAATTATTTCCTCATCCAAACTATTGGATTTCAAGCATGTAAGGTAAAAGCTCATATATTGGTTTAACCAATATTTCTCTATAAATTATCCTTAACACATCCTAAGACTCTTAAGTCTTTTAAGGAAGTTTAATTCTTATATTTTATTTTTGCAAGTTAATTTCAAAATAAATAAAAGAATTCTCAAGTAATCATGTTGCTAATAGCAATCTGATTTTTACTCTTTTGCTAAATTAGACTTAAAACCCCTATTGCCTACTTTGGAGATAGCAAGAAATATTTCTAAATTTCTAATAATCAAAGGTAGCTATAGTGCACCAGCATAGGATTTTCTAGCACTTTGACTTTCTTTCTAAAAGTAAACATTTAGATCACTAATATAGGTTTACTATTTTGACAAGGGTACACTTTACCATTTCACTTAAAACCTTTAACTACTCTACCAAGGAGAACATACTAAATCACCCTGTAAAAAAAATTCAAGACGTAAACTGGTTATGTATTATTTTATAATTAATTGGTTCTCATTTTACCAATTAAAACTCTATCTTGTTTCCTATTTCCATTGCTAATTACTCAATTCTAGCTGAGGTAAAAGGTAATGCTAATATTAAATTGATTACCAAAAGTTCATCTTGTTGATATCATTCTATTCCTTCTACTAGAGGCTGATTCAACACCTCACTACACTATCTCAAAGTGTCTAACAAAATTTTGGTTTTCCATTGCTCATAATATTGGTAGGGGAAAGTTTCACATACACATTTTTCAGAACTTAGTTTTAGATATTCCTTCAACTAGAAGCATTATAACATGAAATGAATATTACAATGATTTCAAGATCTTTCTTTTCTTACCCACTCATAACTTAAGCTCATATAGTTAGAGTAATTATTCTTACAAACCCTTCACATGGGCAGAGAGCCACATAAATAAAGAACAACTTAACATAGCATCCCATTTATGCTAACATATTAGGATAAAGTAATATAACATAAATATATGTTAATTCAAGCGATACACTATAAAGATAAAAAGTTGTCTTCGTTGTTAAATTATTAAAAGCAATATAAAATATTACAACAAAATATACAGTTTTTATTTTGAGTGCATATCTGGTACATCATTGGAAAAATATGGATGGGACCAATACTCAGTTCTACTCAGAGGTCCAGAGTTTTTCTTAGGACCATTACCCCACACCCGGGTTTTTACAGTTAATTGAAATTTCCATCCCACAATAGATACAAAAGTTGAAATGAATACACAAGAATCTTCATCTTGATGATAAAATCCATTTGGTTTTGTAAGTGTTATTTCATGCGGGTGACTCTTATTGTCAACAGCTAAAGACCCAATTCACTAACTTCGAATACCTTCTAATCTCTACTGCTTTGAACTCCGACAGGAGCCAAGTGTGGTATCAAATTACGATTCTTTCATTGATTCTACATGTAACTATAGTGTCCTAATTTTTAATATGCAGTTCTACACATTCACACAGGACATGACAACCAAAGCACATCATCTTTCAAGTGTAAAACACATTGTAGATATTCACAATCTCATTTCATAGACAAAAACAAAATGATAATAAAAAAATCTTCCTTTTTTTAACACAATAAGATAATTAAGCCAGTTGTGAAACATAAACCTCATGTTCTCAAAAATCAACCTAGGCATGCATACTGTAACAAGTTTGGAAGAAATTATGGTTTTATTTTTTATTTTTCATAAAATAAAAGTCTACACGAAAGAGAATGAATTTGGAAAAGCATTCACACATAGCCAGCGTTCAAAACACAAATTCATTCTCATATTATTTTGCTAGATATACTAGTAAATCATTATAGATTTTGTAACATTTTTTTCCTAGAAGAATTACTGCAAGCAAACGAATTTGATGCAAAGCATCAAAAATTTACACAAAGCCAAAACATCCAATTTACAAAATAAAATAAGCCAACCTGGAAATTTTCTAGCGGTTACAATGCAATCTTCGGATAACGTTTCTACTTTTCCTTGTTCTATCTTCGAGCTCTGTCACACACCCTACTCTCTCACACTGTCCATATTGAAGGTAAGTTATTCCCCTCCTCCTACACTATCACGAGAACCTGATAAGTTCCTTCTTTCAATCTCATGTACAACGTCAAATAGATATGACGTTGGAACAACCTCCCTATGCACTTATCCATTCATAATTATAATATATTGGTTTTGGTATCTACTTTGGCTTTAACTCTTTAAAAATAATTGGAGACACATCTTCTAATGCACAAATTAACATAATATTCACACATAATAAATTAAAAACTCTGATTTCACTTTAGCATATACATTTAAACAATAATAATAATAAAAATGGTAGCTCACAGTCAATGACCACTATTCAAATAAAACTAGACTTTTAAAGTTTATATTTTTCCAATTAACATTATTTCTATTTTCTTCTTTATTTTAATTTTCAAATATTAAGCATATGCATAATTAAGTAAAAAGTGACTCCCATCATCATCGCCACATGCAACCCTATGCATACTTTATTTTCATGACAACATACAACAACTAATCAAAACATGACTCATGCAACAATGTAAATTGTAATGCACTTATATGATATGCTAAGCACAAGTTTCCATGTACTCACGAGCCAAATCCCTCTTACCTTTTCCACCAACCAACCTTGTCTATCGAAAGCGTATACCTAACCTGCATACACAATGGATATCAACAGTATCATGCTCTATAGGAGAAGGTATAATTAATATTTAATCAATGATTATGCAAGGGGGGGTCGTTACACCTATAGATTGTTATTTTTTTGTAGACAACTAAAATGATATCATTCACTGTATTTTATATATTTACAAGGATAGGTTTAATATGGATGTGTTTTAATGGTGATAATTTTTAACTTGATATCACTTAATATTGAATAATAATGTGAAATTTTAAAGAGATAAAATAATTTTAGTTACGTCCATGACACCAAAATAGTTTATGGGACAAAAAGAATTAATACAATATGAAGTATGGTGTACAAACCTATCCCATTTCGGATTTGAACCCTAGACCTCCTATTAAAAGTTACAAAGTCTTAACAATCTCTTTAAAAATTACAATATAATTATTTGCAATATTTATTAGAAATAATGTTTAGCAAACTCAAAAAGCTCAACATCCTCTTATCATCTTTTGGAGTGTTCCTTCTAATGTTGATTTTGATGAGAAGTTTCCTTGTTTTTTCTATTTTTAAAATTTCAAAAAGTTCCATAAACAAGTTCACTAAAGTATATTCATATGCATTCCTAATGTCTTAATGTCCTTGTAGGTATAGACACGTAAATTTGACCCATTTAAGTGAGTCATTTTCTTTAGACCCTTGGGAAGACCCTCCAACTTGCCCCAAAAAAGTTTGGACCTCCCCTCCCACTTCTCTCGTTTCATTTTTCTTCTTTATGCGAAATCGTGGTCGACCTCTACAGGGCACAATTTTGTATATCTAGGGTTTTCTCCTAGAAAATATTAATGCTCAAAGTTGATCTTTTTGAGGTCAAATTTTCTTGGTTTCTGCCCATTCCTCTTTCAAATCCCTTACAAATAGAGGGTTTGAAAGCTTCTTTTTCACCTGGAAGTTCATAACCAACCAAGTTCAAAAATTTCTAAAGTGATTTCTGCAAGTGCTCAAGTACAAATGCCTATCAAGCTAAAGTGATCTATTGAAGCTCTCTAACCATCAAGGATTCTTTCTTCTACTATATTGTTTATGTGTTTGCTGCTTTTGGTGGACAAGTATTGAAACCCTAAGGAGGATATCTGCTACTTGGAGGTCTTCATCCTTTTGCCTACTTTTTCTCTATAGCTAGGTTGTTTTTACACTTTCACATTTGCATATTAGTTAGATTTTTACTTTGCATTAATTTGCCTACATTATTTGAGGGTTTTATCCTCTTCTATGATATCATACCTAGTAATTTTAGGATGCAATTTTGTCATTTTTCAAAATCATGATTGTTTTGTATAGGGCGCAATTTCACACATGATAGGATTGGGGCCAATCTACTATCACCAAATCTTAGGTCTATGTTTCATGCTGCATTTTGATCATAATAGCATATTTTATGTTCTATTTATCATATTTTTCTACTGCATTTTATTTTGTTTGTCCATTTTCCAAAGATCAAATTTTGCTTTTATATTTCAAAGGATAGCTAAAAGGACCTAGGGGGCTTGATTGCTATACCTCAAAGTACAACCATACATTATCCTAAATAGGCTCCCTAACATTGATCATATTTTTCAAGTGTTTATGAAGCTATTTTGCAGGAATATGAATCATGGGATATTGTTGGATGAAAGATAAATCTTGGATCAGCCACCTAATAAAGATAAGTGCCCTAATTAATATTTAGATTGGTTGTTGGCTGATTTTTGTTTCTATGAAAACCCTAGATTGGATTTAAAATAAAGATATTTAATTGATTTCTATGAATTTGAAAAGACAAATAACATATAGTGAGCACTTAGGATTTAATATTGTTTGTGCAACTTCCCTTAGACCCTTGTTTAAAATATTTTATTTTGCAACCCTAGGGTTAAAAGGTATTCAAAGCAAAGAATCATTTTAGAGTTAGAATTTGTCTTCTTGCACCTTGTATCCTGCATTGTTATTTCATTTCATAGCTTAGTTTTAGAAATGCCAAACATAGGTGATTATCTTAAATTAAACACATCAAACACATTCTACCCCTAGACTTGGAGCGAGTCTTAAAACCATTCTTAGTGAACCCTTCCTCCCTTCTACATCTTTGGTGAACCTGATGTGAAGACACATCTTAGTGTCCAAAATAGGAATCCTTTTTCTTTTGCTTATATTTTGAAAACATTTAACAAGACCACTAATTCTATGTGTTTAGATCATAAAACACTCTAATAACTATCTTAAAATATTTTGCTTGTTTTCACTAGTCTTTAGTCTTCTTCCTTTCCATTCTATCCCCTTTTCTCCCTCCTAATGGCTCCCAACCTTAGGAGTGGGTAAAGGTTTTTTGAGTCTGATGAGATTTTCCAATAGGATGATCAAATTGATAGAGAAAATCATATTATTGAAGAAAAATAAAATGAAGAGATTGATAATAGTCTTGATCCTATTAGGGGACCCAATAGGAACCTTAATTTTAAATATTTTGAACATATGTGGAGCTTTTATAGGCATCATAAGCATACCTTGGATATAAATCTAGAAGAGGAATCCCAAATCGAGGATGTTAGAACATCTCATCATCAAACTATCCCTTCTCGAGATGTTCATAACACCTCCATGAGTGAATATTTGAATCTTGGTAATTTTGTCCATCAACCAACTTATGCTACTACTATAACCACCAAAATTGGAAGGAATCTACCAGTCCCTCCAACTAGTAGTGTCACTCAAAATTACTTTCAATTTTCTCCTCAATCTGCTAATGTCAACACTTTTGCTTCTATTCCACTAGCTATTAGTTATCCTCTTCAACAAGATACCACATATCACAATAGTGTCAATGCTTCCAACTTGGGACAAGTATCCTTTCAACAAACTCTCTTAGGGAATCTAGGGGCATTACAAAGTAGTAATCCTGAGGTACAAAGTTTAACTAATATGGTGAAACAATTGGTTTCAAAAGTAAATATGATTCAATCTTCTAGTTTTACCTACAACTATAGAGAAATATGCAATCAACACCTAGACCATATTGTTGCTGCTAGGCCTTATCCCAAATAATTTTCCATATCGGTTCTACCTATATATAAGGGAATTGAAGATCCAATTGAGAATTTGAGGAGATTTAGGATAGCTTTCCATGATATTATATATGATGATATGTTGATACTGAAGATGTTATTTAAGAGTCTTGTTGGCATGGCATTAGAATGGTACTATCAATTGCCCAATCATCTTTGAGAAATTTTTAAGAAACAACTGAATTATTTGTTCAACAGTTTGGCACTTATATTGAGAAGAATGTAACCATGAAAGATGTCTACAATATAAAACAAGATAAAGAGGAAAGTTTTTCAAAATTTCTATCTCATTGGAGAAGTATATTTGGATGTTTGCAATATACTTTAACTTCTCGAGATATGATTGAAATATTTATTGGAAATCTATAGGCACAATTATCTTATGCATTAGAAACTACAACTATCACATCTTTTGATCAAGCAATTGAGCTAGCAAGGAAAGTGGAACAGGCTCTTATCAGAAGAGGACAACTCAAAGTGAAAGAAGATAAAACCACTAAGTCACAATATAAGAATAAGCATGTTGTAGGAGATGGTGTAATAGATAGTAGGTCTATTAATAGTATTATTAACAACCTACAAAATATAATACTTAAAAAACCTCCACAAAGTAATTTCACAAGACTTAACATGCCTATGGAAGTGGTTTTAAAACAACTTTTGGAAGCTAATATGATTGAGTTACCTCCCATAAGGCAACTTGATAC
The DNA here is from genome assembly GCA_028583015.1 of Wollemia nobilis. Taxonomy (NCBI): domain Eukaryota; kingdom Viridiplantae; phylum Streptophyta; class Pinopsida; order Araucariales; family Araucariaceae; genus Wollemia; species Wollemia nobilis. Next base: position 1,481,201 of record JAQPPZ010003073.1, read on the forward strand.
TACAACAAATTGGTACAAGGTAGGTCAACATTGTGTATATCATTGAGTAGGACACTGGATAAATTCTTGTAATAAGTTGAAACATGTGGTTTAAGACTTAATGGATGTAGAACACCTTGTTATAGAATATGCTTGCCTGAAGAACCAACTTTCTACTCAACAAGGATCTATGACTAATAAATATAATAGACAAAAAGTAGCTAATAAAGTATCTTACAAGAATGTACCACCTCCCTATGATAACATGGTTGGTATGATAACAATGATTTCAAAGCACTAGGTGCAGAATTGATAGATCCATCAGTATCAATAGGAGAAGAGTTCTTTAGAAAAAATTTCCCTCTTAAAACTTTTGTAGATTTCTCCTACTCATGGGGAATCCTTGCTAAATTTTTTGAGAAAACAGTCTATCCCGATAGACATTTTCCCTAGTGTTATGGTCAATATTGTAAGCTCTCTAGGCATACATCATCTCACATTATTCAATGATGATATTTCTTCCTTAGACCTATGTAGGGATTCTTCTCTATACATTATTATATTTATTGGGGATACTTTTATCAAGAGGGTTGTGATTGATAATGGTTCTTCCCTTAATTTATGCACATATCAATTTTTCCAAAAGTTTGGATTAACAGAGGAAGATTTAACTAAATTCGATGACATCATTAAAAATTTCAACAAGTTCCAAGAAGCTTACGCCACCATATCTCTTCCCCTTAAGGTTGGGCCTAAGATTTTAGATAAATTTTTCTATGTGGTGTCTTGCCTTGCATCTTTCAATCTACTTCTTGGATGCTCTTGTATCCATGCAATGAAAGTTGTCCCTTCTAATTTCCATTAATATTTGAATTTTGAGTTTAAAAATCAATATATATCACCATTTTGGGTGATCCTCATCCATTTGAATATTGCTCACCAGAAGAACAAGCCAAGGTTATGCATAAAGGGTCGGACCCAAAACGTACTTGGAAAAAATAGGTGAATTTGTTTTGAAAGAGCGGTGAATCCTGGCCAACCTAACGTTGAAGGCAATAGCGAATTACCTTTTTTTTGGGAAAAAATTAGGAAAAAATGGTGACTTTGACATTTTTTTATGGATTGAATCCTATCTAATGTATAACAAGGTCTCGATCCTGTCTAATGCATAATTTGGTTAGGATCTAGTCTGATGCATAACTAGAACCAAATCTGGCTTGATGCATAACTAGGTCCGGGGTAGGTCTAATGCATAACCAGATTTGGTGCTCGACCTATTGCATAAAAAGGTCTGGGTGTCGGGTCTGATGCATAATAAAGATCGGGTCGGCTCTGATGCACAATAAGGTTGGATTATCGAATCTGATGCATAATAAGGTTTGGGTGTCAGTACTAATGCAGAACTAGATCCGATGTTTTTTCTAATTCATAATAAGATTAGAGGTTAGGTCTGATGCATAATAGAGTCTAGGGTTGGGTCTAATGTAGAATAGAGTTTGGGTGCTAGGTCTGATGCATAATAGAGTCCAAGGTTGGATTTGATGCATAATAGAGTCTGGGTGTTGGGTATGATGCATAATAAGGTTTAGGGTCGGTTCTAATGTACAATAAGGTTTGGGGTTAGGGTCTAATGCAAAATAAGGTCCATTATGGAGCCTGATGCAAAATATGGTTTGAGATTCGACCTGATGCACAATACAGTCAGCCGTTGACCACCTGCCATGTGTCACACAATCGATCATCCATAATGAATGTCCAATAGAATTCTGCCATGTGTTAAACAATCAGTCACCCATAATGCATATCCAATAGAATTCTACCACGTGTCGACTCCATCCATTCTATCTATAAAAGGACATCAATGTCATTTTTCAAGTTCATTTCTATGATTGCACCCAACCAAAGCAAACCGTTATCGAGCAACCAAATTTTTCTATTTTTCATATTTCCAACTTTCAAAATTCTAGCAATGGCCACCATTTCCACCCCAATTCCAAAGTTCAAGAACCTTTCTTGCATGTTAATTTTAGATTTGTTAATTACCCCAAGTATGAACTTATCGTGGTTTGATGACGTAGGTTTGACAACCCTTGTGTCAATGCCACATTTCAAAATTGATATATTCATTTTGTAGCATATCATTAGTGGTTATGACCATGACAAGGAGATTGTCAAAATGAAAATACAAAATAGAAATTTGTCATTCAGCATCATTGTTGCAGACATAAACAGATTGACAAATCTTGCTTTTGGTGATTGTCCTCCAATGTCAAAAAAGTGCCAGCTCTCTACAGAGAAGAAATACTACCGTGAGAAAACGTACCAACTCACCACAACAAATTTGGCAAGCATAATTATTGTGTCTTAGAAATTGTTAATGCTAAATATTTCAAATTTGTAAATTGTTATCTAATTTTTTCTTTTTGCAACTTCCGTCGCCAAGTCAAAACGGGGGTTAACAATCATCGATGTTAAGAATTTGACTTTGAAGGCCATTATTGAGTTCTTCCAGGCAAGACCGATTTTGCTTGAAAGATAAAAAATATTGTTCTGGGGACTTTGATATGTTATTCGTTGTGAGCATCATGAGGGGTTCAATTGGTGCACCTATATTGCAGATTGCATAAAGGCTGAGCTGCATGCGGTGCAATTGCAAACCAACAACACACAACCTATTGTGGGCACTATTAATTTTATTTTAGATCTTTATTTTAAAAGTTTTTATAATTTGCAATATACTCCTCCTCGTACTGTAGTGCATGCAACACTACAAGCCATTTCCTTGACACCAGATGAATTGAAGGTAATCAATCCATATTTGACAATCAAAAAGCATTTTACAGTTTAGTACATTTTCATTTTTAAATTTTTATTTTCATCTAAATTTAGGGAAGGGCAACTACAATAAGGAGTAAATAAGATGCTTCCAATAGGATTCATAGGCCAGAGGAAACTGGTGATTTTGAGGACACTGGATCAGAAATTTTACCATTACAAAGGGTATCAAAACATCCAAGGCAAGATCCTTCACCTGGTGGATCTTGTATGCCTAGGTATGCACAAAATGTGCAGGTTGAATCTAGTGTGGCCACATCCTCCACCATCGTTGTCCAAATTCATCAGATTTCATAATATTCAGGTAAAACAATGTGTATTTACTTTGAATTAATTATTATGGATGTTTTCTATTTAATTTTTAGAATAATTTTAACAATTATTTTTATGTTTTTAGCCACCTCTCAACATAAAACTACGAGAATGAGAGGCCATATGATGCCACCGCTTCCACCATAACTACCTCTTCCACCACCACAACAACACCAACAACAACAACAATAACAACAACAACATCAACAACAATAGCAACATCCATGTTCACAACAATGAAAAGCATAGGCACAACCTGGGCCTACACAGATGAGATGTCAAACACAGGTTAGAAAACAACTTTTTCATAGACATCGCAGTCAGATCTAAGTTTTGGGCCTAGGTTCTCATATTTTACATTTCACACTTCTTCACAGGCACTAGAAGTTTCATCTGTTGGGTTGGATAATATCCAACTTGATAATTTTTTGTTGTAGGGCAACATTTTAGGTTTTAAAGCAACATATGTGCTTCAAGATCCACTGGGTGAAGTACAACAACAAGAAGCCCCTGTAGTTGAGAATTGTTCATTCGCAGCTCCAGAAGGAAATGACCCTCATCCTCAAACTGATGATGACATTTTTAATTTTGATGAAAACATTTTAATGGTTGAAAAGATAGAATCAACAATTAAAGAGATTGTCCTTCAAGATTTGTAGGAAATGAAGGATTAGGAATATCGGGCCAAGGTTCTAATAAAGTAGATAAATACTCAATATAAGAATTATGGAAAAAGAGATTCAATGTATTCTTTGGTTCAATATGAACCAGAAAAGCTTAGTGGCCTGTTGAGTCAGGCCATAACAGGAACCGTAAATTCTAAAATTATTTATGATGATGATGTTTTAAATGTTGTCAATAGATTAGAGAATATTAATGCTGAAGCCTAAGATTTTTATAACCAATGGGATTCCGATAAAGAAAAAGTTGCACTTGCTGAGTCTACCAGGGATGTGGTTGAGGTAAGAAAATGTTTATTTATTTTTCATATTTCAATTTTATTTAAAACAAGTAACAAATTTTTATATAGTTATTTTGAATGATTTATCATTTTATTTTTTACAGTCAAATTTTGAAAACTTCAAAATGCAAGTTAACAACATGCAAGTTAATATCAATATGACAAAAGCGTTTTTGCATAATGTAATGGAAATGAAGAAAAAATGTAATTAAAAGTGGTAGATAATAATCGTATAAGAAGATATATCAGGGAGAAGCTCCATGAAGATATGGACGTCGTACTACAACACCAAAAATAAAAATAAAAACTTCCAATAATACTCGAAGATCCAAACCAGCAAGAAAGTGCATTGTTGGGAAGATTGTGAAAGATCAAGAAAATCTAGTCAAACTTGGTGCACTACCAGAACAAGGAGCTAAGCAAGGAGACATTGGAAAAGAAGTCGCTGTTGAAAGTGAAACTAATGTAGCTATGCCAAAATAAAATATTTTACAATGTAAAAAGTTTTGAAGTTGACTGTAGTCAACGATTTTGTACAATGTAATATAGTTTCAATCATATTAATGAAAACTATATTTTCTAAATTTGAATCTTTAATTATTCAAATGTTGTTTGCATTTATGATTTTGTGTTGCTTTTTAGTTGCTCATATGCATTTATTTACTATCTTCATCTCAAAAAAAAAAAAAATTGTTGATCATAATTGATACATTAACAATACAATACTAATACTGTGATATAAATTAAGACAGTTCAAATAGTATGATAAAAAATATTATATTTTTAAAAGCATTATGTGATATAAAATGTACAATTGTTATAAGCATAATGTGAAAAAGTAAAATTTTGAAATCTTGTACATCTGAAACAACATTGTGAAATCTGGAATGAACAGTTGTGAAATCTGAAATAAATAGTTCTCAACCTATGAAATGACATTGTGAAATCTGTAATGAAAAAATGTTGTGAAATATGATAACAAAGAAATTCAAAAATTACACTGTTATGAAACACTATAAAAATCAGAATTCAAGTAGCTAAAACGAACACATTTCAACTTGTCCAAAATCAATCTGTGAAGACACCATGTGATCACTAAAATCATCATTATCATCATTATCATTCGTATTCATAATACTCCTATCTGGAATTGAATTCCAGTATGCTAATGCTCTATCATATGGAAATTTGTCCAGCTAATATGATGACACATAAATTCTTAAACAATTTTCTAGATTTTTGTCCAGCCTATTGTAGAGCTTAGATTTAACAAAAGATAGTGCACTAAAAACCCTCTCATCTTCCACAGATCCCAAAATCATTGTTTGACATAATTCATATAAACAAAAGTATTCACTAATCGTATCTTGTAAGATACTACTTGGATACAAATTTTGTCACAAACGTGCAATGGAACCAGTCTCGTGGATATTACTCAAAAGTGACGCTTGATGAACCATTGTCCTTCCAAAATGTTGTGACTATTATCTTAAAAGATCTTTATTGAATATACCTTTTATTTTAACACCATTGACTTCCACACTTTTACTAAAATGCTCAATAAGGTTATCCATATATTTAATAAACAACTCTTGTGTAGATTTCTAATCATTGGAAGAACCCCAAAATAAGGATTAACAACACAATGGCCTCAAGTAACTCATGTCTTTGAAATAGATATCTTATCTCTTTTTTCAATGATTTTGCTATGTTGAACAATTTGTTTTTGGTATTGTGTAAAACAACTTCATACTTATTGTGTGTTACACAAACTCTTTCAACATTGTCAGTAACTACACTTGAATGCCTTTCATAACAATATAAAGGTATCACCTTTTCACGAACATTAATACAAATATTATCATTAATGTCAAAATTTAAAAAACTATTTGCATATTTCACATTTATCAATGTTTGCCAACTTTCAAATAAGGGATCTATAAAATCTAGTTCTAATACATATCACTTGTCAATAATCACACATATTTGATTTCTCATCCTCATGAAATCAATGATATAGATGGATATCTCTTATGCAAGTTTAATCAATCCGTTCATTTCTTATAACATTGGAAGAATACCACATAATGTTAAAAGAGTTTCCAAGTTAGTCAAAGGAAACAACATATCGTTTGTCTTATCAATTGCTTTATTATTTGCATACATAAACCTTGTTAAAGATTTATACTATTTAAAAACTCTAAGTGCAAGTTGATACAATGAAATCCATCTTGTATCCACATCTTTCAACAATTTTTTCCCTTCTATAACTCCTAGTGCAAACTGTTAAAACTTTGCAAATATTTTAGGACTGCAAAAAATATAAGAATGTATTTCACATATGAGATCTTCCACTTTAGCAACATTGTCAAAAGTGCTCACGATTTTATAAGCAATATTCACTCTATGATCCATGCAATGAATGGGTATCATATAAGGGGTAACTGAAGTTTGAAGTTGAACACATAGGCCATTTCTGTGACCTTGCATTATAGCAGCATCATCAGCTCCAAATTAACTTTGTGGCTATGTCAATATCATTCATTCCCATAATTTCATTTAAAATAGTCCAAACAAAATTATAGATATTTTTTGCATTTGAAATTTCAACCATCTTATGTAATCCTAGAAAACTAGGCCTTATTACATGATTTTAAAATGTGTATACATGCATGCAAATTCAGGATGTGTTGTCCACAACCATCACCTCATCAATAGAAAGTGAAATAAATCTAGTATTTATTACCTGCTCCCTCAAGCCTTCCTTCTCAACTAATGATAAACATTTTACCATTTCCCAACCACTTTGATATGACAAATAGGAACTAGGAAGGTTTTGCACATCAGCTAGTAGATAAAGGTGCTTATAATCAATAAAATCGGACATGGGTCTACCCTTCTTGAGAATACTAAATACAACAACAAACTGCAAACTTTTTGAAGTTAAAATGGTCTTCTACATTTTATGAAATTGGGTTTAAATCGTTCCATCTTTCTCAACAAGCAATTATTATTTTTTTAAGTGATTCTCATAATCTATTGCATATCTGACATGCATACATTTTGATGCATCCTTCCACCTAATGGATTTTATAATTTTACCATCACTTCTTATAAATTTTACATATACTTTACCAGCATGTTTTTCTATTGTATCTTTCTTAGTTTGTAGTCTATGATCCTTACCTAGTTTCCAACCACAAAATTTGCATTTGCATTCTTTTTTATTGACTTGATTGTCTTCATTCAAGACCGCCTCAATCTAGGGAAAATTTTCTACCCATTCGTTCTTAAATGATCTTCCAATAATCCAATTAGAATATGTCTCCTCTTTTTAGAATTTTTGCTTGAAGATTCATAAGAAGTTTGTAGTGTATTTGATTTATTGCTTTCATTTTCAACTTGCATATCTTGGCCAGGAATATCTTCAGGTGATTGTTGAATGTCATCAGTATGAGAATTTTCTTTAGAAGGCATCTCTTGGTTAACAAGGTATTCTTCATAGTAGCATACAATAATATTTTTTACTATTTTTGGATTTAAAAAACCAACTTATAGTTAAAAAAAATTTCATATCGATGAACACATAGTGACAACCAACTGTATGAAGAAGAAAACAATATTGAAAATTTGTACCTAGAATTTGTACCGATGTGGATGACTTTTTTTATTTTAGTGTATGACTAAAATATTTAAGGATACTATTTTAAGTAGAAGATTTGGCCCCTTGTTTCCATTGTCGGTGGGTGACATTTTACTTGTAAATAAAATGTTTTTCATTTTAAAAAAAGTAATAAAATGTTAGAGTTGTTACTTATCATAGGCTTCAAGATAATATTGTAATTAAAATAAACAGATGGTCATTGCTATAAAATAAATACCTGTTTCCTGCCATGTTTTATTGTGATTTTGTTAGTGTATTCCACTACTATGTTTTTTGGTGATAACACTTGTAACTGATAAGAGCAGACAAATATGCAATATACAAATTCAAATTAAATTCATAAAATAAGTTCTCTATGCGACAAATAACTAGAGATACATATATTCATAAAATAAGCATTTACTAAAGGATTTACCTATGTATAATCTTATCATAGAAAAGCAGATATGAATAGAATAGGGTAAAATAGAGAACCTGGTGTAGAACACAGCCCGACAATCTATTCTAGTGTAGAACAAGGTCCGGATATTGGTGCTAAAGACATGTAGAAGAGGGAAAATAGAGAAAAACATGGGAATCAAAGCATTAAAATATTTTTAATAAATGATACAAAAATAGCAGAAGAAAAACCTGCAATTAGCTGACAAAAAAAATCTTATTATTATATTCAGAATGTATTAAGAGAAACATATAAACTAGTGCAGAACGTGATCCGATAGTCAATCCTGGTGCAGAACGTGATCCGACAGTCAATCCTGGTGCAGAACAAGGTCTAGAAATTGGCCTTAAGTAAACAGGGTCCGGTATGTTGCAAAACTAGGTCCAATCGGTTGCAAAACTGAGTTCGATCTATTGTAGAACTAGGTTTGGTTTGATCAGTTGCAATACTGGGTTCGGTCTATTGTAGAACTAGGTCTGGTTCAATCAGTTGCAATACTTTTATTTGTTGCAAGAATGGGTCCGAATGTTGGTTTGTTGTGGAACTGGGTTCGAACTATTACACGAATGGGTCCAAGCTGTTGCAAAACTGGGTCCAGATGTTGGTCTATTGCAAAAATTGGTCTGAATGTTGGTTTGTTGTAGAACTAGGTCCGAATATCAGTTTGTTGTAGATATGTATCCGGATATCGACCTGTTGCAGAAATGGGTCCGAATGTCGATCTATTGCAAAGCTAGGTCTGAATATAGATATTTTTTAGAACTAGGTCTGGTCTATTGCAAAAGTATCATTGCCATGTTAGCTTTATATAGTGGTATACTTGGTGAACTTGGTAGGATAATTTTAAAAATTTTGGACGAAAAGTATCCTCATTTTGGTGAAAAATGATGGTGATTTTTTATAAAAATCCGTAATACTCTTATCAATGGACGACGAACTGACACCTAAAAAAAAATGAATATTTCGAGTGAAAGGGCCAACCCCTGAGCCCCTCAAACTCACCAATTTGAGTTTTTTAAAATGCAAATATTAACCCAAATGGCAAATATTCGCTGCTATGCATAACCCTGTAACAAGCTCAATTTAATTTATCAGATTACTCATATCATATAACTAAGTAATACAAAAATTTAAACATGAGAGAGGAATCATTAATCAATATCTATTCACAAGATCAAGATAATTCTTCTCATAAGGATCCTCTTCTAGATGAATCTCATAAAAGTTTAGAGTGGAATGCTGAGGATGAGGGGCCACCATATCCTCCTTTGTTGGTCTCAACACCAAAGTATTATGTCAAATATGAGGATATTCCTTGAAATGGTGTTTTCTTTGGTAGGTTTGTCTCTTGTGTTGCACAGGTTGAGCCTTATAGTTCTCAAGAGGATTTTGGTTCTGTCTCTCAGGGATCTTGAGAAACTAGGAGTGAATCCTAACCCACCTCCTCTTGGGGATGAGTTATCTATTCTCATTGAGGAGATAATAGATGTGAACATAGGTTTTGAGGAAGCCCCTAGAATCCTTAAGCTAGTCAAAGGCTTGTCCATGGATGATTAGGAGTAATTGACCAATTTGTTAAAATAATTTCAAGATATTTTTGCTTGGTCATACACTGACATGCTAGGGCTTGATCCCTCCCTTTTTATGCATCATTTGGTAGTTAAACCTAATGCCAAGCCTGTTAAGAAAAAAATTAGGAATATGTACTCTAAGGTCACCATTTTAGTCAAGTAGGAGCTCCAAAAACTCCTTGACATTAGTTTTATAAAAAACCATCAACTATTCTGATTGGATCTCCAACATCATTCCTATGGCTAAGAAGGAAGGGACAATCAAAATATGTACTGACTTTAGGGAAATTAACTTAGCATGTCCCAAGGATGATTTTCCCTTACACAATATAGATTAGATTGTAGATTTCACCACCAAATATGGAATGCTTTCATTCATGGATGATTTTTTAGGCTACAATCAAATTCTGTTTGCTTTGAAGATCAGGAAAAGATGGTGTTCATTACTTCATAGGGTACAATCTATTGGAAAGTCATACCTTTTGGCTTGAAAAATGTAGGAGGACCTATCAGTGGGCCATGACTTATATTTTCCACGACATTATGCATGATATTATCAAAGATTATATGGACGATATTTTAGGTCGCTCCATAGAACAAAAGGATCATGTCCATGATTTGAGGTAGATTTTTGAAAGGATTCGGTATTTCAAGGTTCATATTAAGCCTTTTAAGTGTGTGTTTGGAGTTACATCTGGAAATTTGCTAGGTTTCATAGTTTCTAGGCAATGTATAGAAGTGCACCCCACTAAGATAGTAGCTATCACTGACATACCTCATCCCAACACCCTAACCAAACTCTGTAGCCTAAAAATTAAGCTCTAGGTTATTCATCGGTTCATTGCCTAACTAGCCAATAAGTGCTAGAATTTTATTAAGCTCCTTAAGCAATATGTGGTCTTCTAGTGGGATTCTAAGTGTCAAAAATCTTTTGATAATCTCAAACAATATCTCACTTCCCCATCTATTTTAGTTCCTCCCATGCTTGGTAGGCATCTGATGCTTTATATAGCAACCACAACTCATGCTTTGGATGCTATTTTGGCTCAAAATGATGATCAGAACAAATAACAAGCAATCTACTATATAAATAGAACTTTGGATAGATATGAAACTAGGTATACTCCCTTAGAGAAGATTTACCCTGTTGTAGTGTTCACTTCCTAGAAGTTGAGACACTACATGCTCAGCCATAAGATATTGGTGGTTTCAAATTTTGACCCTGTGTGCTATTTTATGTCTAACCCCCACCTTTCAGGTCGAGTTTCTAAGTGGGTGTTGACCCTTAGTGAGTTTGACCTGACCTTTATAGGTCAAAAGGCTATTACAGATCAGGTGATCATTGATCAATTAGCCTTCACTCCCCTAGAAGTTTCCCATCCTTTGGTTATTGAGTTTCTTGATGAATGCTTCAATGTTGAAGTTGAAGAGCCAGAGTCCTGGGAATTATTTTTTTATGGAGTCCGATGTGTGAAGGGCGCTGGTACTAGGGTCGTTCTGGTCACCCCATAAAAATAGCCCATCCCCTTATCCGTCAAGCTTTGTTTCTCTTGTACGAACAATACTATAGAACACAAAGCCTTGATCCTTGGTCTTAGAGTAGCCTTAGCTTTGCAGGTTAGGGCCATTTCAATATTTTGTGACTCTCAACTTGTGGTCAATTAGATTAACAATGTTTATCAGACTTGAGATGATAAATTAAAACCTTACAAGGAGATATTCACCAAATTGTTGTCCTCATTCGATCGTGTAACCATAGAGTCTATCCCTAGATCCTCAAACCACCATGTGGATGCCATGGCTATTGTTGCATCCTTGTTTCCCTTGGAGTTGGAAGATGATCAAGCATCAATTATCATTAGATAACTTTTAGAGTATGCTTATCTTATCTCGTTATATTTTTTAACCATGAAGATGCCCAATTTGAGCCATGGTATACCAATATTTTTAATTTTTTTTAAGGATGGTTTGATGCCTAATGGCTTAGATCGCAATAAATGTAAGATTTTGCACAAAAGAGTGTGTCAATTTGTTATAATTGGTAATACTTTGTATCTATTGAAGGTATCCTCTTGCAATTTCTTAACTTCGATGAATCCTAGCTTGCTCTTAGTGAAGCTCATGAAGGATAATGTGGAGGCCATTTTAGTAGAAATGCTTTTACCAAGAAGCTTCTTGAAATGGGATACTATTGGCCTTCCATGGAGAAAGATGCATGTGATCATGTTCGATGTTGTGACAAGTGTTAACACCATGACAACCTGGTCCATACTCCTTCTTAGCACCTTTAGATTATTTATTCCCATTGAACAATTTCCATGTGGGGATTGGACATTATAGTGAATATTAGCCCCATGCCATTTGATGCTCACAAGTTTGTCATAACAATTGAGTATTTCACTTAATGGTTCAAAGCCATAACTTTGGCTATGATGACAAAAACTCAGGTTTCTAATTTCATCTTCAACCAAATCCTTTGTAGGTTTAAGATTCCTTCGATGATTATTTTTGACAATGACACTCCTTTCAAGAACAAGGATATTCGTAAAATTTATGCTAAGTATACTATTGAGCATAGATGGTCAAGGTAATGGATAATTCGAAGCATCCAATATGTCTTTGATCAAGATCTTGAAGAAGTTATTTTGTAAGAATGGTCATGACTGGCATACCCAACTTTATCATACTTTGTGGGCCTCCCGTACTAGTGTGTGTACTTCCATAGGTGGCTTGCCCTATGTCTTGGTATATGGGTATGAGGTAGTGTTTCCTTTTGAGCTTGTGGTTCCCTTGTTGCACATCTTGTTACAAGATACCTCAATCGACGATGAGTATTGCATAGATCATTTGCACAAATTGGAGCTGCTAGATGAAAAGTGCATTCAACCTTAGAGCATTTACAAGATTATCAAGATAAGCTCAAGTGATACTAATCTAAGAAAGTTTGCAATCATTCTTTTGAGGTTGGGGATATTGTCCTCAAGGAGAGCCAATAGAACACTAATGCTTGTTCTAATAATTGAGGTAAGTTTTAGCCTAATTAGTTAGGGTTGTTTGTCGTAATGACCAACTTTGACTCTAATGCTTATTGTTTGGCTTCTTTAGATAATGAAGAGCTTAAAGAACCTATGAATATAATGCATTTAAAAATATATTATACTTGATCCATCATCTGCATTGCATATTGCATTTAGTATAGATCATATTGCATTTAGCTTACCTACTCATACTATGTGATTACTTGTCATATTTTACATGGTTGCATGACATTCTATTTTCTTGCATTTTGCTTGTCATAATTGCATTATTGTTTGCTCATGATTGCTTGTTCATATATATTTTTAGGGATTTCATGACAATGGCATGTGATGACACCTAGTTAGGTCATAGCTCACATGCATTGCACTCTCACTAGGGATGTGATGCCTAGCGAAATCCCCTAGGGACCATGCATTTTCATCCCTTCTTTTCTTCTTTTCTTCCTATGCTTTTTCTTCTTCTCTTCTCTTTTCTTCTTGTATTTCTTGACTTTGCAAGTTTTTCAACGATCATCATATTCTCTCCAAAGTCAAGGAATACAATATTCTTCTTGGTTTCTCCTTTTCCTTTATGTGTTTCTTCTTTTCTTCTTTTTTTTTTTACATGCTCTTTCACTTATGCATACTCTTCTTCTCTTTTATTCTAGCACATGCACACACATGCACATTATGTTGTGCTCAGCTCATTTGGTCCATTCATACTTTACACCCCTATCGGGTAGTACTTACTAAGGCATAAAATGCACACATAGCATACCCTGTATGGGATAGCTTCATGGCCAAACGTGAGGGGTAATTGTTGGGTTTGATAATACATCAAGTAAATCTTAAAACTATGACTATAACTACTTATGATCTGGTAGGCAAGCACCCACTAATCATAGCTCAAACCACAATATTGGATGAGTTAAAGATTAATTTAACCCAACCTCCAGAGTAGGTTGGTATACCTTATCAACTAATCTGAGTGTTGACTCATTTAAGCTCAGTTAAATGTATAAATCTAGGGATAGGAAAAGTGGTAATGTTTAGAAAAATAATGAATGAACAGTGGCCAGATAGAGCTAACAACATAGATAGCTATAGGGAAAATATTCCACAAATCAATTTCCAATAATCCACACTTAAAACTAACAACATTCAAAACCAATAATCTTCATCATTAGAGTGCATAATCATACCTCAGAGACTACTTCAAACAACTAGAGTACTAATAATATAAATAGTAGAATTAGATCAATATCTAGAGTAACAAAAAAAGAAGTCTCCTCCAAGCATATATTTTAAACATAAAGTATTTCAAAGTGCTCTAAGTTAGCAATCCAATATCAGCAGAATAGACTAACCATAGCAAAAATAGCAAAAATGAATTCATAATTTGAATCCTTATAAAAGCAAAGAAGATAGAGGTTTGAGGCAAACATCCAAGTAATGCTCCTTCTATTGATTTATAGAAATATTCAAAAAATAGGGCAAGCAAACACTTTAGATTCGACCCTTGAAAATTAGGGTTTGACCTATATTTATAGTTTTACATGTGCTTTAAAATATTTGAAAGAATTTGAACATTACAAGGAATTTGAAATTCCAGATCAGCAAGGTGCTAAAGTGGCAGCCTCTTGGCTGATTTGAAGGAAGAAGAAAGCTGCAAAATCATCTATTCTTATGTAACTTGGCTTCTACAGGTCACTCAAATCTCATGGCTTTTGGATTTAGACTGAGTAGATCTGGAATTAGGGGATCATCCATATTTCTTGCTAAAGTTTTCTTGCCATGGATCTGAAATTGAATCCACTCATGGTTCTTGATCCTTTGCCACTTCGCCTTCCTGCTTGTTTACAACTCAAATTTTTTTAACAACAATCTACGACTTTATGCCAAGTCAAATCCAGCTTTGTACGTGGCTTGAAACACATGGTGTATGGATCGTTTATCTCTTACTAAATGGCTAGTATTAGAGCATCAAGAACTTAACCTACCCATTTGTGATTTGTAGCACCTTGTAGTATAGAGACGATGGTGCCTTTCCTTCTTCTTTTAGTGGTTTAGAATGTGTTATGGTCTACTACTTGAAGCTCTTACTTGAAAACATTGACCACTTTAACCATGGGTTGGAGCAAAGGAGCCTTGTTACCTTGATTGGAAACTACACTCTAGGTCTCATAGCTTGGGAAGATATTTTAGCCAGCTCTTGTTTACCTTCAAGATAATATTTTTCTTTTTCGAGCTACAACATAGAACATTGTTTGAAAAGATGTCCTAACCTGTGATTTAGAATGTCGACTCGTAACTTTGACCAACACTGACTATGGTATAGAACAATGTGCTGAGCTATGTGATATGGGATATGCATTCTAGGTTGCATGGTATAAAGCCATGATCTAGCCCACTTCTTAAAGCATTGACCTACTGAGTTTGACCACTTTGACCGTGACGTAGAAACTTATTCTAGACTACACGGTATGGAACATGTGCTGAGCTACATGGGATGAGATATGCACTGAGCTGCATGATGTGGAACCATGCTCTAGTCCATGATTTGAAGTGATAATTTTCCAAGTTTGACTGCTTTGATCATGGCATAGAACCATATTCTGGACCATGCGATATGGAACATGTGTTGAGTCGTGTGGTATGGAACCATGCTCTAACCCTTAATTTGGATGATGAGAATATAAAATTTGACTATGATGACCACAGGGTGGAACCATGCATTGGGATGCACAGGATAAAAACTTGTTGCAAGCCACTCTATCTTATTTGTGCTTTGAGCTGCATTTCAAAATATGCTAAGTGTAACTTTGACTTGGTTGACCACGAGATGGAACATGTTGCACTATGTCGCTATCATGGTTTCAAGTACTCTTAGGACTTAGAAATTTTTTGCAAAGTTTTCTAAGTATGTGGACTTTTTGGTCCTACATTCTGGTGCCTCCTAGGGGATTTTATCACAAAGCTTTAAGAACTCAGAGTCTTATCCATTGGGTATCAAGAGTCAAAAATAGCAAGAATTAATGAGGGTGAAGTGAGATAGATGGATGAAGGAGAATTTTTAGGGAAAACATGAATGAATGAAGATGAAGGGAAGAAAAATATATAGTGGAGAGAATGAACGAATGAAAGGGAGATTTGAATCGGACCTAACCAAACTTTTCAATCTTTCTAACTTCTCTGCCATGCCCCGTACTTCTGTTGACAGGTCTATCATCAAGTGGGTCTTACCACCTACTAGGTGGCACAAGATCAATTTCGATGGTGTGGCCAAAGGCAACCCAGGAGTGGCTGGTGGAGGAGGAATTCTCAGAAACCACAAAGGAGAAATAATTTTGGCCTTTGCCCAGAACCTTGGAATTCAATCTAACAATATGGCAGAGGCGCGGGCTCTGCTCCAAAGTTTGATCCTCTTGGAAGGTTTGACCATCAACAAAATTATCATCGAAGGAGACTCGCTGCACTGTATCAACTGGCTCAATGGGACTGTTATGACTCCCTAGGCCCTTGCTTTGATTTTCCAAGAATGCAAGGCACTAATTGGCAATTACCCAAAATTAGTCATTAAGCATCAATACCGGGAAGGAAACAAAGCTACGGACTGGCTTGCTAACAAGGGAGTCAATGAATCTGACATTCAAGTGTGGAGAGACTCCTTCCCCATTGGCCTAAGGAATGATTCTATAAGTGTCAATGTCTGCACAATGTGAGATGTTGGCAGGGGATTGGTTTGGTATGCTCATGAAACTGGTCATTTTTTTGCAACATTTCTTCCTTCTTCTCCTTCGACAGCAGAATTACAACATGTCACGATGTCGCGACACTTTTCACCTTTGGCCGTGAAAATGCAACATGTCGTGATATCACGACATTTCTTTCCCCTCTGGCCGTGAGGTTGCAACTTGTCGCGATATCGCGACATTTCTTTCTTCTTTGGTCGCGGCGTTACATCATGTCGCGATATCGCGACAACTTTTCTCTTTCGACTGTGATGATGCAACATGTCATGATATCATGACACTTTTCCTCTCTTCAGCCGTGATGATGCAACATGTCACGATATCGCGACACTTTTTCTCTTCGGTCGCGACCTTGCAACTTGTCGCGATATCGCGACACTTTTTCTCTTCGGCCGTGATGATGCAACTTGTCGCGATATCGTGACACTTTTTCTCTTCGATCATGATGTTGCAACATGTCGCGATATCGTGACACTTTTTCTCTTTGATCGTGATTTTGCATCATGTCGCGATATCACGACACTTTTTCTCTTCGATCGCAATTTTGCATCATGTCGCGATATCGCGACACTTTTTCTCTCCGACCGTGATTTTGCAACATGTCACGATATCGCGACACTTTTTCTCTTCGACCGTGATTTTGCAACATGTCGCAATATCATGACACTTTTCCTCTTTGGCCGCGATGATGTAGCATGTCGCGATATCACGACACTCTTTCTCTTCGGCCGTAATGTTGCAACATGTCGCAATATCACAACACTTTTTCTCTTCGGCCGTGATTTTGCAACATGTCACAATATCGCGACACTTTTTCTCTTCGGCCACGATGATGCAACATGTCGCGATTTTGCAACACTTTTTCTCTTCGGCCTTGATGGTGCAACATTTCGCGATATCGCGACACTTTTTCTCTTTGGCCGTGATTTTGCATCATGTCGCGATATCGCGACACTTTTTCTCTTTGGCCGTGATTTTGCAACATGTCGTGATATCGCGACACTTTTTCTCTCCGACCGCGATTTTGCAACATGTCGCGATATTACGACACTTTTTCTCTCCAATTGCGATTTTGCAACATGTCGCGATATCGCGACACTTTTTCTCTTCGGCCACGATTTTGCAACATGTCGCGATATCGCGACACTTTTCCTCTTCGGTCGTGATGATGTAGCATGTCGCGATTTTGCGACACTTTTTCTCTTCGGCCGCAATGTTGCAACATGTCGCGATATCGCGACACTTTTTCTCTTCGGCCGCGATTTTACAACATGTCGCGATTTCATGACATTTTTTCTCTTCGGCCACAATTTTGCAACATGTCACGATATCATGACACTTTTTCTCTTCGGCCACGATTTTGCATCATGTCGCGATGTCTCGACACTTTTTCTTCTTCGACCGCGATGACGCAGCTTGTCGCGACATCTTTTCTCTTCGACCGCGATGACGCAACATGTCACGATATCGCGACTCTTTTTCTCTTTGGCCTCGATGACGCAACTTGTCACGATATCGCGACACCTTTTCTCTTCGACCGCAATAATGCAACTTGTCACGATATCGCTACACTTTTTCTCTTTGGCCGTGATAATGCAACATGTCGCGATATCGCGACACATTTTTCCCTTTGGCCGCGACAATGTAACATGTCGCGATATCGTGACATATTTTCTTCTTTGGCCTCGACGATGCAACATGTCACGATTTCGTGACACTTCTTCTCTTCTGGCAGCAACCTTGCAACATGTCGTGATATCGCGACACTTCTTCTCTTCTGGCAGCAACCTTGCAACATGTCGTGATATCGCGACACTTTCTCTCCTTCGACTGCGATGCTGCTTCTTGTCACGATTTCGTGACATCTCTTCCTCTTTTGGCTGCAACGGTGCAACATGTCACGATATCATGACATATTTTCCTCCTTGCTTTTTCCCTATGTTGTGGGCTACAAAAACGTAACTGGTCGCGATATCGTGACACCTTTCCTCGTGTGGTGTTTTGCTTTTTCTTTGATCTTTAGCTCTTGGGCCTCCTCGGTCGGTTTGGAAAACATGTAAAAAACACTTGTACAAGGTTCAAGGACCTTTCAACACCCTTTCAACCAATAAAAAAAAAAGGGAGTTTTGAAGGAAAGAGTATACTCCAATCATTGGTAAGCTATATTTCATAGAATAACTTCCATATGATCATCACTCTCTAAAAAATTTGTGAAGATACTCAGAGAGTAACGGTTCATATAGAAATCATGCAAGAAGCAATATGTAGATCATAGAAAGTTATGCTTCATAGAATAATCTTTGTGTGACAACCATACTTTTAAATATTTTTGAAGATGCTTAGAGCATAATTGTTCACAAGGAAACCATGCAAGAGGTAAAGGACAAACTTATCTCTGCAACTTCTTCTTCTATAAGTTCTCTTTGTTATAAAATGTAAGCGAACGATTCAAAATATTATTCATATGATGGGGTTTATATAAAATTAGGAAATTTAGGATAGATATTAAAAATAATATCATCCACTAATGTAGCTAACAAACGTGCTAAGAGAAATTAGTGCCTAACAACTAACAACTAACAGCTAGCTAGGTAGGTTAACGTAGTCAAGTTGACTACAGTTACCCAGTCACCCAGTTACCACTAGATATTCCAAACAGTGAATATCTACGAGGTAAAAAGTAAAAGTAAATGTAATAATGTATATTTTACCATGCGGTAAATGACATCTACCTAGGAGAATCTACAAATTACAAAATGAGGTAATAATTATAGTTACTGTAGCATAGTAAATCTAACATCCCCTCTTATTACATTATTTGGATAATGTATATAACTACCCCAATGCAGTGAAAAATATGTTGATATGTTGGCTCTTACTCTGGCTCTAGCTCTGTCATAGTTCTCTGGCTGCTCTAAGAAAAAAATGGGTCATTTCTAACTTTGTTTTCACATCAACAAATTTCCTTATTATAATATTTTCATCCAACTAGATTGCATGGGTAACCAGCCATTGCAATCGCTAGGTGTACTAGGGTAGCTCACTACATATGAGGTTCATTTTGTTACAATATGATTTTGCAAAAAGTTTTGATAAGGTAGCTCAGATGTCGGTCGTTGCAAAAAATGCACCCTTATAAGTTTCCTCCCTTGTTGCAAAACATGTTGTAATAGAATTTCTGCAAGAAGTGTGACTAAGGTGTCGATCGTCACCGAAAATGCACCCTTATAAGTCTTTCTCCATTTTTAGCAAAAAATTGTGTGAAGTAGGAAAGAAATATTTATCCCCCCTTAAGTGCAAAATATATGCAACTCATGAAGCTTTTTAAGGATTTTACAAAGATTACCTCCTAGGCAAATTTCAAAAATTACACCAAAAAATCCCCCCTTTTATTTAAAGGATTTCAAACAAAAAGAGTTTGCTATTTATGAAGCCTAAAAAGAGGTACAATCACTCCTTTATTGCAAGTACTTAAAAAAACATTTTCTATTT
Organism: Wollemia nobilis; assembly: GCA_028583015.1. Lineage (NCBI taxonomy): Eukaryota > Viridiplantae > Streptophyta > Pinopsida > Araucariales > Araucariaceae > Wollemia > Wollemia nobilis. The sequence continues at coordinate 1,501,223 of JAQPPZ010003073.1, forward strand.
TATGAAGCCAAAAAAGAGGTTTGGAATGGTGCTTGCCTAGGGTGACAAATTTGTTTCCTTTACAAAGTTTTCTAGACCATGAGCACTTTGTGTGCTCTTTCTGAACCAGAATCAAAATTAGAATTAGACACTTCACTAGCAAAATTACCTCTTTGTCTATTTTGTCTTTGTGATGTGCCTTTGCCATTTTTGTTTTGCTTGTTTTTAATGCTGAATAGTTAGAACCTTTAAGAAATTGTGTATCATTTAGGTATTTGTTGATAGTTACCACGATGAAGGTTCTATAATTGCACCAAGATGATCTTTCTTTCACTCTTAATTGGTATTTAATGGCACCTGCCTGAAAACTCTCTTTGAAGAAATATGATCAATTTGATGATTTTTGAGCCAAAAAAATAAGAAATGGGAGAGAATTCACTCAAAAAAATATTTAATGGCACCTACCTGAAAATCCTCCTGAAGAGGGATAATCAATTTGAGGAAATTGAGCCAAACAAATAAGAGTGAATTTTAGGGTTGTATGGAGAGAATATCAATTTTAAAAATGGCTTATACTTGTGCAATGATTACACAAATTATTGTGAAATTTAGGGGTTTTGAGTGCTCTTGTTTTTTATGACTTATAATTGCAAAGAACAAGAAATTAAATGCAATAATCAATCAAAGAGTGCCCACAAAATTTTTATCACTTAAGTGTCGAATGCAACCAAAAATGCACTTAATTTGCCAATTTGTAATAAAGGTGTCAAGTAATATCGAAAATGCACCTTTATTACCAACTTTTGCAACAAAATTTTGATTTGTGTTGTGCAAAAATTTGATATTCAAAGTCTCATCTTGTTTTTTAATTTTGCAAATAATGTGGCATAAAACAATTGTCTTTCCTTTTTTTTTATTTTACAAAATAAACAAGTGTTAAATTTTAAGTGCCCCTCACTTTATGCTACAATTTTGCAAAGAAATGCAATTTCTTGTCTTCCCCCATTTAATTTACAAAATTAACAAAGTAGCACTCCTTTCAAGTCAAGTTGACATACGACCCACGTTTGAAAGGCTTTCCAGAACCAGTTGACTCATGACTTGGTTTTAGTGGACCCAAGGTCTTCAATTTCTTCTCAGTTTTTGTAAAAAATATAATGTGCAATTTCTTTTGTTATATTCCTCCTTGAAGAAAACAAATGCACAAATTTAACTTTGGATTTTGCAAATGTTGTGTCTCCTTGTGTTACAATTTTGCAAGAAATAATCAAATTTCTTGATTTTGTAAAATAAACAAGGTTTTGAGAAGATTTTTAAGGTTCCCTAATTTTTTATAAAAAATATGCTATTTATTTGTTGTATATTCCCCTCTTGGAGAAAAAACAAAAACACTCTTTTGTTAGAAATTGCAAAAAAATTGGGCCTTTAATTTTCAATTTTAATGCATAAATTTAATTAAATTTAAGCATAATAAAATCAATATAATTGGTAAAAAATATGATTTTTAAACAAAAAAAGATTAAATTATTAATAAAATTCACAAAAAATAATTAAAAAATACAAAATAAACATTTTTTTTTTACCTTTGAAAAATAATTGTGGTCGGCCTTCTTTTAATTTTTTTTTACCCCGATGGGGGTCGATCTCTCGACCTCCCGGGAGACGGCCTTAGTGCTGGCCCGCTCTACCGATCGGGATAGCTTTCCCAACGGGTAGGAGGGGAGGCCAACTTCAATTTTAAGTCGTCCCATCTATCAAATAGAAAAGAAATTTTTTTGTGGGAATTAATCCCACATGCACCTTACAGGCACCTTCTCACCTATATAAAAATGATGACACCCCCTTTTATTAATGATTGCCTTTGGGTAATCAAAGACACACTATTTTTCCACTTGCCTCAATCAACGAGACGCCACATAATCAGGTCGACAGATAGTGACACGTGTCTGCGTGAGAGGGTCGCCACATCAATGAGAGCTAGACAAAGTTTCCACATCAGTGAGACTACCACACAAACGAGCCCACCACATGTTTGCTAGGTCAATGGCTTCGCTAGGTCAGATGCTCTGCCACATGTATACTGCTTCGCTCACCAAGATCCACCATGTGGTAGCCTTGAGAGTTGTGTCAATTCAAGTCAGTAGTTTCAGGATCCACACTGGTTAGCAGGTCGTAGGTTTCATCGAATCACATGAATGATGATATCAGCATGTCAGTTTTAGAATCTCTAAGCTCACTGTCGGTGTTGTTGTTGTCAACATTGATCGTACAAGAATTGATCCACGTGCAATGCTAAAGAATTTAGTGCCTCTTAGATCCATAGTTTTTTCATGCCCACTAATGGGATTTGTTCTGGCCCTACGAGCTGTCAGTAAATTCTATGAGCTGATAGGGCCCACTTCAGCTCCCAGTTTGTAGGGTTGACATCAATAGACTCACTGATTGGGTAGAGTAATGGGGTTTACACTGTGGTGTGTATCCAGCATGCGTGTGGGCCCAGTCTATCGCCCTGTAGGATTTTAGGACTGACAGTCAGATAGAAATGGATAAATTCTCAGGTCAATCACTCAGAGTATATCGTCCAATCAAAAAATTACAAAATGTAAACTAAAATGCAGCAAGAAATAAACAATTCCATGTCAAAAAAAATTCGTTCGAGCCATAAACTGTAAACACCTTAATTCCATGTCGAACTAGTTCAAACTTTCAATGCCATCAATTCTCCTCGAAAAATATTGAGCACCTTGGGATGTGTGTTGACGTATGGGTTTCCATGCAAGCTCCAGGAGGGGGTCCCAATTTGGGGTTTTAGCCCTATTGTCCAGGTAAGGTTCTTCCTTGGAGAATCTGCCCATGTTGCTCGAGTCACCTTGCCCAAAAGTGAAAAATGCTCTGATACCAATGTTATAAAAGGTAAGCGAACGATTCAAAATATTATTCATATGATGTGGTTTATATAACATTACGAAATTTAGGATAGATATTAAAAATAATATCATCCACTAATGTAGCTAAAAAATGTGCTAAGAGAAATTAGCACCTAACAACTAACAACTAATAGCTAGCTAGGTAGGTTAACGTAGTCAAGTTGACTATAGTTACCTAGTCACCCAGTTACCACTAGATATTCCAAACAGTGAATATCTACGAGGTAAAAAGTAAAAGTAAATGTAATAACATATATTTTACCATGCGATAAATGACATCTACTTAGGAGAATCTACTAATTACCAAATGAGGTGATAATCATAGTTACTGTAGCATAGTAACTCTAACACTCTTGCCCTAGTTACACCAAAATGTACCTCTCTTATAACTTAGTTTGAGCATGACTTTCCTTGCAATTTGGCATCATGAATTCTTCATGTCTTTTCACCAATTCATGCTTTATGACTATTCTCTGGCATTATCAGGATAAAAAAAACTCACCAATCATGTATATACAACTCTTTTGTTGACTATGGTATACAAAATGCCTAGCCTATTTAGAAATAAAGTTTCTCTACTCTTACACTTTTTCCTACTGATTCTATTCTTCAACCTCCTTTTCTTGTGTCTTCTCTTTATCTTATGCATTTTCTTCTTCTTGGTCACCTTTTTCTTGGTGCATTTCTTCATCATCTCTTCTTTGTTTCTCATTTTAATTATATCTCTTCTCTTACTCTTTAGATTATCTTTCATTGGCTTCTTCCTCTTCTTCAACCTTTGGTTTTGATCCAAATAGTTGAATCATCTGATTCAATGTTTTTAATACTTGATCTTAGGATGAATTGGTGGGGTTGGTCATTTCTTTGAGCTACTTGTGGGTAAACTCCAATTTTGCAATTTCTTCATAGGACATGGAATATCCCTTATTTACCAAGTCCTCCATTAATTATTTGAGCTTGGTTAAGTCTTTGATTAGATGAGAGACTTGATCCTAATCGATTAGGTCTTCCTAGATGTCTATTTTGGACTCATCCTGTATGATTGATCATATGCTTGTTTGAAGGTCTTCTTTTGTCAAAAGGATATCATTTTCATTCCAAAATCCTCCAAAACCATATTGCATCATTTTTTTATTTATATCCACAATCTTGTGTAGCTTTCCTTTGATTCTATATGTTAGTATACATCCATTTTGGAGTAGCTTATTCTTACAGATTACAATCTTGGCTACCAATCTTGTAATATTCCATACCTTATTTGGGATAGGCTTAGCGGCCTCACTAAATCTTTTTTCAAACAACTTATATATTTGCTCTGCTCGTACCACCATGGGTTGTAGCTCTTCATTGAACCTTTCCAAATCCTCCTTAGTTTCTTGCAATAAATGACTAGCCTCATCCATGTAGTCAATCATAGGCTGGATTTCTGAGCACTTCTCCAAAATTTTAGACCTTATTTGTTTCCTGATCTATTTTATCATGTCTTTAGAGAAACCTGCAACTCTAGCCTCCTCAACCTAAAGTTGTTTCTTGAAGGCTTGTATTTCTTTGACCTGGGCCTCATTCTTCTTCTTCAGTTCTTCAACTTGCTCTTTGAATTTGATGGCCTCTTGGTACTTGTTTTACCAGCTCTTGGCTTCATTTCTCATTTCCTTCTCCACCTTCTTCTGGTTGTTGATTGTTTTCTCCAACTTTTCAATATTTTCCTCCAATTTTTCATACTTCTCTTTGCAAATATCATTTTGGACATAAATGGTCTCAAGATGAGCTTTAGCTATGACCAATTCGTCCTCCATGGAAAATTGAGTGATATCCTCAATATGATATTCCAACTAATAGTCTTTCACAACCATCTCATCCTCTATTTTTCTAGCAAGAGGGTGAAGGAGATAGTTGTTCTTTGTCTAACCATCGAATCAACAATCATGGTTCTCCTTCATCTAGCAATCTATTTTGAAGGTTGGGCCAATTTATTGCTCTAGAAACTTTGGAACTTCTATGAAAATTTCTCACCTTTTGCAAAGAGGCTACTGTAGTATGATTTGTAGGGGTGAAGGCCATTATAAGTGAAGGGAAAAAAAGACCTAGCACAGATGGAAAGGAAGTGGTTATGATGATGGTGGAATCTATGCTTATCGTAGAGGTTGTAGTTGATGTTGAAATAATAGTGGATTTTACAATCATAGGATGAGGTGGGGATGATGGAAGGGATTTCCCTCCCATAATTATAATTGATTATGATTTTGAGGGTGATGGAGTGTGAGTAGGAGAAGATAACACTAGGATATCTAGTGAATGTGGGGGAGATGGATTGACCTAAGATATTGTGACGATTGGTGAGGTGGGTGGTGAATTATAAGGTAGATATGATGCCCTTTGTTCCATTTGTTCTTAATAATGGGAGGTATATTTCTTTGGGGAAGGAGAATGAGAAGAAGGGATAGATATCATACCTTCTCCTACCAAAGCAGGTTGCTAAAAATATCATCCACACCTTGTTGATGTGTCTGTTGGGCTAGCTGTTGTGTAGTTGGTACCGAGGGTTGTTTAACTATTCGTGTTTGATCCATATTCTACTTATTACTAACCTCTTTCTCAGCCTTCCTTAATTAATATTTTACCTTTCTCTTGAATATGATAGGCAATGCAAGTTTACTCTTTTGGTGGTCATCTTGACGTTGTACCTCTTGCATTACAACTTCAAAAACTAGGGGTAACTTTGTAGGGGTTGTAGTGGTGAATTTTATAGGAGTAAGCACAAAATTATCCTTAATTTCATCTCCTACTAGATATTTCAAGGAATATTTCCCTCCTAAGGTAAGATATTTTGGAATTTTTCTTGTTTGGACATTCTCCACACTTCCTGTTTCATATTTACCTATGCCACCACTGGAGTAATGCATCTTTTTCATCATTACAACATCCACTAAATATTTTTATAATTGTTCTAGTGAAGGCTCTAAAGTGGTCTGAGCTCCTTCAGTTACTGGTGGATTATCCATTGTAGTTTCCTCTTCCTCTTGCTATGAAGGTGGATAAGGAGACCTGGAGGACACTTGATATTTATTTTGTCCTTTTGTCCTTGTTTTCTTGTAGCTCAATACTAGGCTTCTACCATTCTTAGCCTTCCAAGTATCAATGTGCTTGTCATACAACTCAAAAAAATTAGTGTCCAATTGATGGTCATACCTAGCATTTATAGCACATGTCTTTACTCTCATCTTCCACCATTCCCAAATATTACCCTCATCCCATTTATATTTTTCCTCCATTTCTTTGATCTTGGACTCTTTTAGCTAGTGGGTTTTGTTCTTTTCAAGATCAAAATCAACTAATTGCTCATAAAAATATCTCCAAGGGGGGAGTTGCTCCATATTGTAAACATTCCACTCTAATGGGGCATTTTCCTTGTTATTTATGCCCTTCTCAAAGTGAGGCCTCAAAGTTTTTTCAAATTTGAGGGCTCTTTCTCCATTTAGGGTAATGTTTCTTTCTAGGAACTTATCATCTAGATCATATCTCCATCTCTGCAAAATATACATAGGACCAAGTATTTCCAAATACTATGTAATTTTCTCATATTGACCCCTTTTTGTTATGGTGATATCATCTATATTGAGAGGGTAAATCAATGTCCCTTTTCTTCCCTTAGCAGTGTAGAATTTGATGTTAATGAAATCAGCTTGTCTCAAGTATTCTAAAGCCAACATTTTGCTAGTAATAAAGTGGGGCAGTAGAAATAGTTTCTTGGTGAAGCCATAAAGTCTGATGATTGTTCCCTCTATGAGGATATACCAATCTCCTTCCTCTAACTATTACAAAAATATTTATATTAGTATCTTGCACGATTCTACATAGCAAGAAAGGACAAGGATCGAGTGTCTCAAGGACACATCAACGCTAGCAAGATCTATCACAAAGTGGCCAGAGGAAGGGCTCAATATGAGCAAGATAGAAGAGTTAAAATAAAGATCTGAATATGGTGTCTAAAGGTATCTTTATAGCCATGAAAGTAGGTGTATCTAGCAAGTAATCTAAAGCATAGAATATCACAAAAATACCATTGTCCATCTATGTCAACCATCATCTAGTCTACATTGCAAAGGAGCATTCAAATATGGATATCGAAAGCACAAAGGTAATAGTGCATAAAACCAAGCAAAAGGATCTATACCCAGAATCTATCTTGAGGAAGACGTCCATCGAGTACGCTCATATCAGCCCTTGTACCACCATAGAACCATCTCCAAGCTCCTACGACCTCCATCAAATCAAGAGCCAACCTTCAGGAAGTGTTGAAGAATAAGAACTAGCTGGACGTACGTTGGTAAGAAGAAGTTTATAGAAAAAGAAAAGTGTTGGAGGGAAAATACATGCAAATTACTACTTGTTATTTTTTATGAGAAGCGCTCATTATTTGAGCAAGGAAATGTATGAACATTAGAAAGAGCACATAAGCCACTTGGAGAAAAGCATTACAACATCTTTGGAGCATTACAACATCAATCAAAACTCATAAGCCACTTGGAGAAGATATTAGACACACCCAAGCATTACTCAAATAAGTCTCATGTGCATTGGAGCTCATAAAGCCACTTGAACACCTCTCAAAGAAAGTACTAGACTAGCTGCAAACATTACCCAAGGTAAACATGCCACTTGGAAGCTATTAAGAAGAGTTCATAGCTATTAAAGCACCAAAGTTCTTGTTAGAATAAGTAATTATTATCTTAAGTTCTACTAGGATAGACTTACTTGAGTTTCCACTCCTTCATGAGTCAAGTGAACTCTCAGTTATAGTCTACATCAGATTTGATGAGTTGTTGTAATCCAATGACTCTCAATGATCAACTTTGTTATTTATACAAAGTTGATCCATGGAATAATCAATCAGTTCTATTTTGTTTCTTCAAATATTGTAATGCTTTGTAGTTCTACTCTTGGGAAATTCTAACATGGTACCAGAGCAGGATAGATTCTGCTAGGCATTCTCTCTTGGAGGCAGTTTCACATGGTTCATTATCTCTTATCTTTTGTTTTTTTTTTAAAGGGAAAAGAGGTTTTTATTTCTATTGTAGATTGCTCCTTTTATATCTGCAATTTTTTAAAGAATTTTGTTTATGGTAGATAAGTTTCTATATTTTTTTTACCATATTATGCAAATATTCTCCTCAATAATTTCAAAATATATTGATATTGCTTCTCTTTCTCTGCAAAATCTATAGATTTTGAATTTTTTTTTCCATTTTTTAATATTCTCTATCAACTACTCTCTCTTAACAAACACATGCTTCCTCGATTGCATTTAGTTCTTTAAAGAGCTAATTTTTAAAATCGTATGCCTATTTAAAACTACTCTCTCTTAACGAATGCATGCTTCCTTGGTTGCGTTTCGTTCATAAAAGAGACCAAGTTTAGAAGGCATTCGTATTTAGTGAGATATTAAATCGTTGGATATTTTTTATGTTGAAATATTTTGTCTTCATGATTTTTTAACTATATGGAGTGTTTGTCGCATGGTATAAAGTGGACTTTGGTTAATATTTAAAACACACAAAATTCCATTTATTTTATAAAATACGTGGCACTTGTGCCAAATATTTTATATGGCACGCATTTACTAAGACTTGCATCTTCTAACGGGCATTCCTAGTTAAATCTAAATGATCAAAAATAAAATATTTTCATCTTTAAAGTTCTCCTCCTTTTTCGTCCCTCGGTGCTTCAAATGAGAGCTTCAAAATTCTATATATTTTCATCAAACATATGCTTAAATATAATTCTCTACAACTCGAAATACATTTTTTTAACAGTGTTTTCATTTGTGGTTTTAGAAGCATTAAGTTATTGAAAATATTGTGGTGCTTTATCTAACGTCTTTCACAGATTTTATTGCATCTTCTACTTTGTAAGTTCCATTTCTATCACCTTCGTTGACGTCTTCTCCAGCTTTGAACCAGCCTGACATCTTCTCAAGCTTTGATCCGACATGCCCTTCATTGACTTCTTCTCAATATTTGACTCGGCCTGCCATTCGTTGATGTCCTATCAAGCTTTGATCTGGCCTACCACTTAGGACGTCTTCTCAAATATGTGTTTCGACCTGCTAGGAGCCTCGCTACATTACGCCTTTCTGATGTCTTTTATGGGCGCCCTCAAATTATCATCTTCAAAAGTTATCCAGAGGCCTCCCTGGTTTTGTTTCCATCCCTGGTTTCATTGCCTATCGTCTTCGTGTGCACCATCAAAGTCTAAACCGCAAGCTTCTCTGCTCATCGGCATCTCTGACGTCTTGGTTTTGTTTGTTGGTAACAACAAATCAGGTATAATTTTTTTCCTCTAGTTTTAATCTAATCCCTTAATGCAGTGAAGATCAAGCCTTTTGGAGTCTCTCTAAATAAGCATTACGCTTCTAATATCTCAGCCTCCTCTCTTCTCTTCACTGTAAAATTTACTTTAAAGCTTTATTTCTTAAAGTTTTTTAAAATATTTTAAAGCAAAATATTATTCTTCTGCTCATTGTATAAAATTGTAGCCCTCTAAAAAGTTAAAATCCTTTTCTTTTAGTGCCTTTCCTTGGCCACTAAAAGAATACAAAGGATAATATTGTAATTTCAATATAAAAATTAAAAATTTGGGGGGTTTCTTAGGTGCAATTTTCAGCACCTAAACAAAGCATAAAAGGGGGGGTTGTTAGTGTTGTTTTGGTCTTTGCCTCATTAATGTTTTTTGATCTTTTTCCTATTATAAATTTCTTTAACTATATTTAAAAATATATAAATAAATTTCTAATCCTTTTTTGAAATAAATATTTCTAAACTTTAAGTAACTATACTTTTTAGAAGCTATTCATTTCTTAGAATATAATCTAATAAAATTAACTTAAAGTTGCTATTCCTTTTATTAGAAGCTATTCACTCCTTAAAAATAATATTTCTAAATATAAAACTAAGTTAAAATTTTATTTTTAATTTTTTTCGATTTATAGGAATATTTTTTTACCTAAATCATTTAAAATTTATCACCTATGTTCCTAGTGTTGGACTTCTAAATAACTTACAGTTTCCCTCTCGTAAGGATGGGTTATTAAGAATTCGATATTAAGTTCTGGATGATATAAAAAAAAGCATATGTTCCAAGTATCAATTCTCCTCTTTACTTATAGTTTCCCTCTCGTAAGGGCGAGTTATTGAGAAGAAAATATATATAGGACTGGATTAACAATTGTTTCATTAGCCTTATTAATTTATCATACCTCCTCATTTACTTATAGTTTCCCTCTCGTTAGGGTGGGTATTTTGAAGAGATTGGTATTTCCAAAAGGCCATTGTTACATTAAAAATTATAAGATCCATTAATTCATTTTTCATTACCCTAATAGATTTAGCAAATCTCCTCACTTACTTATAGTTTCCCTCTCGTTAGGGTGGGTAATTGAGGAGCTTGGTATCTCTTAAGGGTTTTGTTCCATTCTTTAAAAGAACATTAAAATTGAAGTTAAAAGGGGGGATTGTTGGTTTACTTCAATTTTCTTTAGAAAAATGAATACAATTGATCCACTCACCCCTCATAACTATCATACCTGGAAACCTAAAATATTAAATCTCATTTCTCAAAAAGGGCTCACACACCTTCTAGAAGAGAAGCAACCTAAATTTGAAAAAGAATATGAAATATTTGTTCATAAAGGGAAAATGTATGAAACAATGGGTATTATAAGCACTAATGTAAATGAAATCTTATGGTTTCACATTACGGATTGTAAAAATCCTTATGAAATTTGGGAGAAACTAAAGAACTTATTTAGAAAAGTAGATCAAATAAGGTCAATGCAATTAGAGGTAGAATTAACAGCATTATCTCCTGAAGACTTTAGCAATAGTGTTGTATTTCTCACCAAATTTAAAGAAGTCCTTACTCAATTTAAAGGTAGTGGCAAGGATAAAAAATATGAAGAATGCATCTATCTAATTATTTCTAAATTAAATGGTGTATTTCAAATATTCACAACCACCTTTCTATCTACAAAAGATGCTCTTGGTGCAAGTTTCAAAATGCCCTCCTTAGAAGAATTTTGTGAGAGACTAACTAGAGAAGAAATAAAACTTGCAAAGTATGAGATCTCTTCCTCTTCCTCTAAAGCCTTAGTAGCATCCACCTCCACTAAAGAAAAATTCAAAAAGAAAGAAAGAAGTCCCATAACTTGTACTCACTACAAAAAGAATGGTCATTCTGCAAATAAATGTTGGAAAATATTACAACAACTAGAGGTAGCTATGAAGGATAAAAATATAGACAATAAAAAGCAGATAGGAAAAGCCCTAAATGTTCAAGGGAAGACCACCAATACTTCATCTAATTACTGGGTCCTATATTCTAGAGCAACTCATCACATGACTGCTTCAGATGAGTCATTCTCTTCTATCTCCTCAAGTTCAACATGTAGCATAGAAGTTGGTGACTCTTCCTTTATTCCAGTCAAAGGAAAGGGTGACATATCCATTGATGGTGGCTCTATCAATAATGTTCTCTATGTTCCAAATATTGCAATAAATATCCTCTCCGTCTATCATATTTGTACTTTTGGAAAGGGAAAAACTGTTCTCTTCTCTCCAACAGGAGTTGAGATAAGAGACTTTCAAGACCCCCACTCTCTTATAGCCAAAGGAGATATTGATCACAACACTCACCTATTTCACTTCAAAGGATTCAAAAATCCAGAAGGGGCCTCCTATTTTGTGGCTCATGGAGATCTTGAAAGCAAAATTTGGCATGAAAGGTTTGGTCATCTCAGTTATAACTACCTAAAGGAATTGAACACCCATGAAATGGTAACAGGTTTACCTCAAGTCTCTTCTATTGATGGAGTATGTCTTAGATGTGCTCTTGGAAAGCAACATCAAGATCCTTTCCACCCAAGTGGTTCTCTAAAATCCTCATCCCCTCTAGAGTTAATCCATAGTGACTTGATGTTTTTCCTAGAGCCTTCTTTCAAAGGAGAAAAATATGCTCTAACCTTCATTGATGACTTTTCTAGAAGAACTTGGGTCTACGGTTAGGGTAAATTAAGGTAGTGTATTGCATTACACTACGTGGGGTTATTACATTTACTTTTCTATGTAATTACCATGAGATATTTTACCTCATGGTTAAACTAGGTAAGTACCTAAATATCCTATGTCAGATATTTAGGTTAGTGTTATGGTTAGAACTTTCTACCTAGGTTAGTGGTTAGCATCACGCAACTCCCTCCCTATTCTATTGTTAGAGGGTAGTTAGCGAGATTCTCTACACTATTGGCTATTAGTCTATTATTTAAACATAGACTATTGTATTGATTATGTTAATGATTCAATATATTATTTTGTCTCTTTTCTTGGACCTACATTGGTATCACTCACTGGATTTGGGGAAGACGAGCTTCGCTCATTCCAAATTTACTGGACGGACTCCCACGGAGCAGTTGAGGTGCTCAATGCGGAGAGTCCCTCACGAAGCAGCCGTGATGCTCAACGCAGAATCATTCCTATGGAGCAACTACAATGCTTCACCTTTGGCCAACAGTCAACACGATAGGATGACTCGGTCGACATCGACCAAGGGCCCGCAGACCTAGCTGACTCAGTCACCGTCGACCAGGGCCTGCGATCTACCAGACTAGCCGTAGTCGACATCTGGAGGCATCACAACCTCAACTCTCACATTGACCTAGGGACCGTAGAGCCATGTAGGCCAAGAAGCCATGTGGCCCATGCTCGAGAGAGTAGAGAGGACAGGAGCGTCCTCCCCTCCTCATGAAACCTAGACCCTGCATCAGGATCTGAGAGGGTAGGAGGCCCTCCAATCCTTGATCGATGCATGGAAAAATTTTGTGCCTAAAATGTTTGCACCGAGGTGCTACTTGGATGAATCAACTTGTGCCACATGGCACACGAGCCAGCAAGATGCTGACACAGATAGACCAAACACGATGCTGACTGGACAGACACGTGGCACATCACCATCGAACTGATGCTAACCGAACATGACACTAACACGTGGCACATCACCATAGGACCGAGATGGACTGACTATCCTACCCCTAGCACCACGTGATGATGTCCAAAAGGGCAGGTGACTCTGGTCGATGATAGACGGGAGGACTCAGGATTATAAATCCCTTTGCATCCCACTACGAGATGCATGTGGGATAAAAGTCTCGAGATTGAAAAAAAAAAAATCATGGACTTCAACATCAACTGTTCTCCGTTCCGATCTCAAAGTAGGCAGGTGTTCTACTGGCTAAGGCAATCCGTCATATCTACAAGGTCACCCGATTGAAACCCCACAACGCATTAGATTTTGGTGTACTGGCTAATGTTTTTTTAGTCAAAACTCGGCTCGAATGGAGATAAGTAGTAGCAGACAAGCTGTTATTTCAAAGAGCCTGGTGGCTCGCTTGGCTAAGGCGGCCACATAGAAGGCATGAGGTCACACGATCGAATCACTCGTGCCCAAACAAGGTATTTTACTTAAAGTTTTTTTTGTATTGTTTATTAAAAAAATTTAGATTTTTTAATAATTTAATACAAGATTTTTTAATAAAAAGTCATTTTTTTTCACAAATTCAATGATTTTTTGTTTTAAAACGTATTTTTATTATTATATTATTCTTCAATTTTGATAAATTTATACATTGAAATAGAAAAAAAAAAAAGCCAAACCTTTACATATCTTTTGCAACTATCGCCTTAAAATTCTTTAGTTTTCTTCACCCATTGGAGATAAAAAGACAAAGAAACATTTTTTTTTTTGGCTGCAAAACAAAAGGTGTTCTTCAACAAAATTTTGCAATACCCTCCTCAAAAGGCCTATAGTTTATTCTTCATCATTTAGGAAGACATAGACCTTCAAATTTCTATTGCAAAACACATACCGTGAAGTGAATTAGGGAGCAACAAAGGTCATCTCAAATTTTTCAAAAACAACAACAAAATTGCTTTTGTTCTCTCCTTCAACAAAGGGGAAATAAAAAAAATAAAATAGCAACATTATTTTTGTTGACAAAAATTTAGATACAATACCATTTTTCTTTCTCCTACATGTGGCATTGTTGAAGACAAAAACTAGGTCGTGTGTTAACTAGTTCTGGAAGCCTTTCAAACACGGGTCGTGTGTCGACTTGTCTTGAAAGGAGTGCTCGAAATTTTTTTCAATTTTGTAACACATTAAGGGGGGATAGAAGTCATTTTTTTGCTTCTATTATTTGCAAAATTGTAAATAACAAGGGGGGATTCTACAAAACAGTAAGAAAGGTGCAATTTCTATTGTACTCGACACCTTTATCTAAAATTGACTTCTTACTAGGTGTATTTTTGGTTGAACCCGACACCTATAGTGATAATAATGTGGGTTGCTTTCATATTTTGATTATTTGCACTAACACTCATGTTTCTTATGTGCACTTAAATCATTCACAAAACAACATTGGCAGAAGCATTTTCAAAAATCCATATTTCACTCAAAAATGTGCTACACTTTGCACAGGTTGAACAACAGTCAATTTTACTTACCCCCTCAAAAGATCAAAATTCAAAACACACCTTGATTAACTCTCTTTGTTTGGCTTAATTTCCTCCAAATTCTCATCCTTCTTGAAGGGTTTTAAGGTAGGTGCCATTAAATATCCTAGAGAGAACAATCACAAGTATGTCAACCAATCCCTTTTCATTTGCTCTATCTTGTTTGGCTTAAATTCCTCAAACTTCTCATCCCTTGTTAAGGGTGTTAAGGCAGGTGCCATTAAATATCTTATAGAGGCAAATTGAAAACAACTTCCATATACTCTTTTGAGGGTATAGTGTAAGATACAACCATCTTAGTCTTATCAAATTTGAAACCTAAACCATGGCCATGATACACAAGTATCTCACTGAGAGCCAACTGCTCAAAGGTTCAAATTATTCATCTTAGAAGAATAATATGAAAGCTATCTTAACTATAGAGGATTTGTCATCAATAGTGGATGGAAGTGTCACTAGACCTCAATCACCTGGAGCAAATCAAACAAAATTTGATAAAAAGGATAAGAAACTATCCTTAATGATCTTGCTCGCTATTACTGATGATATCCAACCTCATATCAGTGAAGCTATGACTGGTAAGGCAGCATGGGATGCCTTAAATACCATCTATGAGGGAAGAATCAATCAACGATTCTTAAAATCCAAACACAACTTCATACTCTACATATGAAATCAAGAGAAACAGTAGAGCTATTCCTCTGCAGAGTCACATAATTGAAAATAAAACTGCTATCCTTAGGAGAGAAAGTGGAAGACCAAGTCTTGAACTCTATCATTTTGAGAGATCTTCCTGACTCCTACCGAATGTTGATCACTTCACTACAAGTTTTTGGTAGGACAGTAACTTTTGTCGAGTTGGTAAACATACTTCAAACAGAAGAAGCTAATCAACTCCAAAGAGATGAGGCATCCAACAATGCTCTTTTCTCAAAAAGACAAGGTGGTAAGAAAAATTGGAATCAACAGAAAGGTTCTTCTTCTAATCAAGAAAAGGGTAAATCTAAAGATATTCTGAAGAAGAAGCAATATTATAAGATTTGTGACAAAGACACTCATGAAACCAAAAGATGTTGGTTTAAGAACAAACCACCCAATGAACAAGGAAACAAAAAGGGTCAAGGCAAACCTAAGAACAAGAACAAACAACAAAAGGGACACATTGCAGCTGAAGATTCTAGTTCAGATTTTGAGAGAGCACACAAAGTGCTCATGACACATACATATTCCTCCCACAAGGACTCTGTGTGGTACATAGACTCAGGCGCTAGTAAACATATGACTAGCGATAAATCTTGGTTTGCAACATTTGAGGCTCGAGAAGGTAGACCGGTCACCATTGCTGATGATTAGACCTATTGAGTTCATGGAGAAGGAAGTGTTTCTATCTCCCTTCCAGATGGAGAATGTAATATTCAAAAATTTCTTTATGTACCAAGATTGAAAAATAATCTCTTGTCAGTTCCACAAATCCTGGACAATAACATGAATGTCAATTTCAAAGTGGACAAAGAAAATAAATGTTTCTTTATCACTAATAAGGGAAAATAGATAGCAACAGGTTCATATAAACATGGTTTGTTTTTCTTATATGCAATTAACTCTACCCATACTGCATTGGCAGTAACCACAAAGGAGGCCACTTCTCTATGGCATAAGAGATTTGGGCATTTGAGTTTAGGATATTTACTAGAGTTGAGTAAATATCAAATGGTGAAAGGACTACCTACTCTTTCATCTACTTTGCTAGTGTGCTCTGATTGCTTTTCAGGAAAGCAACATAGAGTACCTTTTGAACCTAGCTCTTTTCAAGCTAAGGTACCTTTGGAGTTGGTTCACATAGATTTGTGTGGTCCCATGTCTACAAGTTGTGGAGGAAAAATGTATTTTCAATTTTTTGTTGATGATCACTCACGAAAAATGTGGGTCTTCTTCTTGCAGTTGAAGTCTGAAGCATTTTCCTATTTTCAACAGTTCAAAAAGCTTGTTAAGAAGGAATCAGGATGATTTATTAAGACCCTCGATTTAGATCGAGGGGGGAATACACATCAAAATAATTTTCCTCATTTTTATAGACACATGGGATAAAGAGACAGTTAACAATAGCCTATGCTCCTCAATCCAATGGGGTTGCTGAGAGAAGAAATCGGTCCATTATGGAAATGGTTCGATGTATGCTTAAGGGGGCCAACCTTGAGCAAACTTACTGGGATGAAGTTGTTCAAACTACAGTATATCTTCTGAATAGGGCTCCCATAAGGGCTCTTGAAGGTATGACTCCTCAAGAATCATGGAGTGGTAGGAAACCCTCCATAACTCATCTACGGGTATTTGGGTGTAAGGCATTTATGTATATACCCAAGGAGAAAAGAAAGAAATTAGATGAGAAGTCCCTACCTTGTGTATTTCTTGGATATGATGAATTTTCAAAAGGCTATCGGTTTATAGACCCATTTAACAAGAAGATACATGTTAGCAGAGATGTACTGTTTGATGAAGCTTTCACACCCAACACTACATCAGTATACCTAGATGATGAGGAGGAACATCAAATTCCTTCTTCACAACATAAAAAACCACCCAAATGGTATACAAGCACAATGAAAGACTCTAAAATCACTTCCCCACCTGATCTTACTCTCAATCATCCAAAGACAAGAAGCATGACACAAAAAGAAAAGAATGAAGCATCCACTTCATTTGATGATCTTTGTGCAGATTTTTAAGATCTTTTTGTTGATAGAGAGTTACCAAGGGAAGATGAGACATAAATAGATGAGGAGAGGGTTTACTTGTTAGCATGTGATGAGAATGAACCTTCTGCAGTTGATGAAGCACTTAGACTGCATCAGTGGAAGGTAGCTATGGATGCAGAAAACTCCCTCATAAAGAATAAAACATGGAAGCTAGTGGATTTTCCTAAAGGAAAGAAACCCATAGGCTGCAAATGGGTTTACAAAGTAAAATATAAGGCAGATGGCACTATAGATAAGCATAAATCGCATTGCACGTGGAGTTGTGTGTGAAGCGATATGGCTAAGTCGCATCTTGGCTACCATGGGCCTACCAAAGAAACTTCCCATTCACATGGTTTGCGACAACTCAGGTGTTTTGAACTTGGTAAAGAATCCAGTACATCATGAACGAACTAAGCATATTGATACAGATTGTCATTTCATTTGTGATGAAGTTCCTAAACACAGAATTCAGCTTCAACACATTCCCATCAATGAACAAGTAGCAGACATTTTTACAAAGGCACTTGGACGTGTCAAATTTCAACTATTTCAAAGAAAACTTTGTATATCAAAGTAATGTAATAAAGGGGGGATGTTAGGGTAAAATAAGGTAGTGTATTGCATTACACTACGTGGGGTTATTATATTTACTTTTCTATGTAATTACCATGAGATATTTTGCCTCATGGTTAAACTAGGTAAGTACCTAAATATCCTATGTCAGATATTTAGGTTAGTGTTATGGTTAGAACTCTCTACCTAGGTTAGTGGTTAGCATCACGCAACTCCCTCCCTATTCTATTATTAGATGGTAGTTAGTGATATTCTCTACACTATTGGTTATTAGTCTATTATTTAAACAGAGACTATTGCATTGATTCGGTTAATGATTCAATATATTATTTTGTCTCTCTTCATAGACCTACATCTACTTCCTAAAATACAAAAGTGATGTTTTATCCCACTTCAAAATATTCAAAGCCTTAGTTGAAAATCAGGCCTCTTGCAACATCAAGCAAATTCACACAGATAATGGGGAAGAATACTGAAGTAATGAGTTATCAATCTTTCTATCAATTCATCAGAATTTTGTCTCCCATAATCTGCAAACAAATGGTATTGCAGATAGGAAAACTGAATATTGAAGGAAATGGCAAACTGTATGCTCCATTCAAGATATCTTCCAAAATTTTTTTGGTTAGAAGCTATTAATTGTGCAAACTATATTAAAAAATGCACACCTCATATAGCTCTTGACCATTTAACTCCTGAAGAAGCATGGACTGGCTCAAAACCGGATGTCTCCTTCTTTAATATTTTTGGGTGTACTTCTTGGGCACATATCCCAAAGA
Source organism: Wollemia nobilis (assembly GCA_028583015.1). Lineage (NCBI taxonomy): Eukaryota > Viridiplantae > Streptophyta > Pinopsida > Araucariales > Araucariaceae > Wollemia > Wollemia nobilis. Next base: position 1,519,780 of record JAQPPZ010003073.1, read on the forward strand.
AGAAAATGAAGGCTATAGATAAGAAAAAAAAAAAAGCTCATCTTTGTTGGTTATTATGAGGAAATGGAAGTATACAGGCTCCTTGATCCCACAACTTATGAGGTCTTTTTCATAGGAATGTCCAATTTTATGAAACATTCCCTCAAAAAGATCCTCAACCATCCTCTTCCTCTATTGAGCCTTCTCATATAGTAGAACCTCAATATAATGAAGAAACAACTTAGAGATTAATTTAGATATTGATGATCAATATGAGGAACCTATAACTCCAACTCAAAGTCTTTCCACTCCTACTCCTTCCACTATGCCAAAATGGGCCCACACCATTGTTAAAGAAGCTACTCCTTACATCCAAAATATTCCATCATCCATATTAACCAACTCCATAGGTACTGGTCTTGTCTATTAGTCTATTTCCTCTGATCCTCAATCCTTCAAAGAAGCAACTGGTATTAAAGAATGGGATGATGCCATGGAAAACGAATTCTCTTCCTTAATAAAAAATGAAACTTGGTATTTAGTTCCCCTACCTAAAGGAAGGAAATTAGTTCGTTGTAAATGGATTTACAAAACAAAATATGGACCTAATGGAGAAATTGACAAACACAAAGCTCGCCTAGTAGCCAAAGGTTTCTCTCAAATTGAAGGAATTGATTATGTTGAAACATTTGCACCAGTTGCCAAAATGGATTATGTTAGACTTGTTCTTGCTCTGGTTGCTTCCCAAAAGTGGCATGTCTTTCAAATAGATGTAAAAAGTGCTTTCTTACATGGGGACTTAAAGGAAGAGATATTCATGGAACAACCTGCTGGTTTCACTCAAGACTCCTCTCTTGTTTTTAGGCTAAAGAAGTCTCTCTATGGCCTCAAACAAGCTCCTAGAGCTTGGTATGAAAAATGGACTTCTTCCTTATTTCCTCAAGTTTTTCTCATTGTGAGTCTGATAACACAGTCTACAATTAGAGAGATGAAGGAAAAATCACCATACTTGTTCTATATGTTGATGATCTACTATTTACTGGTAGTGACTTCGCTCACATTCAAACTATAAAATACTCCCTCTTTAGAGTTAAAACTATCATAAATATTAGTAGCGAAGAAAAGCATTAAATTCTCATGTTTGTAAGTGCCCGTTGAAGAAAAGCCCAAGCTAGAATAGCATTGGGAGGCATAAAATTCAAAGAAAGAGCATGCATACCCCTCTTTGGACAACAAGGTCAAAGTAGCATTGAATGAAGAGTTTAAAGGAATATTCACCTAGCCATCAAAGTACATGGAGCTACTCAATGATACGTAGAGCAATAAGCCTTTCTAAGGTAAAGATTAAATTTACTTGCTTTAATAAATTATTGGAGTTATAAGGTATATTGGTTGATTATTAGAAATCAAGAAAGAAATCCTAACAAAGGAATAAATAATTAATAGATATTTGCAAATCAAGTAGGAGATATAAGGCTGATGACCTTAGTAATTATAAAATATTTTTTAAATACTATTATTGCTATTATTTTCTAATATTCCAAAAACAGGGAGTTATAAGGCATGCTACATCAAATTGTAATAGTTTGGAATTAGAAAATTAAAGATTAAATTATTGAAGGTAGGAGAAAGAAGTTTATTAAAGCATCATATAGAGTTGGAATTAATTAAAGGGACAAAATGAATCCAACCTAAAGGAACTTCAAAATTGATATGTGCATAAGTTCAATAGGATAAATAAGGATAAATAGAAGTTGCTCATAAAACATTACAAAATCATCTCAAGATTGAACTACTACTTCCAAAAGCACTTATAGTATAACATAACAACTAGGGAGATATAAGGAATTCTACAAAACCTAAAGGTTTTATCAAATTGGATCATATACTCAAGATAGATATAGTATTCTACAAATTCAAATACTAGAGAAGTAAAAAGAATACTATATATCAAAGTTTTCTAGCCTAAACTTAAATCACTAGGGAGTCATAAGGTATACCACTACAAAAGATCTAAGAGCTAGAAAAGCTATACTGGTTGATCTCAAGATTATGGATGAAATACTAAGAAATGCTTTTAATAATAAGGAACTATTTCATGAAGTGAAATTATACTCCCAAAACCTAATAGATACTCTTGAAGGGTACAAGAATCTATCAAATAGTGATAAAGAGATATTCTCCTTACTTCTTAACAAATCAAAAGAAGGTAGCTTTATAGCATTGATCGGTTATATTCATGAATATCTCTTCAGAGCATGGTGGAATACACAAAAAATAGTTATATTCACATCAGAGGAATGTTTGATGATTTATCTATCATTAATTATTTTTGTACTTTCTCAACACATGAAGCAAACTAGCAACACAAATCAATATTATTGTGATGATAGACTAACTAATCATGAAACAAAGATTCCACTAGCATCAATGCATAATTGCAGGAGGAGGAAGAGAAATAAAAGATACACTAGGAGAAAATAGAACAATAAAGATACAAAAAATGAAGAACTTGATAGATATATTCAAGTTGAACAGTCTGAAGAACCCTTAACTATACCTTTATTTATCTTGCATGAAGACACTAATTGCTTACTTGATCAAATTACAGTAAGCAATGAAGAAGGATACCAATTCTAGTACCAGATGAAAGATCCATATTGAATACTAAAGTCTTTAATACCCAAATAATGTAATACGGGGGGGTGTTAGAGTATATTACATTATTTGGGTCATGTGAATGTACCACCCTTGATACATAACTAGAGTAGGAAGTTACTTGAGAGTAAAGTAAATTAGTTAATGAAGAAGTATTAAATGCATAAGTGTCAATGTGTAAGGTGTCCACTTGTACATCAATATAGAGTGTTGGCCAAGGAATCCATCTTCCTATATGAAGGGCCTCACAGTGTGTGTTAGAAATAGAGGTGAGATAGCAGTAGTTACTGGTGTAGTGTAGTAGATATAGATTTGGTTATGGAGTACAATGTAGTACTATAAGCATCAGTTATTAGAGTTTCCATTTCCTCCATTATATTGCATTGTAGTATTTTTATCATTTCCAATTATAGCATATTTTAGTATTGTACCAAAAATCCATTACTGCTGATCTCAGCATATCTTAGATATTGTGATTGATTGCTCTTGTATCATAAAAAGCTAACATTATTGCTATCTTCTAGGGAAAATTGAAAAAGAATATGAAATATTTGTTCATAAAGGGAAAATGTATGAAAAAATGGGTATTATAAGCACTAATGTAAATGAAATCTTATGGTTTCACATTACAGATTGTAAAACTCCTTATGAAATTTGGGAGAAACTAAAGAACTTATTTAGAAAAGTAGATCAAATAATGTCAATGCAATTAGAGGCAGAATTAACAATATTATCTCCTGAAGACTTTAGCAATAGTGTTGACTTTATCACCAAATTTAAATAAGTCCTTACTCAATTTAAATGTAGTGGCAAGGATAAAAAATATGAAGAATGCATCTATCTATTTCTTTCTAAATTAAATGGTGTATTTCAAATATTCGCAACCACCTTTCTATCTACAAAGATGCTCTTGGTGCATGTTTTAAAATACCCTCCTTAGAAGAATTTTGTGAGAGACTAACTAGAGAAGAAATAAAACTTTCAAAGTATGATATCTCTTCCTCTTCCTCTAAAGCCTTAGTAGCATCCACCTCCACTAAAGAAAAATTTAAAAAGAAAGAAATAATTCCCATAACTTGTGCTCACTACAAGAAGAATGGTCATTCTGCAAACAAATGTTGGAAAATATTACAACAACTAGAGGTATCTATGAAGGATCAAAATATAGACAGTAAAAAGCATATAGGAAAAGCCCTAAATGTTCTATGGAAGACCACCAATACTTCATCTAATTACTAGGTCATAGATTCTGGAGCAACTCATCATATGACTGCTTCAGATGAGTCATTCTCTTCTATCTCCTCAAGTTCAACATGTAACATATAAAATGGTGACTCTTCCTTTATCCCAGTAAAAGGAAAGGGTGACATATCCATTGATGGTGGCTCTATCAATAATGTTCTCTATGTTCCAAACATTGCAACAAATCTCCTATCCATCTATCAGATTTGTACTTCTGGAAAGGGGAAAACTATTCTCTTCTCTCCAACAAGAGTTGAGATAAGAGACTTTCAAGACCCCCACTCTCTTATAGCCAAAGGAGATATTGATCACAAAACTCACCTATTTCACTTCAAAGGATTCAAAAATCCAAAAGGGGCCTCCTATTTTGTGGCTCATGGATATCTTGAAAGCAAATTTTGGCATGAAATATTTGGTCATCTCAGGTATAACTACCTAAAGGAATTTAAAACTCATGAAATGGTAACAGGTGTACCTAAAGTCTCTTATATTGATGTAGTATGTCGTAGATGTGCTCTTGGAAAGCAACATCAAGATCCTTTCCACCAAAGTGGTTCTCTAAAAGCCTCATCCCCTCTAGAGTTAATCCATAGTGACTTGATGTTTTTCCCAGAGCCTTATTTCAAAGGAGAAAAATATGCTCTAACCTTCATTGATGAATTTTCCAAAAAAACTTGGGTCTACTTCCTAAAATACAAAAGTGATGTTTTATCCCACTTCAAAATCTTCAAAGCCTTAGTTGAAAATCAGGCCTCTTGCAACATCAAGCAAATTCACACAGATAATGGGGAAGAATACTATAGTAATGAGTTATCAATCTTTCTATCAATTCATGGAATCATTCATCAGAATTTTGTCTCCCATAATCTACAGAAAAATTGTATTACAGAGAGGAAAACCGAATATTGAAGGAAATGGCAAACTGTATGTTCCATTCAAGATATTTTCCAATTTTTTTTTTGTTTGAAGCTATTAACTATACAAACTATATTCAAAATTGCACACCTCATAAAGCTCTTGACCATTTAACTCTTGAAGAAGCATGGACTGGCTCAAAACTAGATGTCTCATTCAATATTTTTGGGTGTATTGCTTGGGTGCATATCCCAAAGAAGAAAAGGAAGGCTCTAGATAAGAAAAATAAAAAGCTCATATTTTTTGGTTATTATGAGGAAATGAAAGCATACAGGCTCCTTGATCCCACAACTTATGAGTTCTTTTTCATAGGAATGTCTAATTTGATGAAACATTCCCTCAAAAATATCCTCAATCATCCTCTTCCTCTATTGAGCCTTCTCCTATAGTAGAACCTCAATATTATGAAGAACCAACTTTAGAGATTAATTTAGATATTGATGATCAATATGAGGAACCTATAAATCCAACTCAAAGTCTTTTTACTCCTTCTAATCCTTCCACTATGCCAAAATGGGCCCACACCATTGTTAAAGAAGCTACTCCTTACATCCAAAATATTCCATCATCCATATTAACCAACTCCATAGGTACTGGTCTTGTCTATTAGTCTATTTACTCTGATCCTTAATCCTTCAAAGAAGCAACTGGTATTAAAGAATGGGATGATGCCATGGAAAACGAATTCTCTTCCTTAATAAAAAATGAAACTTGGTATTTAGTTCCCCCACCTAAAAGAACAAGTATAGTGATTTCTCTTCTTCCTGACATTGATTCTTGAGAAAAAAATTCTCTTCCCTAAATTTCTCAAGCTTTCTTAAAGCCAAGAAGAATTCACCTTTGAGATCGAACTCAACCTCTTCATCTCTTTCTAAATCTGTATGTTCCTCTGATAGATCCTTCTCCAAGTCTGTTAGGCTCTTTTCGGAGAGACCCGCTCTGATACCAATTGAAGAACATGGACTTATACTGAGAGGGGGGGTGAACAGTATAAGACTTAACCAATTAATAATTTTAACTTTAGATAGCAGTGGCATCAACACAACATTAATCAAGACAAAAAGCATCACACATTGAAGACCCATTTTTAACGTGGTTCACCCAAAATGGTTGGGCTACGTCCACAAAACTTTTCTCTAAAAATTTCCTCAAAGTTCTTTGGGAATCCTTCCCAATTACAATATTTATGAGCCTCGGCCCAAAGGAGATACCTTCCCCTAATCAAAATTTATGAGCCTCTGCTCAAAGGAGATACCTTCCCCTCTGCTCTGGAAATGATCCCTTAGAAGATCAACTGCCTCTACCTCTTGCCAGCACATGGAACTCCTTTCCATCGAAGACCTCCTATCCTCAATGCTTAGCCTAAGAGACCTTTGCCTTCTATGATCACGTCCACAACAGCTCAACAACTTGTACCAAACACAGTCAGTCGGTCTAGTACAAGTCTTCCTCTGTCTGTCAGATCTGTCCAACGCTTAAGCTTGAACAAATCAATCCTCTGCACACAAGCCTTCTCAAAGACTTGCCAAATATGTCCTCAGGTTCTTCTCAAAGAACCAGTGCACCTCTGTCCTCAAGTTCTCTGATAGAACTATCAAACTCAGCTCACAAGTCCTCTGCTAGGACCTATCCAAATCTTCTCACAAGTCCCCACCGAAACCTATCCAAAACTGCTCACAAGTCCCCATCGAAACCTGTCCAAGACTGCTCACAAGTCCCCATCGAAACCTGTCCAAAACTCAGCAAGCTCACCAAGAAAAAAAAACTTTCTTAGTAGGAAATCACAAGGTGAATTTTTAGAGACCCAATGTGATTTGTCAAACTCATAGAAGCATAAAGAGAATTGTTAGAGACTCAATATGTTCTATACTCAACTCCCAATCTCAAAACTCAACTCAAATCAACTCAGCTCAAACTCAATCTCAAATCTAGAAACTCAACTCAATATCTGAAATGGATAGGATAGAATGCTTTCTTTCAAGAACATGAAACCCCAACAATTGCCAACTATGCAAAGAATCACATAACAATGATACTCATGTTCTTTTCACCATCAATTAGGGCTTCAACAACAATGCTCATCAAACAAGGTTCAATCAACACCATTCAACTCAAAACACAACCTTGAAGCATTTCACAATCAACATTAGAAAAGGAAACAAGTAGAACTCCTTTTCTCTCCAATATTGTTTGAACAAAAAGCATCCACCAACTCAAATCAACAAGAGCACACACAACTTTTCAAATCATCAACAAAGGAGTAAGCCCAACACTTTAACCAAGTAAAGAATAGCTTGATTATTACCAATTTAATGAAAGCAAATGTCAATCTCAAAGATGCCCACTTAAGGTTTCACAACTTCACACAAGAAGCAATTTTAACCTTAAAACATCATGCTTTCATTTCCATAATCAACCAAAAGCACTCTCAACATTACAAGAAAAATTTATCCCTTATACACCTTATTTCTCCCTTATAGTCTTATCAAAAATAAAATTTATTTCTCATAAGAATGCAATAAGATATTTCAAACAACACCTTCAAAAGAATATTTTATCAAAATAAAACAAGCTTTAAACTCCTTATAACTCCTAAGTTGTTTTTCCCTCTAATAAACTTCCTCCATCCGCAAAATACACTTAGCAAAAATTAATTTCGAAAATACCTTGGCCAACATCAAAAATCATGCTATGGAGAAATTGTGCACGAATTCTAACACCACCCGTTGCATCCACTTCACGATGAAAAACCCTTTCACGTTATTCGAATGCGGAACCTCCCATTCGGGTAGCGCACCAATAGCCTAGCCGCTACCGGTGCGCCAAAGGTGCCCGGTGAGGTTTAAACCTCACGTTGTTAGCCTTGTTCCTTCTATGCCAGGGATTAAATAAAACAACAGTGCCTCCCTTTCTTCTGATGCGAACATGAAGACGAAAACCTTATGATGGATTTATGACAAATGACGAGTACAAAAAAATGAATAGCGGATTCACGAAAACGGCGAAGACACAGTCGAACAAGAAATCCGAACAACGGATCACGAAATCACAATGAGGAAGAAATCGAACAGAGATCATGAATTCACAGCGAGCAACTCTTTTCAAAATGCGGATGGGATCATTCTTGATTTTCATCGAGGGAGATTTATATGCATTTTTACCATAAGCTCTTGACGTCGACGAGGATTTTAACACGTCGGCGGAGGTCTTGGCTAGCACCCACAATCTTAAAACATAGCGCCATGGGTTAGGAGAACCCATTGCAAACAATAATTTAATATTTATTTAAAAATAATTAAAGGGAACCTTAACAAGGTTTTTAATTATTTAAATAAATACTTCCTCCTGGACCCAAATGCATTAAACTAATGCATCCACCTGTAATCTTTAAACCTGCCAACTTGGGGTTTACAAAAGACCTTTGAAACTGCCATGTCGTAACCTTCAAGAAACCTTTTATCTGACATCAAATCAAATTCCTTCAAGAGCTTCTTGACATCAATGACAACTTATACACTTGAGCAAGGGCAATGTACCCAATGTACCCAAAATTGCCAACAATCTCCCCCTTTGTCATTGATGGCAAACCTTTACTGAAAACACTTCTCAAGAGCCAAAACTGAAACCAACTGTGCTAACAACTGACCAACTATGCCCACAACTGAGAATCTTCCTTTGAAGTTTTGCTCCCCCTGACTTGAAGCTCTCCCCTTCACTTTGAAGCTCTCCCCCTTACTCATATCTCTCCCCCTTTGTCATCAATGGCAAAGGGTCACCTTTGGGGCTCGGGACTAAGAATGAGCCTCTTAGCTTAGTCCCTCCCCCACCTCTCGATGAGGTGATTAATTTTGGGGTGGGAGTACAACTCCCAATTTCTCCCTTAGATACTCAAACGTATCTCTTGGAAGAGGTTTGGTGAAGATATCTGCAATCTGCTCTTTAGTAGACACATACTCTACCTTGACCTGCTTGTCTTGCACTTTCTCCCTTAGAAAGTGATACTTGATGGAAATATGCTTTGTCCTTGAGTGCATTACCGAATTTTTGGAAATACTTATGGCACTTGTATTATCACAAAGTATGGAGATGGGTTGTTCATGCTTGACTTTGAAATCCTCCAAGGTGGTTTTCATCCATAAAACCTGTGTACACCTAGCCACTACTGCTATGTATTCAGCCTCTGCTGTAGATAAGGAAACTGAAGGTTGTTTCTTACTTAGCCAAGAAACCAAACTCTTTCCCAGAAAGAATGCTCCACCACTAGTGCTTTTCCTGTCATCAATACTACCTGCCCAATCTGCATCTGTATAAGTTGTGAGAGTGAAATCATCACCTTTGGGATACCAAAGCCCAAAGTCCATAGTGCCCTTCAGATATCTGAATATCCTCTTAACTGCCATAACATGAGAATCTTTAGGAGCTTCCTGAAATCTTGCTACTAACCCAACTGCCTGCATGATATCTAGTCTGGTAGTTGTAACATATAATAAACTGCCAATCATTGATCTGTACAACCTCTGATCTGCCGTTGGAGATTCATCATCTTTACTCATCTTGCACCCTGTAATCATTGGAGTACACACTTGTTTGTTGTCCATCATCCCAAATTTCTTCAACATTTCTTTGATATACTTTCCTTGAGAGAGAAATATACCATCTTTTGATTGAGCAATCTGAAGACCTAAAAAGAATGACAGATCATCAATCATAGACATCTCAAATTCCTTCTGCATGGTGTTAGCAAAATCTTTGCACATCTGAGTATTATTTCCCCCAAAAATAATATCATCAACATAGACAACCATAATCAACATATCATCACCTTCATTCTTAATATACAAATTGCTATCTCCCACACCTTTCCTGAAGCCTTGCTCATGAAGATACCTGTCAAGTCTTGAGTACCAAGCCCTAGGTGCTTGCTTTAACCCATACAAGGCCTTTTTTAGTTTACACACATAGTTTGACTGTTATGAGAGAGACACTCCTTCTGGCTGTTCTATGTAGACTTCTTCTACCAACACCCCATTTAGAAAAGCTGACTTTACATCCATTTGATATACCTTGAATGATTTGAAGCTTGAAAGGGCCAAAAACATTCTGATAGCTTCAAGACGAGCAACGGGAGCAAACGTCTCTTTGAAATCAACACCTTCTACTTGAGCATAACCTTTGCGGACTAACCTAGCTTTGTTTTCGACAATCTTTCCATCCTCATTGAGTTTATTTCTGAATATCCATTTTGTGCCAATGACATTCTTGTCCTTAGGTCTTGGAACCAATTCCCAAGTTTCACTTTTCTCTATTTGATTTAGCTCTTCATCCATTGCTTTTACCCAAAACTTATCCGCACATGCTTCACTTGAAATATTTTGGCTCAATCTGAGATAATAATGAAACATTTGTAGAATCATGTGAGGGAATGACTCTTCTTCTTGTTTTCCTGCTATTTGGATCACCAATGATCAAATATTTGGGATGATGTTTCGAAACATATCGTGAAGGAGTTTTGGGAAGCAGTTGTTGTCTTTCCTCTTCTTCATCTGAAACCTCTCTGAATTCTTCTTGACAAATTTCATCACTGAGTTCCTGGACTGGTTCTCTTATCCCTGTCTTTTCATCAATTGTTACATTTATGCTCTCTACAACTGTATGAGTTCTTTTGTTGAAGCATCTATAGGCCTTGCTTCTGTTGGAATACCCAAGAAAGATTCCCTCATCACATCTAGGATCAAACTTACCCAAATTTTGATCTTCCCTTCTGATGAAGCACTTACTCCCAAACACTTTGAAGTATTTTACTGTAGATGGTCTTCCTTTCCACAACTCATAAGGAGTTTTATGATGATTGACTCTAAGTTGGGCCCTGGTGATAATGTAGACTGTTGTACTGACTGCCTCTTTCCAAAATCCATCTGAAAGTTTTGACTCATTTAACATAGCTCTAGCCATATTTTCAATAGTTCTGTTTTTCCTTTCAACTACTCCATTTTGTTGAGGAGTTCTTGCTACTGAATATTCTCTTTTGATTCCTTGTTGCTCACAGTATTCCACAAATTCATTTGAAGTGAACTCTCCTCCTCTATCTGATCTTAAGCATTTGATTCTCTTGTCAGTCTCATTTTCAATCATTTCTTTGAAAGCTTTAAATTTTTCAAAAGCTTCAGATTTTTCTTTGAGAAAAGTAACCCAAGTCATTCTAGAATAATCATCTATAAATAGCATGAAGTAGCTTTCTCCCTGAATGCTCTGAGTTCTGGTAGGGCCACATAAATCAGTATGAATAAGATCCAATGGTTTTGAAGAAGTATACCCTTTTGATTTGAAACTGGTTCTGGTCTATTTTCCATGTTGACAAGGACCGCAAACGATGTTATGGGGCATTTTTATTTTGGGCAAGTCTCTAACTGCTTCCTTGTTACTAATATTGACAAGATTATCAAAGCTCAAATGCCCCAATCTTTTATGCCATAACCAACTCTCATCTTCTTGAGTTAGAAAACACTTTTCCTTTTTTATCTCACTTAGCATGTAAAGATTGTTTGGAGTCCTTGTAGCACTAGCAATGAGTTTTCCATTTTTTTCTTTACTTATCTCACATCTATCTAAAAAGAAAGATACTATGTGCCCTTGATCACAAAGTTGACTCACACTTAGAAGATTATGTCTTAGGCCTTCTACATAAAGCACATTTTCTATTTTGGATTTCCCATCCAAACTAAGAGTCCCTTTACCACAGATTTTAGTTGACCTGTTATCTCCAAAACTAATTGTTCCTCTGTTTGTTTCTTTTAAGACCAAAAACTTTTCCTTTTCACCAGTCATATGTTTTGAACAACCACTATCAAGATACCATTTCTCTACTTTGTCTTGAGCATGAAAAGCGGTTTGAACTATCATTGACTTAGATTTGATCTCATTTCTCTTTTTAGTGAACTCAAGGCTAGATCTATCCAAACTGCACATCCTTGCTATATGCCCAAAATTATTGCACTTGTAACACATGACATCTTTATTCATAAGAGGTGCAAAAGAGTTAACATTTTCCTTACTATGGCTATTCACAGACTTATTGCAATGCATAGCTTTGTGACCAAATTTCTTGCAAGAAAAACAATAGCCATGGAAAGTATTATGTAACCTGTTTTGATGCCTTGGATGATTGTTCTTCTTGTGACCAACTGGAATCCACCGCTCTTTAGGATGAAGATTGATCTTGCTCGAAGCCCCTGTTTCTTGAATGGTGATACCATCCTTCTTTTGCTTTTCACACGGAGTATTCTTTCTGAGAGCCAACTGTTCCAACTTCACTCTAAGAGACATAACCTCTTCTTCTAGTTTCTCGCAATCAGCTTCCTTTCCTTTGAGAACCTCTGTCAGAACCTGTTCAACCTTCTTCCCTTCTTCAGCTAGAATTTTGAAGTCTATAACACTTTGAGACAATTCTGATCTTGCTATCTCTTCTTCCTGACATTGATGCTTGAGAACAGAATTCTCTTCCCTAAATTTCTTAAGCTTTCTTAAAGCCAAGAAGAATTCACCTTTGAGATCGAACTCAACCTCTGATAGATCCTTCTCCAAGCTGTTAGGCTCTTTCTGGAGAGACCCGCTCTGATACCAATTGAAGAACATGGACTTATACTGAGAGAGGGGGTGAACAGTATAAGACTTAACCAATTAATAATTTTAACTTTAGATAGCAGTGGCATCAACACAACATTAATCAAGACAGAAAGCATCACACATTGAAGACCCATTTTTAACGTGGTTCACCCAAAATGGTTGGGCTACGTCCACAAAACTTTTCTCTAAAAATTTCCTCAAAGTTCTTTGGGAATCCTTCCCAATTACAATATTTATGAGCCTCGGCCCAAAGGAGATACCTTCCCCTAATCAGAATTTATGAGCCTCTGCTCAAAGGAGATACCTTCCCCTCTGCTCTGGAAATGATCCCTCAGAAGATCAATTGCCTCTACCTCTTGCCAGCACATGGAACTCCTTTCCACCGAAGACCTCCTGTCCTCAATGCTTAGCCTAAGAGACCTCTGCCTTCTATGATCACATCCACAGTAGCTCAGCAACCTGTACCAAACACAGTCAGTCGGTCTAGTACAAGTCTTCCTCTGTCTGTCAGATCTGTCCAATGCTTAAGCTTGAACAAATCAATCCTCTGCACACAAGCCTTCTCAAAGACTTGCCAAATCTGTCCTCAGGTTCTTCTCAAAGAACCAGTGCACCTCTATCCTCAAGTTCTTTGATAGAACTATCAAACTCAGCTCACAAGTCCTCTGCTAGGACCTGTCCAAATCTGCTCACAAGTCCCCACCGAAACCTGTCCAAGACTGCTCACAAGTCCCCATCGAACCTGTCCAAAACTTAGCAAGCTTGGCCAACATCAAAAATCATGCTATGGAGAAATTGTGCATGAATTCTAACACCACCCGCTACATCCACTTCACGATGTAAAACCCTTTCACGTTATTCGAATGCGAAACCTCCCATTTGGGTAGCGCACCAATAGCCTAGCCGCTATCGGTGTGCCAAAGGCGCTCGGTGAGGTTTAAACCTCATGCTGTTAGCCTTGTTCCTTCTGTACCATGGATTAAATAAAATAACAGTGCCTCCCTTTCTTCTGATGCGAACACGAAGATGAAAACCTTACAGTGGATTTATGACAAACGACGAGTACAAAAAAATGAACAACGGATTCACGAAAACACAGCGAGGAAGAAATCGAACAGTAGATCACGAATTCACAACGAGCAACTCTTTTCAAAATGTGGATTCGATCATTCTTGATTTTCATCGAGGGAGATTTATATGCATTTTTACCATAAGCTCTTGACGTCGGTGAGGATTTTAACACGTCAGTGAAGGTCTTGGCTAGTGCCCACAATCTTAAAACATAGCACCCACATAGTTAAGACATTTGCGCCATGGGTTAGGAGAACCCATTGCAAACAATAATTTAATATTTATTTAAAAATAATTAAAGGGAACCTTAACAAGGTTTTTAATTATTTAAATAAATACTTCCTCCTGGACCCAAATGCATTAAACTAATGCATCCACCTGTAGTCTTTAAACCTGCCAACTTGGGGTTTACAAAAGACCTTTGAAATTGCCATGCCGAAACCTTCAAGAAACCTTTTATCAAAGCAAAACTTTTGACATCAAAAAAATTCCTTCAAGAGCTTCTTGACATCAATGACAACTTATACACATGATCAAGGGCAATGTACCCAAAATGTACCCAAAATTGCCAACAATCTCCCCCTTTGTCATTGATGGCAAACCTTTACTGAAAACACTTCTCAAGAGCCAAAACTGAAACCAACTGTGCTAAAAACTGACCAACTATGCCCATAACTGAGAATCTTCCTTTGAAGTTTTGCTCCCCCTGACTTGAAGCTCTCCCCTTCACTTTGAAGCTCTCCCCCTTACTCATATCTCTCCCCCTTTGTCATCAATGGCAAAGGGTCACCTTTGGGGCTCGGGACTAAGAATGAGCCTCTTAGCTTAGTCCCTCCCCCACCTCCTGATGAGGTGATTAATTCTGGGGTGGGAGTACAACTCCCAATTTCTCCCTTAGATACTCAAACGTATCTCTTGGAAGAGGTTTGGTGAAGATATCTGCAATCTGCTCTTTAGTAGACACATACTCTACCTTGACTTGCTTGTCTTGCACTTTCTCCCTTAGAAAGTGATACTTGATGGAAATATGCTTTGTCCTTGAGTGCATTACCGGATTTTTGGAAATACTTATGGCACTTGTATTATCACAAAGTATGGAGATGGGTTGTTCATGCTTGACTTTGAAATCCTCCAAGGTGGTTTTCATCCATAAAACTCGTGTACACCTAGCCACTGCTACTATGTATTCAGCCTCTGCTTTAGATAAGGAAACTGAAGGTTGTTTCTTACTTAGCCAAGAAACCAAACTCTTTCCCAAAAAGAATGCTCCACCACTAGTGCTTTTCCTGTCATCAATACTGCCTGCCCAATCTGCATCTGTATAAGCTGTGAGAGTGAAATCATCACCTTTGGGATACCAAAGCCCAAAGTCCATAGTGCCCTTTAGATATCTGAATATCCTCTTAACTGCCATAACATGAGAATCTTTAGGAGCTACCTAAAATCTTGCTACTAACCCAACTGCCTGCATGATATCTGGTCTAGTAGCTGTAACATATAATAAACTGCCAATCATTGATCTGTACAACCTCTGATCTGCCACTGGAGATTCATCATCTTTACTCATCTTGCACCCTATAATCATTGGAGTACACACTGGTTTGCTGTCCATCATCCCAAATTTCTTCAACATTTCTTTGATATACTTTCCTTGAGAGAGAAATATACCATATTTTGATTGAGCAATCTGAAGACCTAAAAATAATGACAGCTCTCCAATCATAGACATCTCAAATTCCTTCTGCATGGTGTTAGCAAAATCTTTGCACATCTGAGTATTATTTCCCCCAAAAATAATATCATCAACATAGACAACCATAATCAACATATCATCACCTTCATTCTTAATATACAAATTGCTATCTGCCACACCTTTCCTGAAGCCTTGCTCATGAAGATACCTATCAAGTCTTGAGTACCAAGCCCTAGGTGCTTGCTTTAACCCATACAAGGCCTTTTTTAGTTTACACACATAGTTTGACTATTCTGAGAGAGACACTCCTTCTGGCTATTCTATGTAGACTTCTTCTACCAACACCCCATTTAGAAAAGCTGAATTTACATCCATTTGATATACCTTGAATGATTTGAAGCTTGAAAGGGCCAAAAACATTCTGATAGCTTCAAGACGAGCAACAAGAGCAAACGTCTCTTTGAAATCAACACCTTCTACTTGAGCATAACCTTTGCAGACTAACCTTGCTTTGTTTCTGACAATCTTTCCATCCTCATTGAGTTTATTTCTGAATATCCATTTTGTGCCAATGACATTCTTGTCCTTAGGTCTTGGAACCAATTCCCAAGTTTCACTTTTCTCTATTTGATTTAGCTCTTCATCCATTGCTTTTACCCAAAACTTATCTCCACATGCTTCACTGAAATCTTTTGGCTCAATCTGAGATAATAATGAAACATTTGTAGAATCATGTGAGGGAATGACTCTTCTTCTTGTTTGCCTGCTATTTGGATCACCAATGATCAAATATTTGGGATGATGTTTCTGAACATATCATGAAGGAGTTTTGGGAAGCAGTTGTTGTCTTTCCTCTTCTTCATCTGAAACCTCTCTGAATTCTTCTTGACAAATTTCATCACTGAGTTCCTGGACTGGTTCTCTTATCCCTGTATTTTCATCAACTGTTACATTTATGCTCTCTACAACTGTATGAGTTCTTTTGTTGAAGCATCTGTAGGCCTTGCTTCTACTGGAATACCCAAGAAATATTCCCTCATCACATCTAGGATCAAACTTACCCAAATTCTGATCTTCCCTTCGGATGAAGCACTTACTCCCAAACACTTTGAAGTATTTTACTGTAGTTGGTCTTCCTTTCCACAACTCATAAGGAGTTTTATGATGATTGACTCTAAGTTGGGCCCTGGTGATAATGTAGACTGTTGTACTGACTGCCTCTTTCCAAAAGCCATCTGAAAGTTTTGACTCATTTAACATAGCTCTAGCCATATTTTCAATAGTTCTATTTTTCCTTTCAACTACTCCATTTTGTTGAGGAGTTCTTGCTGCTGAATATTCTCTTTTGATTCCTTGTTGCTCACAGTATTCCACAAATTCATTTGAAGTGAACTCTCCTCCTCTATATGATCTTAAGCATTTGATTCTCTTGTCAGTCTCATTTTCAATCATTTCTTTGAAAGCTTTAAATTTTTCAAAAGCTTCAGATTTTTCTTTGAGAAAAGTAACCCAAGTCATTCTAGAATAATCATCTATAAACAGAATGAAGTAGCTTTCTCCCTGAATGCTCCGAGTTCCGGTAGGGCCACATAAATCAGTATGAATAAGATCCAATGGTTTTGAAGAAGTATACCCTTTTGATTTGAAACTGGTTCTGGTCTGTTTTCCATGTTGACAAGGACCGCAAACGATGTTATGGGGCCTTTTTATTTTGGGCAAGTCTCTAACTGCTTCCTTGTTACTAATATTGACAAGATTATCAAAGCTCAAATGCCCCAATATTTTATGCCATAACCAACTCTCATCTTCTTGAGTTAGAAAACACTTTTCCTTTTTTATCTCACTTAGCATGTAAAGATTGTTTGGAGTCCTTGTAGCACTAGCAATGAGTTTTCCATTTTTTTCTTTACTTATCTCACATCTATCTGAAAAGAAAGATACTATGTGCCCTTGATCACAAAGTTGACTCACACTTAGAAGATTATGTCTTAGGCCTTCTACATAAAGCACATTTTTTGTTTTGGATTTCCCATCCAAACTAAGAGTCCCTTTACCACAGATTTTAGCTGACCTGTTATCTCCAAAACTGACTGTTCCTCTGTTTGTTTCTTTTAAGACCAAAAACTTTTCCTTTTCACCAATCATATGTTTTGAACAACCACTATCAAGATACCATTTCTCTACTTTGTCTTGAGCATGAAAAGCAGTTTGAACTATCATTGACTTAGATTTGATCTCATTTCTCTTTTTAGTGAACTCAAGGCTAGATCTATCCAAACTGCACATCCTTGCTATATGCCCAAAATTATTGCACTTGTAACACATGACATCTTTATTCATAAGAGGTGCAAAAGAGTTAACATTTTCCTTACTATGGCTATTCACAGACTTATTGCAATGCATAGCTTTGTGACCAAATTTCTTGCGGGAAAAACAATAGCCATGGAAAGTATTATGTAACCTGTTTTGATGCCTTGGATGATTGTTCTTCTTGTGACCAACTGGAATCCACCGCTCTTCAGGATGAAGATTGATCTTGCTCGAAGCCCCTGTTTCTTGAATGGTGATACCATCCTTCTTTTGCTTTTCACACGGAGTATTCTGTCTGAGAGCCAACTATTCCAACTTCACTCTAAGAGACATAACCTCTTCTTCTAGTTTCTCGCAATCAGCTTCCTTTCCTTTGAGAACCTCTGTCAGAACCTGTTCAACCTTCTTCCCTTCTTTAGCTAGAATTTTGAAGTCTATAA
Organism: Wollemia nobilis; assembly: GCA_028583015.1. Taxonomy (NCBI): domain Eukaryota; kingdom Viridiplantae; phylum Streptophyta; class Pinopsida; order Araucariales; family Araucariaceae; genus Wollemia; species Wollemia nobilis. The sequence continues at coordinate 1,537,711 of JAQPPZ010003073.1, forward strand.
CACTTTGAGACAATTCTGATCTTGCTATCTCTTCTTCCTGACATTGATGCTTGAGAACAAAATTCTCTTCCCTAAATTTCTCAAGCTTTCTTAAAGCCAAGAAGAATTCACCTTTGAGATCGAACTCAACCTCTTCATCTCTTTTTGAATCTGTATGTTCCTCTGATAGATCCTTCTCCAAGTTGTTAGGCTCTTTCTGGAGAGACCCGCTCTGATACCAATTGAAGAACATGGACTTATACTGAGAGGGGGGGTGAACAATATAAGACTTAACCAATTAATAATTTTAACTTTAGATAGCAGTGGCATCAACACAACATTAATCAAGACAGAAAGCATCACACATTGAAGACCCATTTTTAACGTGGTTCACCCAAAATGGTTGGGCTACGTCCACAAAACTTTTCTCTAAAAATTTCCTCAAAGTTCTTTGGGAATCCTTCCCAATTACAATATTTATGAGCCTCGGCCCAAAGGAGATACCTTCCCCTAATCAGAATTTATGAGCCTCTGCTCAAAGGAGATACCTTCCCCTCTGCTCTGGAAATGATCCCTCAGAAGATCAACTGCCTCTACCTCTTGCCAGCACATGGAACTCCTTTCCACCGAAGACCTCCTGTCCTCAATGCTTAGCCTAAGAGACCTCTGCCTTCTATGATCACGTCCACAGTAGCTCAGCAACTCTGTACCAAACACAGTCAGTCGGTCTAGTACAAGTCTTCCTCTGTCTGTCGAATCTGTCCAACGCTTAAGCTTGAACAAATCAATCCTCTGCACACAAGCCTTCTCAAAGACTTGCCAAATCTGTCCTCAGGTTCTTCTCAAAGAACTAGTGCACCTCTGTCCTCAAGTTCTCTGATAGAACTATCAAACTCAGCTCACAAGTCCTCTGCTAGGACCTATCCAAATCTGCTCACAAGTCCCCACCGAAACCTGTCCAAAACTGCTCACAAGTCCCCACCAGAACCTATCCAAAACTCAGCAAGCTTGGCCAACATCAAAAATCATGCTATGGAGAAATTGCACATGAATTCTAACACCACCCGCTGCGTCCACTTCATGATGTAAAACCCTTTCACATTATTCGAACACGGAACCTCCCGTTCGGGTAGCGCACCAACAGCCTAGCCGCTACCGGTGCGCCAAAGGCGCCCGATGAGGTTTAAACCTCACGTTGTTAGCCTTGTTCCTTCTGCACCAGGGATTAAATAAAACAACAGTGCCTCCCTTTCTTCTAATGCGAACACGAAGACGAAAACCTTACGACGGATTTACGACAAATGGCAAGTACAAAAAATGAACAACGGATTCACAAAATCACAGCGAGGAAGAAATCGAACAACAGATCATGAATTCACAGTGAGCAACTCTTTTCAAAATGTGGATCGGATAATTCTTGATTTTCATCGAGGGAGATTTATATGCATTTTTACCATAAGCTCTTGACGTCGGCGAGGAGTTTAACACGTCGACGGAGGTCTTGGCTAGCGCCCACAATCTTAAAACATAGCACCCACATAGTTAAGACATTTGCGCCATGGGTTAGGAGAACCCATTGCAAACAATAATTTAATATTTATTTAAAAATAATTAAAGGGAACCTTAACAAGGTTTTTAATTATTTAAATAAATACTTCCTCCTAGACCCAAATGCATTAAACTAATGCATCCACCTGTAATCTTTAAACCTGCCAACTTGGGGTTTACAAAAGACCTTTGAAACTGCCATGCCGGAACCTTCAAGAAACCTTTTATCAAAGCAAAACTTTTGACATCAAACAAATTCCTTCAAGAGCTTCTTGACATCAATGACAACTTATACACATGATCAAGGGCAATGTACCCAATGTACCCAAAATTGCCAACAATTTCTTACATGGGGACTTAAAGGAAGAGATATTCATGGAACAACCTACTGGTTTCACTCAAGACTCCTCTCTTGTTTTTAGACTAAAGAAGTCTCTCTATGGCCTCAAACAAGCTCCTAGAGATTGGTATGAAAAATGGACTCCTTCCTTATTTCCTCAAGTTTTTCTCATTGTGAGTCTGATAACACAGTCTACAATTAGAGAGATGAAGGAAAAATCACCATACTTGTTCTATATGTTGATGATCTACTATTTACTGGTAGTGACTTCGCTCACATTCAAACTATAAAATACTCCCTCTCTAAAAAATTTGATATGGCTGATCTGGATCTAGCCCATTACTTCCTTGGGATCCAAATAAATCAAACAGATGCAGGAATTTCATTATGTCAAAAAAAATAAACTCTAGATCTTCTTCAAAGGTTTAAAATGATAGATTGCAAACCTTCTCCTACAACTTTTTAGTCTGGAGTCAATCCAAGTACTTCTTGCACATCCCCTCTATGTGATGCAACTCTATACCGTTAGCTTGTAGGGAGTCTATTATACCTTACTCATACTCATCCAGATATCTCATATGTTGTTGGCTTAATATCCATATTCTCACATCAACCTCATTTCAGTCACTAGCAAGTAGCAAAAAGAATCCTCTGCTACTTGCAAGGAACTACTCACTTTGGGCTCTTATATGAGGGAAAATCCATGGATATCATTGGCTACACGAATTCATATTGGGCAGGTTTAGTAGAAGATAAATTTTCAACTTTTGGCTATGTCTTTTGTCTTGGTTCTTTGCCAATTGCTTGGTTATGCAAAAAACAACAAGTAGTGGCCTTATCATCTACAAAGGTAGAATACAGGGCATCAGTTTTATTAAGTTAGGAAGCTCTTTTGCTTCGTCATATTCTAAGAGAATTTGGTTTTTCCCATGACAAACCTATTACTCTTTGGTGTGACAATCAAAGCACAATTCATATTGCACGCAATCTAGTTGAGCATCAGCGCACCAAGCACATTGAGATACACATGCACTTCATTCGACAATATATTCAAAATGGGGACATATACTTGGACTATATTCCAACTAAAAATCAAGTTGCAAACATCTTCACCAAGTCATTTCCTTCTCCACATTACATACAACTGTGAGAGAAACTTGGAGTATTAAAGCTACATTGAAATAGAGGACTTTTCACCTCTCCTTTTATTATATTCTTTGGAGGATGGTTTTTTCCCATGTGTTTTTTTTATCATCTCTCCCTTACATATTATATATGAGTACCTCATTAGCCCATGTTTCTAGGACTTATTTTTTTTGTTATTAAGGACAATCTTCACCATCCAAATACATGCCTCTTTATTTCATAGCAGATGGTTTTTCCCATGTGGTTTTTTCACCATATCTCATATATATTGTAAATGAGTACCTCATCAGGCCATGTTTTCGAGACTCACATTTTTTTGTATTAAGAGGACAATCTTTGCAAACCGAATACATGCCTCTTCCTTTTTCTTTTTTGATAGATGGTTTTTCCCATGGGGTTTTTACCATATCTTCATAAAAGAAACCATTGTACATGAGTACCTCATCAAGCTCTATTTTCGGGATTCATTTGCACAATACACCCCTAATATCACTTAAGGGGGGTGTTAGAATAAGTAATTATTCTCTTAAGTTCTACTAGGATATACTTACTTGAGTTTCCACTTCTTCATGAGTCAGGTGAACTATAAGTTATAGTCTACATAAGATTTGATGAGTTGTAATCCAACGGCTCTCAATGATCAACTTTGTTATTTATACAAAGTTAATCCATGGAATAATCAATCAATTATATTTTTTTCTTCAAATATTGTAATGCTTTATAGTTCTGCTCTTGGGAAATTCTAACAGGTTTGAGAGGAGAATAGAACAAAGCCTACAATGAAGTAAAACGTAGCTTACAATGAAGAAGAGGGAATCTTTAGAGTTAAAACTATCATAAATATTAGTAGCGAAGAAAAGCATTAAATTCTCATGTTTGTAAGTGCCCGTTGAAGAAAAGCCCAAGCTAGAATAGCATTGGGAGGCATAAAATTCAAAGAAAGAGCATGCATACCCCTCTTTGGACAACAAGGTCAAAGTAGCATTGAATGAAGATTTTAAAGGAATCTTCACCTAGCCATAAAAGTACGTGGAGCTACTCAAGGATACGTAGAGCAATAAGCCTTTCGAAGGTAAAGATTAAATTTACTTGCTTTAATAAATTATTGGAGTTATAAGGTATATTGGTTGATTATTAGAAATCAAGAAAGAAATCCTAACAAAGGAATAAATAATTAATAGATATTTTCAAATCAAGTAGGAGATATAAGGTCAATGACCATAGTAATTATAAAATAATTTTTAAATACTATTATTGCTATTATTTTCTGATATTCCAAAAACGGGGAGTTATAAGGCATGCTACATCAAATTGTAATATTTTGGAATTAGAAAATTAAAGATTAAATTATTGAAGGTAGGAGAAAGAAGTTTATTAAAGCATCATATAGAGTTAGAATTAATTAAAGGGACAAAATGAATCCAACCTAAAGGAACTTCAAAATTGATAAGTGCATCAGTTCAATAGGATAAATAAGGATAAATAGAAGTTGCTTATAAAACATTACAAAATCATCTCAAGATTGAACTACTACTTCCAAAAGCACTTATAGCATAACATAACAACTAGGGAGATATAAGGAATTCTACAAAACCTAAAGGTTTTATCAAATTGGATCATATACTCAAGATAGATATAGTATTCTACAAATTCAAATACTAGAGAAGCAAAAATAATACTATATATCAAAGTTTTCTAGCCTAAACTTAAATCACTAGGGAGTCATAAGGTATACCACTACAAAATATCTAAGAGCTAGAAAAGCTATACTGGTTGATCTCAAGATTATGGATGAAATACTAAGAAATGCTTTTAATAATAAGGAACTATTTCATGAAGTGAAATTATACTCCCAAAACCTAATATATACTCTTGAAGGGTACAAAAATCTATCAAATAGTGATAAAGAGAGATTCTCCTTACTTCTTAACGAATCAAAATAAGGTAAATTTATAGCATTAATCAGTTATCTTCATGAATCTCTCTTCAGAGCATGGTGGAATACGCAAAAAATAGTTATATTCACATCAGAGAAATGTTTGATGATTTATCTATCATTAATTATTTTTGTACTTTCTCAAAAAATGAAGCAAACTAGCAACACAAATCAATATTATTGTGATGATAGACTAACTAATCATGAAACAAAGATTTCACTAGGATCAATGCATAATTGCATGAGGAGGAAGAGAAATAAAAGATACACTAGGAGAAAATATAACAATAAATATACAAAAAATTAAGAACTTGATGGATATATTCAAGTTGAACAGTCAGAAGAACCCTTAACTATAGCTTTATTTACCTTGCATGAGGACACTAACTACTTACTTGATCAAATTACAGTAAGCAATGAAGAAGGATACCAATTCTAGTACCAAATGAAAGATCCATATTGAATACTAAAGTCTTCAATACCCAAATAATGTAATACAAGGGGGTGTTAGAGTATATTACATTATTTGGGTCATGTAAATGTACCACCCTTGATACATAACTAGAGTAGGAATTTACTTGAGAGTAAAGTAAAGTAGTTAATGAAGAAGTATTAAATGCACAAGTGTCAATGTGCAAGGTGTCCACTTGTACATCAATATAGAGTGTTGGCCAAGGAATCCATCTTCCTATATGAAGGGCCTCACAATGTGTGTTAGAAATAGAGATGAGATAGCAGTAGTTACTGGTGTAGTGTAGTAGATATAGATTGGTTATGGAGTACAATGTAGTACTATAAGCATCAGTTATTAGAGTTTCCATTTTCTCCATTATATTTCATTGTAATATTTTTATCATTTCTAATTATAGCATATTTCAGTATTGTACCAAAAATCCATTACTGCTCATCTCAGCATATCTTAGATATTGTGATTGATTGCTCTTGTATCATAAAAAACTAACATTATTGCTATCTTCTCTACAAAGCTAAAATTCTTCTCTATCTGTTGTAGGAATCTTCTCACACTTCTACTGCTTTATCTTTGTTGTAACTCTTATTAATAACATCTTAGGTCACATCTAATAATCCATAAACAATGTCCTTGATGCCTTCAATCTATATCAAGGTGACTTGGATGTACCTGATTATTCAACTATCAATGTCAAGGGATACCTATATCTCTGATTATTCAACTATCTCTATAAAAATATCTAGGGTTGGATTTATCCCTGAATGATCAACTATCTTAAGGTTGATACACCTTCAATCTAGCTAAGTCATGGTCTTCATCGATTATTATCAAACTATGGAAAAACTCTAACAAATGTACTCACTATGACCTTACAATAAAGTTTGAGTCTCACTACCTTAAAAGTAAACATAATATAAATCAATCTTATCAAACTAGACAAAATCACTTTTTGTAAGTAGCTAAATAGATTCTATAACTTGGATAGAATCTTATGGTAGCTCTGATACTATTGATGGCTTTTTAAGCCTTAATACTACCACAAATATCATAGGTTAAATATCACATGATCAAATATAATATAGCCACAATATAATAAGGTCAAGATAATGATATGAGTAGAATAATATGAGCAAATTAATATGTAGAGTAAGGCTTATAATATATCAAATAACATTCAATAATAAGCAACAATATGAATGTAATAGCCTTAATCATTCATGTACTATGCATGAAGAACAACTTACAATATTAATTGCTCAAAATGTATGCAATATTTATTGCTCCTCTTTCTCTTACAAATATGATATTGATATCGATAAATAGATATGCGATGATATGATATTATCAGGAGTACTATATATCCATATTGGAATGACTCTTTGGATGCCTGACTATTCCTTTTCATATGCAAAGTCTCATAAATCTTGGATTCCCTACTTGAAACTTGTATATTTTATGAACACATGACTCTATAATGTATGCACACCTATGCATGACTCTTGACCTTCATAACTTGCACACTCTAACTAAGACACTTGTGCATTTCTTGCACATTGCAACTTTATATGACACTTTTGCATATCTTGCACATTCACACTTACAGAAAGAGAAAATATGACTCACACCCTAAAATATGACTCAACCCTAATATATTATTTACAAATGTACCATGAAGGTACCATGGGGGTACATTAGCATGTACCAAATAATATAACATACTCCACCAATTCTGAAGCACACCAATAATCATGTCTATCTCAGACATTTGATCATACTCTAAGACTTCATTATCAAAAAAATTTGATAGTTAATTGTAATTTACCATGTCATCTTTGTGTAATTTATGCAAAAAGTAATTACATGGAAGATTACTTTTTATTTGGATTATCCTTCCATTCCATGGCACATTCATTTGGGTATAGTCCATTTCCAAGTATCCATCTTTAGATAGCTTATATGCCCCTTATCTAGGCAACACCATAACAAAACACAAGAGGAACTTCGAATACTATTAATTCCTATATTACCACTAGATATGGATAGTTTGCTATGGTCATGATAAGATTTTTTAGAACCCCCATATTATTCACCCTAAATCCATCTATATGAATTGGATTCCTTGATATTTTAGTATAGAGTAATTCTCTCTTCAAGTTTTATTTTTGATAATATGATTACCACTCTTAAATTGACTAAACAAATTCTTAATATATAAATTTTAATATTTAGAGTCACATATAATGGTGGTGGGTTTAGATTTTCAGGATTCTAAGTGTTCAATATTTCCATCATATTGATTTGAATATCAAATGCATCCTCTACTCTTAAGTTTTACTATTTGACTAGCATAGGATGAAAATGTTTTAGCTTCCCATAATTGGCATAGCTTTTCTCTTTCTCTTCAAGATCCTCTTGGAGTAGATACAATTAACCAAGAAGTGCTAGTGCTTTTAATATACTCACATTGGAAATATTCTTCTTTATCTCTTCTACAATGTTAAATATGAATTCAATCAATCTATTCTCTTTGCACACTATAAAATTTCTATAAAATTTTATAGCCATTGTGCATACTTAACTCATGAGAAAATGATATTTGAGATATTTTTCTACCTTATTATAAAGTTGTTCACTCTCATTTTCATTTCTCCCTTCCTTAGAAGTGTCTATTTTTTCCATATTATGCTTTTTTGCTTCTAGTTCCTTTCCTTTATTTATCTATTTATCCTTACTAATTTGAGCATACGCTTGGGATGTGTAAGTTGTATTTTTCCAGTAGTTTTTGTTTTTATTTTTATATTTTGAATTTTTACTATCCCCTTTTCTTTTCAGTATAATGGTGGTCTTTCCCGCATCATTAATGTAGTTCCATTTTCTGCTTCAACCTATTTTTGTGTTGAGGCTTGCATTTCTAATGACTTCATTTTTCCTTTGGTTATGACCCCTTGTTTATTTGTGCATATGAAATTATCCTTAAATGTGGAATATTTATATAATTTAACCATGTAAAAGTGATCAAAACTTGTACTATTAGAATTTAGCAAATTAGGAACTATCTTCTATACTTGAACCTAGTACACTAATTGATTTTGAGCAGGTTATTGATAGGAAGGTCGATTCATTACTAGTGCCATTTGATCCAAGGTGGTGTCATTTTGAGCTCACATCTATGAATATTTAATGGTTATCACAAAATCTATATGGTCATGACTTGAATTACATGGTAAACACCATAATGTGTTGGCTTTTGAATTGATATTTACCATGTTGTTTTGAACCTAATTTGTTCCTTGATTAGCACCTTGTGATGGTACATGGTATTTGATGAGATGGTATTTCTTTAGGGCTATTAGTTTTGTTGTTGTTTCCACCCACCATTCTACTAACACTATCTCCTTTTAGTTTTATTTTGATTTATCAAATTTTTTACCATGTCCAATATTTCTCTCATATCGAGCTTGTATTGGTCCATAAAGGATTTATCCTCGTTGTTGGTTTGTAATGGAGTAGGTAGGGATGACAATTCTAGTTGGGAGATAACAATTGATTATGATTTTTGGCCTAGATGTGTTATGATGTATGGATAAGGGGTTAATTTATTAGATTATTTGAAAATTAGAATGGGTGAGATGGATGGCATATCTAGGGATTTATGATTTTTAGGTGATATGGGCAACATAGGCTATAGGCAATAAATTTTTTATCTTAATCAGAACATATTTTCTATGGGATGGTTCTTCAAATATTTTAGATATAGTTATGTGGTTAGATTTACAAACCATTAAAGCTATAATTTATATTGTAATTATTTGATGTATGTGGTAATGCATGTTCTTCATTTGGTCTAACATTGAGCAAAATTAAATTCAAGGTCCTTAAAAATATGTTTTTTCTTGATAAAAAGGGGTTGTACTCGGGTCCCCCACCCTTAACAAATTATATCTCTCTTATTTAGAGCTTGAGAGTTTACAAATAGATACACTTCTCATCTCAATTGAGATGCTATAGCTAGAAACCTACATCATTTTACATAAAATGTCTGAATTCTTGATTTTCATTTTCTAGATCTTTTCAAATCTTTGTATGAATACAATTACTCCATAATTTAGCATCTTTCTTGACATTTTCCTATAGTAGCCTTCACAATGCCAAAACTTCACCTCTACTATCTATGCCTTGCATCTTAGTAGAGTAATATTTCCAAAACATCGCACTATCATAGTCCACTTTACCAAATCCGGATTGCTAGTTTCCTTCTTGAAACACAAGTGCAACCACAAAAATTATAATAAATAGTCTAAATGAAAACACATTATTGTTACAAAATAAAACAGATATTACCAATGGAAAACATTAAAGTAAATCTTAATCATTAATTGATTTAGGCAATCAACAATTTTTGTCAACTTCAACTAAACTTTCTACTTCCTCTAACCATGGAAAGGAGATGTTAACTTCACGATCCTCAATCAAAACCCCTCTATTGGCTAGCTTATCTGCACATTTGTTTCCTTCCCTTAATATATGTGTAAACTTGATTTCTTCAAACTCTTTAGCAAGATCTTGAATTTCCATAATTATCTCTTGTATGTTCCATGGAGCCTTTGCTTTCCTCAAAATTGCATTTATTACTATGAGAGAATCACCTTCCATCCAAACTCTATTCCATTTCATTTGTTTGCATATTTTTAACCCTTCTAAAGCTGCCCAAGCTTCAGCTTCATTATTTGTCTTAAATCCACAATTGAAAGCATAATGAGACAAAATATCTCCTCTATTATTTCTAATTATTCCTCCTCCTCTTGCTGGTCCTGGGTTTCCTTTAGATGCTCCATCAAAATTCAATTTAACCCACTCCACATCTGGTGGTTTCCACTTTATATTCTTTACCTTATTTTTGCTTCTCTTGTACCCAACATCATAATTCCATTTAATGACTTGACTCCATCTATCAAGACTCTCTGCTTCCAAATTAGGGATTGGGTGAGTTGATAGGGTTGGTTTAGACTCCTCTATGGCTAAACATATCTTCTTTTTCATTACCTCTAAATTGCTTTCCTTTCCTTTAAATATTCTTCTATTCCTTTCTAGCCATATAGTCCAAAGTATTGTATCTTTTGATATATCCCATATTGTCTGTAAAGCCTCACTTTTATAAGTGCTCTGCCATTGCTTTAACCAATCTTCAATTCTGCTATTCATCACCATGCATTTACCAAACATATTAAGAATCCATTGCCATAGATTCTAGACTATTGAGCAATGTCCCAAGAGATGGTCAATACTCTCCTCCTTATTACAGAAAACACATTTAGAGGGGCCATGAAAACCCCTTTTCATAAGGTTATCCCAGGATAAAATTCTTCTATGACCTACTAGCCAAACAAACATTTTGACTTTAGGAATGCTTGGGCTATCCCAAATATCTCTCCATATTCTAGTGATATTATTATTATGTTGGTGTTGAAAATTATATCCACTTCTTGTTGTGTATTCTCCTGAGCTATTCAACTCCCAAATCAATTTATCCTTGGCACCCCTCGGAATAATCATAGTTGTTATCTTTCTACTCAATTGCCTCCTAGCATCAATGTCTTGTATACTTGTAAAAAACTTCTTTCCATTTGTATCTTCCTTCTCGATCCTTGTACAAAATGTTTGAAACCCTATCACCATATTTGTCTTGAAGCAATATCATCCAAGGTTTCAAAACTGGATCTAAATTGAGTGGTTTTTTATCACACCAAGTATCCATCCAAATAGAAATTTTTTCTCTAGTTTCCACCACCCATCTTAAACCTTTAATCATAAGATCAATAGATTTTTTTAAACCATTCCAAAGAGCAGAACCATTTGGAAGAGAGAATGCAGTAAATATTAAACTTGGGTCATTGGGATCAACATACTTAGAAGAATTCTTGCCCATTGTCTTTGACTCTCTTTGTACAATCTCTAGATAACTTTTCCCCTAAGAGCTAAGTTTGCATCTGTAAGAGCTCTTAAACCAAGACCTCCCCTAGTTTTTTTTTTTTGGTAAGTAGTGTTTGTATTTACAGCGGGTTTTTAACAAGGATCCCAAAACCTGATTACATAAGCAATGGGCCTAGGGCATCAATCCCTTGAAACCGAACACCAAAACAGAAATCCCGCCCAGCGATAACAGTAAGCATGAAACAATCCCTCTCAGTGGGAAACAAACAAATAAGAAAGAAAGTAGTTTTGGAGATCCCGCCCAGCAGGGAGTAGCCAAAAACCACCATCGAGAATATCCCGCCCAGTAGGAAGCAAAGAAAAACCGTTACAATAAAATCCCGCCTCGCGGGAAGCAGTCAAAACCACCACAAATAGTCCCGCCTAGCGGGAAGCAACAAGGAAATCCCGCCATCCGGGAAACCAGCAGAAAAGAAAGGATCCCGCCTCGCGGGAAAACCGGCGGATTTGGCGGATCCCGCCTTGTGGAGAAACCATCCCGCCCATCGGGAAAACATTTCGTTCAGCGAGAGCCATCCTGCAGGAAGCCGACAAGCCAGCACAGAGAGGATCCAGCCCATCAGGAAGTGACCAGAGAGTTGCACCACAAGGAACCCGCCCCGGGAAAACAGAAGAGGATCCCAGCAATAGGGACCAAGAATCCCGTCCAAGCACAGAGCCCTACGAGGATTCACAAGAAAAAGGGGGAAGCTGTCCAAACCCTAAACCGTCACCTCCACCGCACCGAGAAACGCAGGGGACCAGATCCACGCGAATAACCTGCAAAAAACCCTAGGGGGAAGCCTGAGGGAAAAAGGGAAGGGATCCCCAACCAAACAGGGATCCCTGGGAAGCACCAGTCCGAAAAAACAACCAAGGAAACCCTAGCCAGCCGGGAGGGGCGCAGATAGTGGAGAAGGATCTCCCCCCAGGAGATCATCTGCAAACAACCACTCCCCGGGAGGGATGACCTGGGTTGAGCCAGGGACTGGGCAGGAACCAGGAGCCATGGGAGGGGGAGCAGGGGAGGGACCAGAGCCCTCCCCTCTCTACTTTCTTCCCTCTCATTCTGATAATCAAGACCTCCCCTAGTTTTATCATCACACAACTTGCTCCATTTCACCAAAGAAAATTTTCTTTTATCATGTAAACCTGACCATAAAAAGGATCGCATAATAAAGATTAAACTTTTTTCAACTGATTTTGGCATAGAATACAAAGACATATAATATGTTGGAATGGCTTGTAATATTGACTTAATTAATTGCACTCTTCCTGCTAATGATAACCATCTACCTTTCCAAGTTGGAAGTTTATTTTGAACTTTACTAATAATTGGATTCCATAAATCTATCCTCATTCTCCCCTCAAATAAAGGCATCCCTAGATAAGTTGTTGGTAAATTTGCCTCCTCCATTTGAAGCAACCTACAAATTCTTGCTTTGATATTAGTAGGAGTGTTAAGGAAGTAAATTTTGGATTTAGTCCTATTAACTTTTTGCCCTAAAGCTCTTTCATACTCTTTTAAAAAGTTATTCAAAGCTCTGGCCTCATTTATCCTTGCCCTTCCAAAAAGGGTTGTATCATCTACAAACTATTGATGGGTGATGTTATCGATGTTATTACTAACCTTAAGTCCACTTATAAGCCCATATTTGTAAGCCTTATTTAAGTTCCTACTCAAAACTTCTGCCATAATAATGAAAAAATAAGGAGATAGAGGATCTCCTTGTCTAAGGCCTCTCTTGGCTTTAAAATATTATGTCACTAACCCATTGACCAACATTGAATAAGAAACTGTAGAGACACAAACTTTAATCCATCTAACCCATTTCTTCCCAAAACTAAACTTATCTAAAACTGTAAAAAGAAAATCCCATTTAACCCTATCATAGGCTTTACTCATATCAAGTTTTAAGATCATAGCTTTCTCTTTTCTTGAAGCTGCTGAATGTATAACTTCATGAGCTACTATGATCCCATCCAAAATTTGTCTCCCTTTCACAAATCCTCCTTGCTCTTCTGAAATGATTTTGTCTAACAATGGCCTTAATCTATTCACCATCACTTTGGAAATAATCTTATAAGCCATATTACATAGGCTTATGGGTCTAAAAGAATCAAACAATTCAACATCCTTATTTTTTGGAATTAGGGTAAGATAAGTTGCATTTATTTTATAAGGAATGTATTGTTTTACCCTAGACTTTTCCACTACCACCAATAAATAATCCTTCACTATATCCCAATTATGTTGGTAAAAAGCTGCAGAGAGCCCATCTGGACCAGGGTATTTATCCTTATTAAAAGATAAAAGAGCTAAATGAACTTCTTCTAGAGTAATAGGCTCCATCAGTTTCCTATTGTCTTCATTTGTTATAACTGAAGGAACATCTTGAAGAAGTTTATCATTAAGAACTTCGGTCTCCTCTGAACCTAGAATATTTTGATAAAATGACTTTGCCTCTTTTCTAATTTCACTCTGATCTTCAATCCAAACCCCTTCTATTGATTTAATTCTACTAATTCTAGAAGATGATCTCTGTACTATAGCCATCCTATGAAAAAACTTTGTATTTTTATCTCCTTTTAACCAAGTCTGTCTTGATTTTAATCTCCAAAATTTCTCTTCCTTACTCAAAATATTATGATATTCACTAAGCAAATCCCTTTCCTCTGAGCTTGGATTATTTTCATCACCTTTTTGGAATTTTGAAAGTTTATCTTTTAGTTCTTTTTTCTTCTCAAAAATATTTCCAAAGGTGTTCTTCCCCCCCCCTTGTTCCATTCTTTTAATCTAGATGTCATAGCTTTAATTTGGTTTGGAAGAGCATACAACCCACCATTACCTAAAGAATTCCATGTTTGAGCTATCATATCAACAAATTGAGGATGGTCTTCCCACATCTGCTCATATTTAAAATATGATATTTTTTGAATTCACTTACCACCATTTTAACTCTTATTGGCCAGTGATCTGAACCAATCCTTGTTAAGGTATTAATTTTAGCACAAGTTCCTTCATCTAGCCAATGATCTGAGAGAATGCATCTATCTAATTTTTCTGCTATTAGGTTCTGGCCTCTCCTGTTGTTGGTCCAAGTATAGTTGTCTTCTTCAAACTCAACTTCCCATAGATTATTGTTTTGAATAAAAGCTGAGAAATATTTCATACTTTGGGTTAATTTCCTAATTTCTCCAATTTTTTCGTTCAGCTTGGTTATGGCATTAAAATATCCAATGATCATGAAACTGGTTTCTTGGTCTTTACTTCTCATAAAGGCCTCAATACCACTCCAAACTTCTAATCTACCTAACTGAGTTGTAGGACCATACACATTGATAAGGATGAAGTGAATATCAACAAAGTAGCAAGTGACTAAAGAGGCTATCCAATGTCTAGTTTTATGAATGGTTACACAAGAGGTTCTAGAAGGATTCCAACAAGTTAGAATTCCCCCTGCTACTCCTTTAGAATCCATAGCATCCCATTCACATCTTGCCCAAACTGCTTTCATAGTTTTTGAAACTTCTTTTGTCATTTTAGTTTCCTGGATATAGAGAATATCAGGTTTATTACTTAAACATAGGTCCCTAATACACCTATGCTTTGAGGGGGCATTATCACCCCTTATATTCCATGAGATGATAATCATGTCTCATTAGGGGCTTTTGGACCCTCTTGCATATTACCAATATCATTTTGTTGTTTGGTAAAGAGAAGTTCAACCAACTTAGTTTGTGTTCCTTTCTCTATGTTTGCTCTTGCTTCCCTGGATCTTGCTTGATAATTTGAGGGTTTTCCTCTTTTTGCCTTACCTATATCAGAGTAGGTCTTATTATTCTATTCCTCAATATTCTTTCACCATTTTATTTTTCAACATATTTATCCTCTCCTTGCTCTATTATAGAAGCTTTTGACTTATCCTGCTCATTTTTTGGTATTTCCTTATTAATGGCAGAGGTATTAACTTCTAAAACTGCATTTTATTTACCAATTATTTTCTCCTAAATGGTGCATGGTACTTCAAGAGAGTCTTAAAAATCTGATGAAACACATTCCTTGGGTTCATCAAGAATGTTCTTCCTTAAATTAGGATCATATTGAATAGACGGTTCCTTGTTAATATGTTGAAATTGTTGTCCTGTGTCCTCTAAGTTTTGATCTACTTTTTCTTCATAGGCTAAAGCCTCAAAAGAATTGGAATTTATTCCAATATCCTTCCTTATTGGTCTCCACTATTTATTTTCTTTTATTTTTCTATATCTATTTTTTGGAAGTTGAAAACCATCTTTATCCATAACCATTTGTAAATTTCTCTTATGATTTTCTACAAATGATTATGTTGGACTCTTCTTAGGGCATGATCTCTCAATATGCCCCACCTCATGACATATTCTACATCTAAAAGATATGTTTTCATAATCTATAGTTTGGATCCACATCTTATCCCCATACTTAAGAATGATTGATTCTGGTAAAGCTTTACTTATATCAATCATGACCAATATTCGAGCATAAATAGCCAAAAATCCATCTTTTGTTGTATCTAAAATCTCAAGGAATTCTCCTAGAGTGTTTCCTATTGCCTTGAAGGTATCTATTTCCAAAAATTCAATGGGCAATCCAAACATCCTAACCCATACTGGTACTAGGGATAGATTTACATTTTCAGGTGAAAAGCCTTCATACCAGCGGGTAAGGAAGAGCCCTGCTCTTCCCATAAACCAAGGACCCCCTTTTAGGATTCTTTCTCTTTCTTCCCTAGAACAAAAAATGGCTAGGAAGAAACCTTTGGGAAGAAATTATAGAATCACTCCTGGAGACTTCCAACTCCTATCAATCCATTTTCTCAAGGTTGAAGCCCCTAGCCAATACCCATTAAATTTACAAAAAACTGCCCTATCTTGGAGCAATGAGGATCTCTCTGAGGTGCGCTCACTAACCTCTACCACTAGGGATGATTCTAAGGATTTAACTATAAATCGATCCATGGAAAGGAAACTAAAACTCAAAATCTAATGAAATTTATCTGAAAGTTATATAGCAAATATAATATTTGATAAAAACTTTATAAAATTTTCATGCACAATTTCTAAGATAAAGAAAGGGAAAAAAGAACTTAGCTGAAAACTTCTTTGTCCAGATAGAATATCTTGCCTCACTGAAGTTCCTAGCCCTTCATTGCTCTTCCCATCGTTCGAACCCTAGATGGCAAAAATTTTGCAATTTCATTTTTCGCGACTTGAAAAATCGCCACTACCCTTGTTCCGAATGGTTGACTTCATAGGGTTGTATCTCCCTCAATATTGCTTGGATTTTTGCATATGACCACTCATTTTAAAGCTATTCAAATTCTGCACAAGTTGGTCCAAGAATCAGCTGAATCGGATAACTCTTCGCGAAGATATGGCTCCTAAAAGATGAGATATTTTTCAAGAAAAAAACCTAATCCTTCACACTTTGTGATTTTGTTTTTTGCAATTTGAAAAATTGTCACTGCCCTTGTTCCCAAGGTCCTTAAAAATATAGAATTGTAATTATGAAAGTTTTATTAAGGGTACCTTTACATAGATTTTAATTGAAATAAAAAAGAATTCACATTACCCATAATTCCAAATCCATGCATGAAAGGTTCTATAATTGAAGCCCAACTAGTAATGAAATTATCAGGGAAACCTCTATACCACAAAGCAACTTTATCATACAAGGAATAGATTAGTAAGCATGACATGATGTTTTTCTCTTAAAATATGATGAAATAAATTAAGTATAGATGACTCACTGAGGTGATCCAATATTGTCTCATTTTTGCTTCTCTCAAAGTTGTGTAATGTTTTCATGGTAGTATATGAGATAGGGAATATTCCCCTAGAATTAATAGTCCTTCATAGGTCCAATCAACAAGTTGGTTTTGGGGCCTAGGAGGTTGAGATGTTGGATTATTTAATGGAGGTTGATCATTTTACATTAGATAGGGGTATACCACATAATGAGTTGGTTGTGGAGGCATTCAAAAGTATTTATACATGACATAATAATATAGAAAAAATGGATGGTTTGGCATTTGAAAAGGAGGAGGTGGTGAACTAGGACAAGCACATTACTGGTTTAGAGGAGCTTGCATGTTTTTGAATGGAGGATGATGTTGCAATCCTTGTGGAAGGACCTGTTAATTTTAAAATATGAACATTGGAATAGGTTTTGCGATATATGGTTGGTTGGAGATGGCATTTTATCTAGGGGTTTCCTTGTGTAATTTATGCCCCCATTCGATCAACCAATACTTGTAAATTTTGAGAAAAACCTTAGATTTTACTAAGAATAAAGATTTATCTAGAATAACATAGATTTAGCAACATAAATGATCTAGATTAAAAGTTCTTAATTTTGGGTATGCTAGATCTGGTTGGACTTTGAGATGAAGTCATACTAGTAAGGGTGATCTAAGTGTTATATGTTGGAAGTTGAATCACATTATTTGTATTATTAAAGGATAAAAATGGTGGATTATTCATAGGATTGATCACATTAAAATTCATCACTCAAAAGGGATTAGTATATGTCAAAGTAGGACCCACACTTACCCAAGTTTGATTTGTGAGAGCAAATAAATAACTATACTAGAAGCCCAAGAAGCCAACTTTTTAAGACATCGAATTTTGACTTATTTTATTGGCTATTAGAATTTCTCATTTTGATAGAGTAGGATTGGATCTAGGAATATCGTCAATGTTGGCATCTTGATAAATCCATGTGGTTATTTGTTCTTTTATTTTCCCTTTCATGTTTTTCTTTTGATGTGTACTTAACTCTGGTGATTGAAGTTCTTTACCCAATCATTGTGTTTTTTAGAATTTATTTATAGGTTTGATATCACATTTTATAGACCTATATAGACAAAGTTTCTTGGTGAAAGTCTAAAATGTATATATATTTGGTCTATAGAGCAATTCACTAGATATGTAAAGAAAATTGCTAGCAAACTTGAGAAAATCACCTGCAAAAATAAACTTGGGAAAATATACGTAGCAGACCAAGTAAATTATTTAGATGAATCACTTAATTTCTAGGGATAATTGATTTCTTTGGAGGAGTTAGGGAAACTTTATCTTTTCAAGTGAATTGCTCCTTAAAAGTTGAGTAAATCACTCCTTGAATTTCTACTTGGATATTTTTTACCATTCTAAAGTGAATAATCAATTGTATGGAGTAAGTTGTCTATATTGAAATTTCGTAAAGTATTTCTAAAATGTGTCCCAAATTATTTCTCCTTATGATAGATGCAAAATTAGAGCCCAAAGGAAGAGATTTCATTGATTGAATGCTATCTTGTTGATTTGTTTGTGAAAATTTTATAATTTTGAAGTCATAATGAGTCACCAATCATAAAACACTTATAAAATTGAGGTACTAATAATAAAAAAGACATTAAATTAAAGGTCAATTTGGGATTGGTCTTGATAAATAAAGTCTCTAATCCCAAAAAAAATCTCTAGATTCAACTTATGCAAATTTTGCATAATCAAAGTGAATCACTAGTTTAGTGGAGCCAATCACTCCCAAAATTTGACTTAGGATCTTTTTAATGTATTTCAAGTGATTGGTCCAAAGTGGAGTGAATAAATTAAATTTTAGAGAAAAACACTACCTAAGTGGAGAATTCGATTTAAAAAACCTTAAATTCGGGCCAAATGTTTCCCACCTATGGTAGAATGTAATTTTGGCACCAAAATAAATAAACTCAACCAAATTATAAACTAAAGAACTAGTGCTCCCAAAGTATTCCAAAAACCATGTTGAGTTCATATGTGGTGAATGTTTTTATGGGGTAAATAATTAGATTCATCCCATGAGATATGTCAAAAACCAATGTTGAATTGTGGAAATATCCTAATTATTATGCACTTATAATTTTAGATTCAACAAAGTTGGATGGAAGGGTTTGATGCACCTTGCTGGAGCCATAACTTGTGAACCGTACGCTCGTAGGCCTTGAAATTTAACAGGTGGTTTTTTGTGTGTGTTCTGCATCAAGAGAATCTTTGATCAGCCTGACTCTCAAAAAAAGTGTTTTCGAGACATAAATCCTCCATCTAGTGTCCCAAAATTAGCTTTTAGAATAGGTTCCCTAGTTTTTTGGGTTTTTTTGGTTATTAGAAGTTTATTATCTTTTGTTATACTTTAATTTGAGACCTAATATTTTAAATTAAGGTTTTTTATTGTAAGAGGGATGTGTGCACCAAATTTGGGCACAATACGACTCATTTCTATTTTTAGAAGTTTTTAGAAAGAAGATCTATTTTTAGTAGTTTTAGAAAAAAAAGACGTTTTTAGGGTTTCTTTGGTTTTCGGTTGTTATATGATGAATTGTAATATTTTGTAGAGGTGGCGTGAA